>CM064883.1:71317304-71410177 GCA_003313485.2 Penstemon barbatus
ACTTGGAGTTGAAAAATCCATGTCAAGTGCTTACATTGCTGAGACTAGTTCCAAGAAAGCTTCGGCCTTCAAACGTAAGAGGAACTGGAAGAAAGGCAACCCTGGGAAGCAGACTGGTGAGAAGAACATCAACCCCAACCATGGCGTAAACGTAAGCGTTTTCCTAAAAAGAAGAAAGACAAGAACAAGATGAAGTGCTTCAACTGTGGAGCACTCGGGCACTTTGCTCGAGAGTGCACCAATCCTAAGAAGGATAAGGTAGCACACTATGATTCGTCTTTGTCTTTTGTTCATGTATCTAGTATGTTTTATTAACTGAATCATATCCTGTGTGGATTGTTAACTCAGGTGCAACATACCATGTGACTAGAGACCCTGAATCGTTGGTAGAGTTTCGTCGAGTCCCTGTTAGAACAAGATGGATATATGTAGGAAATAACGCCAGAGTGGAGGTTAAAGGGATTGGTACTTGCAAACTTGATTTGCATGGTGGACGAACCCTGATCCTACAGGATGTCTTATTTGCTCCAGAAATTCGACGGAATTTAGTTTCAGTTGTTGCTCTTCTAGGATTAGGATTTGATTTGAACTTCTGTCTTAATTATGTTCATGTTTATTTAGACAATGTTTACTATGGTTCTGGACATCTTAGAGATGGATTTATGGTTCTTGATTGTAACAGACATAATTTTAACTTTTATGTTAATAGTAGTTTTGTTTTGAATGCTTGTTCCTCCAGTAATTCTATTGTGAATTGTTGGTCCCAAGTGGTCAGATGAGGTCTAGAAGGGGGAGGGGTGAATAGACCTCTGAAAATTTTTAGACTTAAAAACTTTTCAGTCTTCTGTCAGCAGACTAAGCTGATGAAGAACAGTAAGATGACTATACTGATCGTGAACAAATCTTGAACAGCAGAGTGACCACTCTTCTTACAGTTACTTAGCTGTATTTCAGCAAAACAGTTTTATCAAGAGTATACTTGCAGCGGATGTTTGAAAGTGTTTTTCACAAGTAGACTAAGTCCCTTAAAAGATTTTATCCCCAGTTTAAAACTCCTTTAAAATCTTTTTGATAATTCAAAGTGTAAACTTATGCAATTTCGAAATATGCAAGAAAACTTAAATGCAAATCAACACAAAGAATTTTTATAGTGGTTATATGGATAAAAATCCTTTAGTCCACTCTTCCAGATCACTTAGATTCTGGGTTATACTATAAACACAAAGTTTACAATATATCTCCACTTATACCTAAACAACAAATGAAAAGGCTATAAGCTCGCAATAGGAAATCACTTAGAAAACCTATCCTCTGAAGTTAAATCACTCACAAAGACGGATTTAAACTTCGCACAACACTCAGCTAAATACAAATCACTCAGAATGTATTTTTCTATTTTCTTCAACTGGGTTTCTGTCAACAGATGACTTCCACCAGACGAGTGAGCTGTTCGAGCTTCTTGAGACTTAGAAATTTTCTGCTTCAAAAACGAAATCTCAGAATTGTTGTTGTGTGTCTCTCTTCTAAATCAGCTCTATTTATACTTGGATTTGAAAATATGACCGTTGAAGTAAATCACAATTCAAATCCATAGCCTTCAGCCCAATTCAGAACGGCTCCCTGCTACAGTCTTTCTCTGCTGTACTTTCCTGTAGCAGCATTAAATGCACTCTGCTGATCCGAGAGTATTCTTCAATCATTTGCCATTACTACCCTTCTCTTACAGCATTTATTACACCAGGTGCATTTATTACCGTTGAACTTATCTCATGATCTCTTCTACTCTGTTGATCGATGCAGCTTTGCTGATAGATACTTTGCTGATCAAATACTGAACTAATCTGATTTGAGTCAGCTGATGGTCTACCCTTCTGATTGCTGTTTCAGCATGAGATCAGTAGTCTTCTGGGCTTTGAACTTTGAACTTTCTGATGTCTTCTTCACTTGTTCAAAATTCTTTTAAGGGACTAAGCTTCCATACTTAGCTGATTTTGACGTTTTGGAAATCATCAAAACCTTCCCTTATCTTCTTATCTTCTTTGCACTTCATCTTCATCCAACAATTTCCCCCTTTTTGATGATGACAAAACTTCAGCTAAGTACCTGTACCTAAACTAAAGTTTTGATCCTCAAAAATTTCTGAGATAGAAATAGTCTGTTGGAATCAAACTTGAACTTTTATAGATTTGCAAAAGATTACATATTACAAGTTCAATCTGATAAGATGTGCAAAAAAAAAAAAAAAATTACAAGGAATTAAACAGAAGTAATCTAAACAAGACTAGTCTTCTGGCTTGTCTTCTTTAGCTTCCTTGTTCTCTTCAATTTCTTCAGCAGGTTTGGAAGTTTCAGCTTCCAACTCCTTGAAGAACTTCTGTTTCAGCAGCTCCAACTTCTTTTTTAACATCAGGGTCAAGCTGTTCTTCAGCTGAGTCCTTAGCAGCAGCTATTTCTTTGTCAGACTTCGCTTTTGCTCAGCTTCAGTGTCATCAGCTTCACCTTCTTCTTCTGTGTCAATCTGATCTACTGGTCTGCTATTTCCTTCATCTTCACTTTCTTCCTTGGCAGATTCTTCCAGTAATTCATTTCATCTAGCTCAGCAGTCTTGGAGAAAGAGTTACCATCTTCAGCTTCATCTTCTTTTTGGCTAACTTTTTCTTCTTCACCAGGTACCTTATCTTCCCCCTTTTTGTCATCATCAGCAGGATTGACTTGATACTTTGGTAAGACCGGTGGGATTTGGAGTGAATCACAAAGAAGCTTGATGTTTTCTTCCATAGCATCAAGTTGAGCTTGTTGTCTGAGTTGATTGGCCTCAAATGCATCCATTCTCTTGAGCACGACTTCTCCTTGGTCACCTAGCTGAATTTGAGTTCCCAGTATCCAATCAGCAGATGCCTTGAAGTCCTTCATCAGATTTTGCAGAGTTTCATCCTCAGCTTGAATGGCCATCTCAACTGTTTCTTCGATCTGTCTCCAACCAGCAGCTGTGCTCTGAGTCCTTGCTCTAATTATATCCATATCTTGACAGATAGACTTAACATTCTTAGCAGTATTCTATCAGAGAAGTGGGAACAACAACAGCTTTCTGGGTTGGTTGACTTACAGCAGCCAACAGATTTGCAGTTACCTTTTCTTCTAACTCCTTCATTGATTTTGAAATCATCTGCTGAATTGAATTCAACAGAGAAGACTGTAAGTCTTGAGAAGTAGAGGCAACTTCAGATGGAATTTGAGGTAAGGCAAGCGGTTCTGTTTCAGTGATCTGATCTGCTGAACCAGGAGTGGTCTCCTTTACTTTGGTCTCATCAGCTTGACTGGGAGTGCTTTCCTTCTCCTCAGCCCTTCTCCCCTCATTTTCCTTTCTATCTTTGATCTGATCAGCAGGATTAGAATTGTCTTCTGTTTCTTTGGTTTTATCAGCTTGTTCAGAAGAGTCTTCTTTCTCTTTACTCTGATCAGCAGGAGGTGCTTTGATCTTCTTAACTTCTGTAACAGTGTATACTTTTCCAGCTTCATCCAAAGCAGTCCTGTGAGTGATCCATGTTAAGTCATCAATGGGAACAAATGGAGATACAGGATCCTCAGTAATTCTTCATATGGCCTAATAGCAGGTCCATATACAATTTGCTTCAGACTAGGAAGGGGAAGCATGGAGCTTGGTTGTCCCTTCATCTTTCTAGTCTTTTTGGCCCATGTTTCCATAGTTTGGGAAACTGCCAACCTTATTGACCGTTCCTTTAGGTCTTCATCATCAGCATACTCTTCAGGAACTGAGTCATATGTCTTCTTTGCCTCAGCTTTCACAATATGACTGATCCTCAGTCTCAATTTATCCAGAAAGAACTCTGAGTCTAGTGCTTGGATCAGTGAACCTGTCTCAAGCCACTTCAGCACCCAGGCTTCTTCATCAGCGAAGGCTTTCCACTTGGCAATCTGATCTTTACTCTTTGTCAGACGATAGTCCCTCCATCTGTTGTAACGGACTTTCTCCTTATTAAACATCGTCAGACGAGTGATCTTTGCATTTTCAGCATCCAACCTAGCAATGAACTCATCAAATGCTTCAGGATTGTCTCTGACAATCTCCAATGCCAATTTTACTTCTGATCTTCTCTTAGGTTGAATAGCAGGAGTTGGCATGACTCGTTTGGGCTTGGTGGGATCACTTGGTTCTTCAATCCTTATACCACCAGCTTGCCTTGGACCATGAGAGTCCTTAGCACTTGCTTCAATAGCAGCAGCTAACTCTGCTTCTTCAACACATCCCTTTCTGCTTGAGTCATTTTGCTGGCTTCTTCTTCCAGCCTTTTGAGCTCAAGGGCCTTAAGGCGATCTTCCTCAGCCTTTTCTGCAGACTTTCTTTGTTTTTCAGCCTCATCTTGTCTCTTCTTATCAGCAACAGAAACATAAGGGATCACAGTTTTACCAGTCCTCAGCTTCTTTGCTTCCGGACTTTCTACAACTTGAATAGGAGTGGCAGCAACAGGAGTGGGGTGCAAGAGAAGAGCTTCTCCCTCACTTGTTGTGCCAGTCTGCTGTTCTTCTTTATCCTCAGCAGACACTCCAATAGCAGGTTCTCTAGCAGGCTCAACAGCAGTCTCATTAGTCGGTTCTGCAATGATGATTGGTCTTTTGCTGATGCTGGTGTCTCCCTCACTGTTTCAGTTGTTTCTTCAGAGAATGTAACTTTTCTCTTTGCCTTAGACTTGGCAATTTTTCTGAAGGTTCAGTTCTAGGAGGTCCTTTAGCAGCACTCCTTGTTCTCATTCTCTTTTTAATTTGGGGAACAGTTTCTTCTGATTCTGTCCTTTCTGGAGATGAACCAGTCTCCATCTTTTCAATTTCCTTAGTAAAGTCATCAATGACTTTCTCAGGAATCACAATTTCAGGCTGTGCTGATCCAGCTTCAACAGTAGTGCTAACTGTTTGATCAGCAGGCTTACTGGTCTGACCAGTCTTCTTGCCCTTCTTTGCAGGTTTTTGGCAGCCTTGGTAGGAGCCTTTCTTTTAGAAGTGGCCACACTTCTAACTGGCTCATACAATTTAAACTCCTTGCCTCCATGAATAGGCTTGCCATCTCCCATTGGACAACCCAAACTCATGAACAGATGACTTAGCAAAATCCCATAGTTTTTCTTCTTGTCACTTAGCAACTCATAAACATGTGCTGCCCAGTTAACCTTCAACCCATAGAATATGCAAATCATGGTGTAATATCTCTTTCTGGGTAACCCATCCAAAGAGCTTGTACTACAGTCCAGTACCTTCGCAATAATATCAACAAATCTCTGATACTCATCTTTTAATTGTTTTTCATCAAGACCCTGTTAATTCCTCTCCCTCCTTGCGCAAACTAGCCAAAATTCTTCCTCTTTTTCAGACCCTAGGTCTGTTACATCTCCTCCTTCATCTGTCAGTTTGTATACTTCACTTAGAACGGCAGCCGAAATGCAAATCTTCTTTCCCCAATAGTAGCAGTCATGGTTGTTCTTTCATCATTGAATTCTCTGGTTTTGTAGAAGTGTTCTACATCTTCCAGATATACTCGTTCCTCATGAGCTTCTAAGACGGGTATCAGTGATGATTTCTTAATTTTCTTCAAAATCTCCCTCATCAAATCAGTACCGGTTGCGAAGAATTTGTCGTAGCTAAGAAATCTTCTCTCAGCAATAGCCATTTGTAAGATTAGGTGATTTGATTCTGTAGAAAACGAAGAACTAGAAACAAATAGCTTAGAGAGTTAGAGAATTTTGGGAATTTTGTGTGAGTAAGACGACTGATCTGTTCAGATCGGATTTTATACGTTTCTTTTGGTGTTGATTATCGTGATAAATATGAACCGTAAGATTGATCTGACAGATTTAAATCGTGCGGGTAAGAATTGCGGACTTCAAATTTATTATTTTAATGTCAGATGGGTGGGAAACTCAATCGGCACTTATCTGTTACTTATAAAAGCGTGTTTCAAAAGATGCGATTTATAACCATGCTTATATAATGTATCAGATGAGTAGAGTTTAACTTATCTGACAGACGAGTGATCTGTTATCTGATATTACTAGAGAAAGCCAATAGCTAGTAATCTTCCTCTGTAGTTTGTCAATCCAGCAAGACAATTTAATCTTCAATCTTCAAGAATTAAGAACAGATCTTCTGATAACATAACTTCAACTAACTGTCATTAACGAATTTCATCTTTAGAACAGAAGTACCGATAGTCTTACACGTTCCCCCTGTCTTTAAGACTTCATAAGTTAACTAGTCTGTTGAGAGTTAATCCTTGAATATGATAATGGATGACCGTGCTGATGAACTTTAGTCTTCTGATAAGTTCTCCCTCAGCTCATGCATCCAAATTTAGTAGTCCTAGTTCAGCTCTTAGAGTTGAAACCTTACTTCACTTAAAGGTTTAGTGAAAATATCAGCAATCTGATTGTCTGTATGAACATACTCAATCATAACATTGCCTTTTTCAACATGATCTCTAATGAAGTGATGCTTGATCTCAATATGTTTAGTCCTTGAATGACTTGTAGTATTCTGATTAAGTGAGATTGCACTTGTATTGTCACAGTAGATTGGAATTCCACTGATCTTAATATTGTATTATTCTAGTTGATGTTTCAACCAAAGTATCTGTGCACAGCAAGCTCCAGCAGCTATATACTCAGCTTCAGCAGTAGATATGGATACTGAAGTCTGTTTCTTACTCATCCATGAGATCAGACGACTACCCAAAAATTGACAAGCGCCTGTTGTGCTCTTCCTATCAATTTTGCAGCCAGCAAGATCTGAATCTGAATATCCAATAAGCTCAAATCCAGATTCTCTAGGATACCACAATCCCAATTCTTGAGTGCCCTTAATATACTTCAGTATTCTCTTGGCAGCTAAGAGATGAGATTCCTTGGGATTTGATTGAAATCTTGCACAAACCCCAACAGAGTACATGAAATCAGGTCTGCTAGTTGTTAGATATAACAGTGACCTAATAATGCCTCTGTATTTGGTTATGTCCACTGATTTGCCATCTTCATCTTTATCCAAACGAAGACTAGTAGACATTGGAACAGTAGCAGTAGAGCTAGTTTCCATACCAAATTTCTTGAACAAATCTCTTGTGTATTTTGCTTGGTTGATGAATATTCCATCAGGCAACTGTCTAACTTGCAAACCAAGAAAATAATTGAGTTCACCCATCATGCTCATTTCAAACTTATTCTGCATCAGCTTGGAGAACTTGTCACAGATCTGTTGGTTAGTTGAACCAAAAATAATATCGTCCACATATATTTGCACAAGTAATATATGATTTTCCCATTCAGTTGTGAACAAAGTCTTATCTACCTTACCTTTACGAAATCCTTTAATTAAAAGAAAATCAGATAGGGTATCATACTATGCTCTTGGAGCCTATTTCAGTCCATAGAGGGCTTTCTTTAGACGATACACCTTGTCTTCCTGTTGATAAGCTTCAAATCCAGGTGGTTGTTCAACATATACTTCTTCTTGCAGTTCTCCATTGAGAAATGCAGACTTCACATCCATCTGATAGACAGTGAAGTTCTTGTAAGCAGCATAGGCAAGAAACAGTCTGATTGCTTCAAGTCTTGCTACTGGTGCAAATGTTTCATCAAAGTCAATTCCTTCTTCTTGACAATAACCCTTGGCCACTAATCTTTCTTTGTTTCTGGTAACAATACCATCTTCATTCATCTTATTTTTGAAAACCCATTTAGTGCCAGTTACCCTTTGATGACTTGGTCTTGGGACTAAGTACCATACTTCGTTCCTTTCAAATTGATTCAACTCTTCTTGCATAGCTTTAATCCAGAAGGAATCATTGAGAGCTTCTTCAATTTGTTTAGGCTCTATTTGAGATAGAAAATTAGCAAACATAGCATCTTGTGCAGCAGCTCTTCTTGTTTTCACTCTATCCAAAGGATCACCAATCACTAACTCTGGTGGGTGATTCCTGAGCCATCCGAGATCAGGTTGCAGGTCTGGATGTTGTCCTTGATTTTGATCTTGCAACACTATTGTTGGAGTTCCAACATTGAGTCAGCTGTTTGTAACTCGTCTGTTAGACAATCAGTGATCTGATTTTGAACAGGACTTGAGTTGGCAGCTGAGTTGAGATCAGGTAGTATGATGGGAACATATTCTTCATTCTTTCCAACATTCAACTTCTGTAAATCTGTAGACAGATCTTGATTAATATTTTGATTCTTTTCAGAAGATTGATTTGACTCATCAAATACTACATGAATGGATTCTTCTATTAGTAATGTTATTTTGTTAAAAACTCTATAAGCCTTACTAACAGTAGAATATCCTACAAAAACAGCTTCATCAGCCTTTTCTGCAAATGCAGTAAGGTGATTTTTCCCATTATTTAACACAAAACATTTACAACCAAAAATCTTAAAATAATGAATGTTTGGTTTCCTGTTGTTCCAAACTTCATATGGAGTCTTGTTCTGATTTTTGTTGATCATGCATCTGTTCTTGGTAAAGCAGGCTGTATTTGTTGCTTCTGCCCAAAATCTTTGTGGCAGCTTGGCTTCAGCTATCATTGTTCTGACAGCTTCCTTCAGTGTTCTGTTTCTCCTTTCAGGAACACCGTTCTGTTGAGGGGTTCTAGCAGCTGAATACTCATGATGTATTCCTTTGATATTACAATACTCTTCAACAGTAGAGTTTGTGAACTCTGTCCCTCTATCTGATATGATCTTTAATATTTTTATGATTTTCTCATTCTGGATCAGTTCCATCAGATTAGTAAGATGTTCCTTGGTTTCACTTTTCTTCTTCATGAATATCACCCAAGTATATCTTGAATAGTCATCCACAACAGCTAGGCAGTATTTCTTTCCACCATTGCTGACTGGATCAATGGGTCCAAATAAGTCCATGTGTAGTAGCTCCAAGATTCTTTCAGAAGATTGGTGCTTCTTGCTTTTGAAAGATGACTTGATTTGTTTCCCTTTCTGACATGCGTCACAGAGCTTGTCTTTGCTCATGACTGTTTTTGGAATCCCTTCTACCAGATCATTCTTTATCAATCTGTTTATGGTCTTGAAGTTTAAATGATTCATCCTTTTGTGCCATAGCCAGCTAACTTCACTTGGTGTAGATGCCACTAAACAGATGTTTGAATTCTTGTCAGCAGAATTCCAGTCGACTATGTAGACATTTCCTTATCGTCTTCCAGATAAAATTACCTTCTTTATACCAATTTGTTCAACGTAGCACTTATCTGTTGAGAAGATGACTGAATATCCTTTGTCACAAAATTGACTTATGCTCAGCAGATTATATTTGAGGCCTTTAACATACGAGACGTCAGATATGTTGGATAAGGATGAAGATGAAAGCACTGAAGACAAATTGATAAGGGAGGTTTTGATGCATTCCAAAACTTCAAAATCTGCTAAGTATGGATTAACTTAGCTGATGGTCCCTTGTGAAGAATTTTTGACTAAGTAAAGAAGACATCAGAAGAGTCAAAATTCAAGGTCCAAAGACGTGTGATCTGTTGAAGGAAAGATACCAGACTGATGAAGATCAGCCGACTCAAATCAGATTTGTTCAAGTTTGAGATCAGCTTAGTTTGCCATCAGACTTGCACATCCATTAGCCAAGTGGAAAGGATCATAAAGTCTTCCCAACGGTAATAAATGCCCCTGGGAGTAATAAATGTTGAAGTACAAGGATATTAAAGACAAATGATTGAAGAATTGCTTCGCATCAGCTGGGTGCATTTAATGCTGTCTGCAGAAAAGTACTATTGATAGTACAGACAGACTGCAAAAGAGCCGTTCGCGGAAATTAAGGACCAGTACTCGAGGAATTTGAATCTTGTATCTCTTCAACGGACATTTTTCAAACCTCAAGTATAAATAGCTGAAAGAGACGAAGAGAACAAATACAACACAATCTCTGAGAGAATTTTCGAAGCAGAACTCTTTAAGTCTCAAGAACAGCTCACTCATCAGCTTAGTCATTTGTTGACGAAAAGTGAAGTTGAAGAACAAATCTAAACACATCTTCTGAGTAAATTTGTAAAATTGAGTGTTGTGAGAAGTAGATATCAATCTTTGTGAGTGATATTACTTCAGAGAGTAGGATTTCTTTGTGATTTCTTACTGCGCACTTACGGCCTGTTCATTTGTTGTTAGGCGTAAGCAGAGTGTACGGGTTACTTTGTGTTTCTAGTATAACCCAAGATCTAAGTGACTTGGAAAGGTGGACTAAAGGATTTAAATCCATATAACCACTATAAAAATTGCTTGTGTTTTTGTTCATTGCTTTTAAACTTGCATATTTTCAGATTGCATAAAAACACTTTAAGTTAACTGTTTGAAAAGTTTTCTAAGAAAAGAAGTTTTATAAAACTGGGGAACAAACTTTCAAACTGCTAAGATTACTTGTGAAAAACACTTTATAAATCCGCTGCAAGTACTCTAAGTATTAAAACTGATTTTGACAAAATCAGCTAAGTAACTATCAGTTTAGTGGTCTACGAAGCTGTTCAAAGATTTGTTCGCGATCAGCCGAGGAACCTACTGTTGATAACAGCTTAGTCTGTTTAAGTTAATCTAAAAGGTTTTAAAGTTAAAATTTGCAAAAAGTTTAGAGGTCTATTCACCCCCCCCCCCCTCTAGACCTCATCTGACCACTTGGGACCAACAAGATATCTCTATGTTTCCTCTGATCAGTCTCCCTTTAGCTTTAATCTTGCCTTCCTTGCTGTCTCCAAAAGTAACCTTTGGACCATCCACAGCAACAGCATCAGTCAGCTCATGTATGCTTCCACACATGTGTCTTGAACAGCCACTGTCCAAGTACCAAATCTTCTCTACTCTACTCCTACTCCTAATCCTAGCCTCATCCTCAGAGTTATCAGATTCCTTGGCCATCAGGCAGAGGAGAGCAGGTTTCTCTTCATCAGAAGACTCTTCATCAGAAGTGTCTGAATCTGAATCAGATGAGTAGACAGCAGTCAGCTTTTCTGCTTCAGCCATCATTGCCTTGCCTCTCTGATGCTTTCTTTCCTTTCTGATTCTCTTATCTTCTTCAGTGTACTTCTCTGCTTTTGGATAAGGACAGTCTCTGATGAAATGTCCCAATTTCCTGCAGTTATAACACATTAGTTTTGCTTTATAATCATCTTTATCTTGAGAAGAAGAGTTAGGTTTAGAAGTAGAAGCATTGTTGTATTTGTTCTTCATTTTTCTCTTGTAGAACTTCTTGAAATTGTTCATCAACAATGCTACATCTCCAGCTGTATACTCCTTTTTGTTGAGTAGTGTGGCTTCATCAGATGAGTCCACCTCTTTACTTTTCTGTGCTGGTCTTCTAGGAAATATGGACAAAGTTGGCCGTTTCATCATGACCAAAGCCCTGGATAATGATCGGTTTGATAAAGTCAAACATTGCAAAACTGCAAAGGAAATGTGGGACAAGGTTCGTGACATGAGCGAAGGAAACGACGCCATCAAAGAGCATCAGCTCAGTGTTGCCTTGGAGAAGCTGGACAACTTCAAGATGAAATCTGGAGAAACTATTGATCAGATGGAGACTAGATTCATCAGAACCCTCAATGAAGTTCTAAAGCTGGGAAAGACCTTCACTGACAAGGAAATCACCGTCAGAATACTGAAGGCCCTGCCTCCCAAGTTCAACATGAAGGTGACAGCCATGGAAGAATCAAGAGATCTGGGGAAGATTTCTCTTACAGAGCTGTTCTCCGTACTCAAGGCGTATGAGTATAAACTGCCTAGAATGGGTGTTGAAGAAACCTCAACTTCAAGTCCCACGGCTGCACTTGTTGCTGCTGAAAATCCAAGAAGACCAGCTCACAAAAGCAAAGATGTGGACTCATCTGATGAAGCCACACTACTCAACAAAAAGGAGTACACTGCTGGAGACGTTGCATTGCTGATGAACAACTTTAAAAAGTTCTACAGACGAAAAATGAGGAACAAATATAATAATGCTTCTACTTCTAACCCTACTTCTTCTTCTCAGGATAAGGATTCTTATAAATCCAAAATGATGTGCTATAATTGCAGGAAACTGGGTCATTTCATCAGAGACTGCCCATATCCTAAAGCTGAGAAGAATACGGAAGAAGAAAAGAGAATCAGAAAAGAAAGAAAGCATCAGAAAGGAAAAGCGATGGTAGCAGAAGCGGAAAAGCCAGCTGCTGTCTACTCATCTGATTCAGATTCAGACACTTTTGATGAAGAGAGTCCTGCTCTTCTCTGCCTGATGGCTAAGGAATCTGATAACTCTGAGGATGATGAAGTAACTCCTCTTGAAAATGAACTATTTAGTTCATTTGAACAAATGATGCTTAACAATACTACTATTGCTGAAGCATTTAAAAAGCTTAAGGAAGAGATGATATTGCTAAAAGAGCAAAATAGTTCACTGAAACTTAAAGCTGAAAAGCCAAAAGAATCAGCTGAATATAAACAGCTTGAGCAAGAACATGAATCTCTGAAAGCTGAATGTGAAGTCTATAAGGGTAAAACCATTGAGCTTGAGAAAGTCATTGAGTCTCATGAGAAGTCATCTGCTGCATCCACTCACATGCCTAGTAAACAAAAGACACCTTTAGATCAGGATAAGTTAGAACTGAACCATACTGAAAAATTCATATCAGCTGACAATAGTAAGGTCATATTGTATGTTCAGACTACTAAACCTGCTTCACCTGAGAAAGTATTAAAGGAGAAGAAAACTCCTAAGGCTAAAAAGAACAAAGAGCCTAGTGTAGGAAAACAGACTAGTAAGCCTAAACAGAAGAGTCCTAGGAAGTCCTTTGGCAAAGCTAAAACTAATCAGACTAGTGATAAAACTAAGTCGTCTGTTAATGAGCAAGCAACTAGTAAACCAAAGAAGCATAAAAACAAGAAAAATCAAAATGCTTGGTATGGAAATGAGTCTTATTATGTGCAACCTGCTGCATATCCTCCTATGTATCATGCACCTCAATTTCCAACTTACTATGCACCTTACCCTGCTCATCCAATGCATGCATATCCCCCATATAATGCATCTTACTATGCATTTGAACATTATCCTTATCATGGTGATCATCAACAATATGATAAATCTGATGAACGTGGTAAAGGCAAAGCTATTCATACTCCTGTTGAAACTCAGATACCTAAGAAGCCTAAGACTTCATCATCTTGGGTTGTCAAAGGTGGAACTAATCCTTCAGGACCCTCTCAATAAGGGTACCTAAAACAATTTTATTTTGTTTTGTAGGTTAGGATTAGGAGTAGGAGTAAAGTAGAGAAAATTTGGTACTTGGACAGTGGCTGTTCAAGACACATGTGTGGAAACATACATGAACTGACTGATGCAGTTGCTGTGGATGGTCCAAAAGTCACTTTTGGGGACAGCAAAGAAGGCAAGATTAAAGCAAAAGGAAAACTGATCAGAGGAAACATAGAGATATCTGACGTCTCGTATGTTAAAGGCCTCAAATATAATCTGCTGAGCATAAGTCAATTCTATGACAAAGGATATTCCGTCATCTTTTCAACAGATAAGTGCTATGTTGAACAAATTGGTACAAAGAAGGTAATTTTATCTGGAAGACGACAAGGAAATATCTACATAGTCGACTGGAATTCTGCTGACAAGAATTCAAACGTTTGTTTGGTGGCATCTACACCAAGTGAAGTTAGTTGGCTGTGGCACAAGAGGATGAATCACTTAAACTTCAAGACCATAAACATATTAAGAAAGAATGATTTGGTAGAAGGGATTCCAAAGACAGTCATGAGCAAAGATAAGCTCTGTGACGCCTGTCAGAAGGGTAAACAAATCAAGTCGTCGTTCAAAAGCAAGAAGCATCAATCTTCTGGAAGAATATTGGAGCTGCTACACATGGACTTATTTAGACCCATTGATCCAGTCAGCAATGGTGGAAAGAAATACTGCCTAGCTGTTGTGGATGACTATTCAAGATATACTTGGGTGATATTCATGAAGAAGAAAAGTGAAACCAAGGAACATCTTACTAATCTGATGAAACTGATCCAGAATGAGAAAAGCATAAAGATATTGAAGATCAGATCAGATAGAGGGACATAGTTTACAAACTCTACTGTTGAAGAGTATTGTAATATCAAAGGAATACATCATGAGTATTCATCTGCTAGAACCCCTCAACAGAATGGTGTTGCTGAAAGGAGAAACAGAACACTAAAGGAAGCTGTCAGAACCATGATAGCTGAAGCTAAGCTGCCTCAAAGATTTTGGGCAGAAGCAACAAATACAACATGTTTTACCCAGAACAGATGCATGATCAACAAGCACCAAAACAAGACTCCATATGAAGTTTGGAACAACAGAAAACCAAACATTCATTACTTTAAAATATTTGGTTGTAAATGCTTTGTTTTAAATAATGGGAAAAATCACCTTACTGCATTTGCAGAAAAGGCTGATGAAGCTGTTTTTGTAGGATATTCTACTGTTAGTAAAGCTTATAGAGTCTTTAACAAAAGAACATTACTAATAGAAGAATCCATTCATGTAGTATTTGATGAGCAAAGTCAATCTTCTGAAAAGAATCAAAGTGTTAATCATGATTTGTCTACTGATTTACAGAAGTTGAATGTTGGAAAGAATGAAGAATATGTTCCTATCATACTACGTGATCTCAACCCAACTGATAACTCAAGTGCTGTTCAAAATCACAGTGCTGATTGTCTAACAGACGAGTTGCAAACAGCTGATAGACCAGAGACTGTTCAACAGACAACAAATGTTCAACAGACTACTACTGATTTGCAACCTGATCTAAGATGGCTCAAGAATCACCCACCAGAATTGGTGATTGGTGATCTTTTGGATAAAGTAAAGACAAGGAGAGCTTCTGCAAGTGAAGCAATGTTTATCAGCTTTCTATCTCAAATTGAGCCCAAACAGATTGAAGAAGCTCTTAATGATTCAAACTGGATTGAAGCTATGCAAGAAGAGCTAAATCAATTTGAAAGGAATGAAGTCTGGTACTTAGTTCCTAGACCAAGTCATCAAAGAGTCATTGGCACTAAGTGGGTATTCAGGAATAAGATGAATGAAGATGGTGAAGTCACCAGAAACAAAGCAAGATTAGTGGCCAAGGGTTACTGCCAAGAAGAAGGCATTGACTTTGATGAAACGTTTTCACCAGTAGCAAGATTAGAGGCAATCAGACTATTTTTTGCCTATGCTGCTCACAAGAATTTCACCGTCTATCAGATGGATGTAAAATCAGCTTTTCTCAATGGAGAATTGCAAGAAGAAGTTTATGTTGAACAACCACCTGGATTTGAAGTTTATCAAGAAGGAGAGAAGGTGTATCGTCTAAAGAAAGCCCTCTATGGACTGAAACAGGCTCCAAGAGCATGGTATGATACTTTATCTGACTTTCTTTTAATTAAAGGATTTCGCAAAGGTAAAGTTGACAAGACCTTGTTCACTATTGAATGGGAAGAACATATTTTTCTTGTGCAAATTTATGTGGACGATATTATTTTTGGTTCAACTAACCAACAGATGTGTGACAAGTTCTCAAAGCTGATGCAGAACAAGTTTGAAATGAGCATGATGGGAGAACTTAATTATTTTCTTGGTTTGCAAGTTAGACAGTTGCCTGATGGAATATTCATCAGCCAAGCAAAATACACAAAGGATCTGTTCAAGAAGTTTGGTATGGAAACTAGCTCTACTGCTACTATTCCAATGTCTACAAGTCTTCGTTTGGATAAAGATGAAGATGGCAAATCAGTGGACATAACCAAGTATAGAGGAATTATTGGGTCATTGCTATACTTAACTGCTAGCAGACCTGATATCATGTACTATGTTGGGGTTTGTGCGAGATTTCAATCAAATCCTAAGGAATCTCATCTCTTAGCTGCCAAGAGAATATTGAAATATATTAAGGGCACTTAAGAATTGGGATTGTGGTACCCTAGGGAATCTGGATTTGAACTTATTGGATATTCAGATTCAGATCTTGCTGGCTGCAAGATTGATAGGAAAAGCACAACAGGTGCCTGTCAATTTTTAGGTAGTCGTTTGATCTCATGGATGAGTAAGAAATAGACTTCAGTATCCATATCAACTGCTGAAGTTGAATACATAGCTGCTGGAGCTTGCTGTGCACAAATCTTATGGTTGAAGCATCAGCTGGAAGACTACAATATCAATATCAGTGAAATTCCAATCTACTGTGACAATACAAGTGCAATCAGCCTTACTCAGAATACTACAAGTCATTCAAGGACTAAGCATATTGAGATCAAGCATCACTTTATTAGAGACCATGTGGAGAAAGGAAATGTCATGATAGAATATGTGTTTACTGAAAATCAGATTGCTGACATCTTCACAAAACCTCTAAGTGAGACAAGGTTTTCAACTCTAAGAGCTTAACTGGGTTTATTAAAATTGGCTGCATAAGCTGAGGGGGAACTTATCAGAAGACTGGAGTTCAACAGCTTACTCACCTTATTTATCTTCAAGGATTAACTTTCAACAGACTAGTTAACTTATGAATTCTTAAAGTCAGGGGGAACGTGTAAGACTAGAGGTACTTCTGATTAAAAGATGAAATTTGTTGATGACAGTTAGTTGAAGTTATGTTTTCAACAGAAGATTAAAGTTTTGAAGATTGAAGATTTATTATCTAGATGGATTGACAAACAGCTGATGAAGGTTATCAGCTATTGGCTTTCACTGATAACAGCTATGTCATCAGGACAATAGTCCATCAGATAAGTATTTACTTAACTCATCTGATCGCTTATGTAAAAGCTTACTGTTTAAAAACATTTTATTTCAAAACACACTTTTACAAGTGACAGAAGGGCGGTATAAATTCCCGCTCCTCATTTAATGCGATTTGAATTTGAAAGGTCGTAACTGACGCCGCACGATCAGTACTGACAAGAAATGGATCTAACGGTTAGCTGGTATCACGGAAACCAAGATACCCTAACTCTATAAATCCAGATCTGATCAGCCGTGTAGTTCTTTACGCACCCTAAATATTCAAAAGCACTTGTGAGAAAATACTTGCAATCTTTCTGCAAATCTTCTCTTGTTTCTCTAATCTCTTAACAGATTACGATGGCCGCTGAAGGTATGTTCTTAGTGTATGAGTCGTACTATCAATCTGGAACGGATTTGATGAAGGAACTGCTGGAAAAGTTCAAATCTGCTCTGCTGGTTAACTTCATGGAGTATAATGAAGGAATAATCTGGACAGATCAAGTAATGGAGTACTACAAAACCGCAACTGCTGATTTCTCTACTTTGGAAATCAAGGCAACAGTCGGAGACAAATCTGTAGTCATTACACCTACCGTTCTTCACGAGACGTTTGGGCTTCCTAACAGTGGACGACACGACGTCACTGTGCTGACGGAAGACAGGCATCAACAATTCTGGGCGATCTGCTCCAAAGAGGGAGAAATGTTGTCTGGCAACATTAAAAAGAGACAACTGAAGGACGAATATCAGCGGATGGCTTATATGGTTGCAAAACTGATTGAAAACTGCACCTTCTCTCTAGATGCTGTTCCAATGAAGCGTTTCAGCATCATGGCTGCCATTTACTATGGGCTGGAAGTCAACTGGTCCATTATAGTCTGGCACATCTTGGCTGGTTTTCTTGTGGTCAAGAAAGGGAAAACTCCTCAAACCAACCACATGATCACACTCAGTTACTTGCTGTCAAGACTGGGCTGTGTTATGACAAATGGAAAGGAGATCCACAAATCTAAGGCAATGTCCAAGTACTTGCTTGTTCTGAAGAGAAAGGCTGATGAGCCTGAAGAAGATGAAGCTGAGGAACCAAAGGAGGTTCCTGCCAAGAGGCCACGAAGACTAGTCAAAACAGCTGACTTAGCTGTGGAGACAAAGACGAAGAAGGTTGCTGATCAACCAAAGGAGAAGGTTCCTAAGAAAGTGAAGACTGTGGCTGACATTGCTGTTGATCAAATCATAAGTCAGACCACTGCTGATGTAAGGGGAATGTCTCATGCATCACCTTCCAGGACTCCTTCTGCTGAAATGCCTGCTGGGAATGTCTCTCACAGGACAAGGAGTCACCAAAGGGACACTGCTGCTTCAAGACCCATTCTGGGAATAACAAAGAAGACAGTAAGGAAGCAAATGTCATTCATTGAAGAGCCTACTGAGTTGGAAAACTTAGTAAGACAAAGTCCTGCATCTGCTGAAAAACCTGTTGGAGCTGTTGAGGCTTCTGCTGCTGACAAAGCTGATGAGCAACAGATGACTCAAGCTACACCAACAGTTGAGGCTGCCAAACCTCAGGATGATCAAGATGTTATGATCATCCATCCTATTGCCGCTGCACCAATCTCTTCTGCTGGCCCAGCCCCTGCCCCAGCTGATAAAGGAAAAAGAAAAGTTGTAATCAAGAGAAAGAAGATTTCCAAGGCTGATAAGAGGAAAAGGGAAGAAGCCGAATAGAGAAAAAGATATGAGCAAGAAGAACAAAAGGCAAAGGAACTCAGCAAAATCCAAGTAGCTAAGGATGAAGAAAGAAGAAAAATGACAGAGGCTGAGAGAAAAGCTGCTGAGGATGCTGAATTGGCAATGGTCATTGAGCTCAGCAAGACTGATGCCCATGGACCTGTTCATGGCGGAGGCATAAAAATAAATGAGGCTGATGGTGATGATAAAACTAAAAAGAAGCCTAAAATGCCAGCTGCAGAGTTCAAGCCAAAGGGAAAATATGAAGTAAGAAGAGCATTTGACATTGTCTATGCTGACAAAGAGCTCTTCAGAAGATTTGAGAAGTCCTTGGCGTATTATGACCAGAAGCTTATGCTAAAGACTCTGTTCACTCTTGAGAAGCCAAGATACATCAGATGGAGAGACAACAGGATGAACAGATCAATTGCAGAACTTCAAAATTTGAAGGAGTTAGCTGGTGAAGAACAATGGGTTCTAAACTGGTTAATAACAGACTCTATTCAGAAGGCCTTGGATCCCAGCTACGTCAGAGATGTCATGCATCAATATGCAAAAGAATTCGCACAGGAGGAGGCCAAGAAAATTGAAAACTCCCTGCCTGCCAAAAGGAGGAAGTCTGATAATGCTGAAGAAAGGGACATTCAAGTGAAATGCCTCAGCTGCCAAGTATTCAGCAAATAATCTTTGGCAAGGAAGTTAAGGAGTTTAGTGAAGTGCCCAAGGAAAATAATGCCTTTGTGAACCCTTGGATCATTGTTAGGCAGATACGTCAAACAACTTGTTTCAATGATGATGGCACAATCACTAATATGTTTTATGATGACGTCACTGATGAGCAAAAGAAAGCTGATGAACCCTTAGCACTTGAGTGGAATGCTAAGGCGACCGAAGCTGATCAGGAGACTAAAATGGAAGATGTCCCTGTCCACCAGGAGACTGAAGATAAGGAAGCTGCTGCTTCTGCCTCATCAGGTGATGAACACTCATCACTGATGGAAGCTTTCCAGATGCTGATGGAAAATTCAGTAAAGGAACTGGAAGAGAAACACATCCAGCAGCTGACAAAGTTGAAAGAGGAGCTGAAGGTAGAACTCAAATCAGAGTTGGCAGAGTCCAACAGACTTCAGCTGGAAAATATGCAACAGTCAACTGAGAAGATCATCAAGAATGAAATTGATAGTTTTCCTGTACCTCAAGACAACTCTTTGCAGTTAGTGCACAGCCTTAATGATCTGAATAGAAATGTTGAGGATGTGAAGGCTGATGTAAATCACCTTCATACCGCCTTACAAAGAGCTGAGCACAAGATAGCTGACTTAACTGCAACCTTCATCAAAGTCAGTGAAGAAGAGAAGGAGATTAATATTGGGATGTTGCAAGAAGTCTCAAACGCTGAAAAAGAACTACACAATGAACTTGCAACAATGCACCTTAATATTGACGACTTCAATGATCTAACTGACAACATCAGCACCACTCTTCATCACTTAACTGCAAGTCATGATGTGGTTAATCAGAATCTGAAAGCTTTATGTGCCGAGATGAAGATACCTACAGTTGCTCTCAACCCTGCTGCTGTACCTTCTAATGCCATCAAATCTGATGATGACAAAAAGGGGGAGGATAAAAGGGAAGAATCAGCTAAGGAAAATATTGCTGCTGCTGATGAAGCTAAAGAGACTGAAGAAACTACTGACAAGACTGAAGAACTTGGAAAGGTAGAAGAAAAATAGAAGACTGAAGAAGAACCTACCAAGTACAAGAACACTGAATCAGCCAGGAAGGCACTGGAGCTTTTGAAGGAGCAGCAACTTAAAGAAAAGATGGATGCTGCCAAAGCAAACATTCTCCTGGATGAGGAAGCTGATGATGATGAAGAAGAAGAAGAAGAAGACGATGAAGAGTCTTCTTATGAGTATGAAGAAGTGCTTGAAGGATCTGATGAAGAAGCTGATAGTTAGAACTTATAAATCCTTGTAATCAGTTTACTTCATTTATTCTTCAGACATCTCATCTGATAAACTTGTACTTGTAATATTTTCATTATCAATAAAAAGACAAGTTTAATCCAACACATCTTTTCTATCTCAGAAAATTTTGAGGATCACAATCTTTAGCTTATGTATTAACAGGTACTTAGCTGAAGTTTTGTCATCATCAAAAAGGGGGAAATTGTTGGATAAGGATGAAGATGAAAGCACTGAAGACAAATTGATAAGGGAGGTTTTGATGCATTCCAAAACTTCAAAATCTGCTAAGTATGGATTAACTTAGCTGATGGTCCCTTGTGAAGAATTTTTGACTAAGTAAAGAAGACATCAGAAAAGTCAAAATTCAAGGTCCAAAGACGTGTGATCTGCTGAAGGAAAGATACCAGACTGATGAAGATCAGCCGACTCAAATCAGATTTGTTCAAGTTTGAGATCAGCTTAGTTCGCCATCAGACTTGCACATCCGTCAGCCAAGTGGAAAGGATCATAAAGTCTTCCCAACGGTAATAAATGCCCCTGGGAGTAATAAATGCTGAAGTACAAGGATATTAAAGACAAATGATTGAAGAATTGCTTCGCATCAGCTGGGTGCATTTAATGCTGCATTTAATGCTGTCTGCAGAAAAGTACTGTTGATAGTACGGACAGACTGCAAAAGAGCCGTTCGGGGAAATTAAGGACCAGTACTCGAGGAATTTGAATCTTGTCTCTTTTCAACGGACATTTTTCAAACCTCAAGTATAAATAGCTGAAAGAGACGAAGAGAACAAATACAACACAATCTCTGAGAGAATTTTCGAAGCAGAACTCTTTAAGTCTCAAGAACAGCTCACTCATCAGCTTAGTCATTTGTTGACGAAAAGCGAAGTTGAAGAACAAAGCTAAACACATCTTCTGAGTGAATTTGTAAAATTGAGTGTTGTGAGAAGTAGATATCCATCTTTGTGAGTGATATTACTTCAGAGAGTAGGATTTCTTTGTGATTTCTTACTGCGCACTTACGGCCTGTTCATTTGTTGTTAGGCGTAAGCAGAGTGTACTGGTTACTTTGTGTTTCTAGTATAACCCAAGATCTAAGTGATTTGGAAGAGTGGACTAAAGGATTTAAATCCATATAACCACTATAAAAATTGCTTGTGTTTTTGTTCATTGCTTTTAAACTTGCATATTTTCAGATTGCATAAAAACACTTTAAGTTAACTGTTTGAAAAGTTTTCTAAGAAAAGAAGTTTTATAAAACTGGGGAACAAACTTTCAAACTGCTAAGATTACTTGTGAAAAACACTTTATAAATCCGCTGCAAGTACTCTAAGTATTAAAACTGATTTTGACAAAATCAGCTTAGTAACTATCAGTTTAGTGGTCTACGAAGCTGTTCATAGATTTGTTCGCGATCAGCCGAGGAACCTACTGTTGATAACAGCTTAGTCTGTTTAAGTTAAACTAAAAGGTTTAAAAGTTAAAATTTGCAAAAAGTTTAGAGGACTATTCACCCCCCCTCCCTCTAGACCTCATCTGACCACTTGGGACCAACAAGATATCTCTATGTTTCCTCTGATCAGTCTCCCTTTAGCTTTAATCTTGCCTTCCTTGCTGTCTCCAAAAGTAACCTTTGGACCATCCACAGCAACAGCATCAGTCAGCTCATGTATGCTTCCACACATGTGTCTTGAACAGCCACTGTTCAAGTACCAAATCTTCTCTACTCTACTCCTACTCCTAATCCTAGCCTCATCCTCAGAGTTATCAGATTCCTTGGCCATCAGGCAGAGGAGAGCAGGTTTCTCTTCATCAGAAGACTCTTCATCAGAAGTGTCTGAATCTGAATCAGATGAGTAGACAGCAGTCAGCTTTTCTGCTTCAGCCATCATTGCCTTGTCTCTCTGATGCTTTCTTTCCTTTCTGATTCTCTTCTCTTCTTCAGTGTACTTCTCTGCTTTTGGATAAGGACAGTCTCTGATGAAATGTCCCAATTTCCTGCAGTTATAACACATTAGTTTTGCTTTGTAATCATCTTTATCTTGAGAAGAAGAGTTAGGTTTAGAAGTAGAAGCATTGTTGTATTTGTTCTTCATTTTTCTCTTGTAGAACTTCTTGAAATTGTTCATCAGCAATGCTACATCTCCAGCTGTATACTCCTTTTTGTTGAGTAGTGTGGCTTCATCAGATGAGTCCACCTCTTTACTTTTCTGTGCTGGTCTTCTGGGATTTTCAGCAGCAACTAAGGCAGCTGTGGGATCTGAAGTTGAGGTTTCTTCAATTCCCATTCTAGGTAGTTTATACTCGAATCCCTTGAGTACGGAGAACAGCTCTGTAAGAGAAATCTTCCCCAGATCTCTTGATTCTTCCATCGCTGTTACTTTCATGTTTAACTTGGGAGGTAAAGCCTTCAGTACTCTGACAGTGATCTCTTTGTCAGTGAAGGTCTTTCCCAACTTTAGAACTTCATTGAGTGTTCTGGTGAACCTGGTATCCATATGATCAATGGTCTCTCCAGACTTCATCTTGAAGTTATCCAGTTTCTCCAAGGCAACAGTAAGCTGATGCTCTTTGATTGCATCATTTCCTTCACTCATATCACGAACTTTATCCCACATCTCCTTTGCAGTCTTGCAATGTTTGACTTTGTCAAACCGATCATTATCCAGGGCTTTAGTCATGATAAATCTTCCGACTTTATCCAGATTAAATAGCTTTATTTCCTCTGGAGTCATCTCATGAAGGTCTTTTTCCACCACGGTATCAACTTCATTTATCTTTATCGTCTTCGTGAATCTGAATGAACCTTTTATGATACATGTATACATGTTGTCATTGTAGGCAGCTAAGAAGATCTCCATTATGATCTTCCAGTCTTCAAAAGACATACCAGCTATGTGGGGAACATGGCTGATACAGTCCATTTTTCAAAAAGTTTTAATTTTTCAAGAAAAATGCTCTTTTGAAAAGTTTTGAAAACCTTTGAAAAACACTTGGATCAAGCTCGTTGATCAGGCAGCTGATTCTAATGAACCACCTGCTCTGATACCACTTGTTGGTCCCAAGTGGTCAGATGAGGTCTAGAGGGGGGGGTGAATAGACCTCTGAAAATTTTTAGACTTAAAAACTTTTCAGTCTTCTGTCAGCAGACTAAGCTGATGAAGAACAGTAAGATGACTATGCTGATCGTCAACAAATCTTTAACAGCAGAGTGACCACTCTTCTTACAGTTACTTAGCTGTATTTCAGCAAAACAGTTTTATCAAGAGTATACTTGCAGCGGATGTTTGAAAGTATTTTTCACAAGTAGACTAAGTCCCTTAAAAGATTTTATCCCCAGTTTAAAACTCCTTTAAAATCTTTTTGATAATTTAAAGTGTAAACTTATGCAATTTCGAAATATGCAAGAAAACTTAAATGCAAAATCAACACAAAGAATTTTTATAGTGGTTATATGGATAAAAATCCTTTAGTCCACTCTTCCAGATCACTTAGATTCTGGGTTATACTATAAACACAAAGTTTACAATATATCTCCACTTATACCTAAACAACAAATGAAAAGGCTATAAGCTCGCAATAGAAAATCACTCAGAAAACCTATCCTCTGAAGTTAAATCACTCACAAAGACGGATTTAAACTTCACACAACACTCAGCTAAATACAAATCAGTCAGAATGTATTTTTCTATTTTCTTCAACTGGGTTTCTGTCAACAGATGACTTCCACCAGACGAGTGAGTTGTTCGAGCTTCTTGAGACTTAGAAATTTTCTGCTTCAAAAACGAAATCTCAGAATTGTTGTTGTGTGTGTCTCTCTTCGAAATCAGCTCTATTTATACTTGGATTTGAAAATATGACCGTTGAAGTAAATCACAATTCAAATACATAGACAGGTAGGAAACCTGATCTAAGTAACCCTAGACCTTGGGGATCAGCTGCTTACGTGCTCGACTCGTCGAACAAATATGGCAAGATTGGCCCCAGAGGAAAGAAATATATCTTCATAAGATATGCTCAAACTCTAAGGGTTACGTGTTCATAGGAGAAAATGAAGAGGGTAGCACCACTGAAATCGACTCATGAGATGCGACATTCTTAGAGAACGAATTTCCTAAAAGAGGTGAGATCAAAAGTCGAGAACCTCTATTCGAATTAACTGATTCAGCGAATGGCATTGAGCTAGACGAATCGTTGGTGGAAAATGATACGACTGGACCACTTGATCCAAGTGGGAGTAATTTACCCCAGAACGATATTATTGAATCACAACTTAGGAAAAGTTCTAGAGAAAATATTCCTAGACGTCATTACGATGTAGAAGGACATATTTTTAATGTTTCCTCTATAGAAGATGAAGAGCCTAAATCTTTTGATGAAGCTCTATCATGTCCTCAGAAGGACGAATGGAAGAAAGCAATGGAAGAAAAATGGATTCCATGAAATCGAACCAAGTCTGGGAGTTGGTCGATCTTCCTCCTGGCAGAAAATCTATCTGGAATAAATGGATTCTCAAGATTAAGCAGAAGGCAGATGGAACCATTGATAGATATAAAGCTCGTTTAGTAGCTAAAGGATATACTCAACTTGAGGGTATTGATTACGAAGAAACCTTCCCTCCTGTAGTGAGATTTGCTTCTATTCGCCTCCTTTTGTCCATTGTAGCTAAATTAGATTTAGAATTACATCAAATGGACGTTAAGACTGATTTTCTAAATAGAGAATTAGAAGAAGAAATCTATATGGATCAACCAGTAGGATTTATTCTTAAAGAACAAGAACACAAAGTGTGTAAATTGAAAAGATCAATCTACGGTCTTAAGCAGTCATCAAGGCAGTGGTATTTGAGATTTCACCGGGCTGTAATCTCTTATAACTTCATTATGATGGATGAAGACCACTGTGTCTATGTCAAACATTCAAACAATTTTTTTGTAATACTATCTCTTTATGTCGATGACATTTTGTTAGCCGGAAATGACAAGGGATTCTTAAACACCATCAAGGAATGGTTATCATCTAACTTCAAGATGAAAGATATGGGTGAAGCAAATTTCATACTAGGCGTTAAAATCCACAGAGATCGTTCAAAGAAACTCCTTGCTCTTTATCAAGAATCTTATATAAGGAAGATCATAGAAAGATTCAGGATGAATGATTGCAAGCCAATAGATACTCCTGTGATGAAAGGCGACAGCCTGAGTCTGGAGATGTGTCCAACGAATCTAGCAGAGAAACAAGAAATGTCAAAAGTACCATATTCCAGTGCTGTAGGGAGCTTGATGTATGCTATGATGTGTACTCGCCCCGACATTTGCTATGCCGTAGGTCTGGTCAGTAGGTATCAATCCAATCCCGGAAGAAGACACTGGGTTGCTGTAAAGAGGATTTTCAGATACCTAAAGGGTACTGCAGACTATTTCCTTTGTTTTCAAGGAAAGGGATTGTCGTTGAAAGGCTACACAGATGCTGACTGGGGTGGAGACTTAGATCGTCGTAAGTCCACTTCCGGATATGTTTTCTTACTGAATGATGGCGCCATATCATGGAGCAGCAAGAAACAAAAGTGTGTAGCACTATCAACCATGGAATCGAAATTCGTGGCATGTTCAGCTGCAGTACAGGAAGCTGTTTGGTTGCGTAGATTTCTCCTGCATTTGGGGATAGTAAGTAACTCTGAAGGAGCTGTGACTATTTATTGTGATAGTCAAGCAGCTATGGCTTACACTAGAGATCCCAAATATCATGGACTGACCAAACACATTGACACAAGATATAACTTTGTAAGAGATATCATTGAGAAGAAAGAGGTGACTATCAAGTACATATCTACGCATCAGATGGTTGCTGATCCTTTCACTAAACCTATAGCTAAAGAGGCTTTCATAGGTCATACCAAGTCTTTAGTACTGGATTCTGTTAAGAATGTTATTGCCACTAACATTGATGTACTAATGTTTTATGAATATACACATATTTTGAGATCTATTTTAAAATGTCTTCACTAAAAGGTATGTCGGATAAGTAGAGATTGACTCTCTCACATGAGCAATCGCCGCTGGCACTGGAGTGTGCAGAGATGAGATTTTCTCAATCAGATGAAATTGGCTCGTTCACATGAGATATCGCCTCTGATATTTTGGAATATGCAGAGATGAGGTTACTATATATAAAGTAATCGAAATGGATTCCCCACTATCCATTGTACTTATCTTAAGCCAGATATGAGTTTTCTTGAGAGTTGAGCCGAGGACGACGAAAGGAGAAAACTCGGGTTTGGGTATCAAGGAATACTTAAACTGAGATCTGTACAATACAGATTTACAAATCACTTTGTAAATGGCATACGCTTCTGCTCGGGAAGAAAAGTATCGTAACACGTGTTTTCGTACCACGTGTGCAAGGTGACTACAAAGGTTAATGAGCAAATGTAACCCTGCTTTCTCATTATGTGAGACCCTGAGGTTCAAGGGAATCTCAAAATTAATGCCCTTAAGACTTTTGACAGTTTCTTATGGTTTCTCATTGGTGTTGCTACTTTAGCACGTTACTAATAGCCATGAATCATACGGCGATGCGGTGCGTGTCTAGGAAAGCTGCTAAAGTGAAATCAAAAGATCCTTGTAGGAAAGGAAGATTATCTTCGACTTACATCCTACTTGCATTCACCAGCTAGCTAATTACATTAAACTTAATTGTTTTGAGATGTAATTGTGAATACAAAGTAGTATTGGCCAAAGAGTCGAGTATGCCCTATAACTAAGGTTGGAGGGATAAGGGATACGTCGACTGGTGTAGTACGAAAGATATCTAGGGAATAGCGAGAATAGTCCTCTTCTGGAATTTGTTTCCTTAAGCAGCTATATCACCCTAACAGGTATATAGCAACGTGCTCATATACTCGCCGGGTCACACGGCCTATTTGCCCATACGTAATTTCGAATGTAAATTGAATTGATCACTGAAAGCACGGGGTCAGCCCACACGTGCGAGTGGGAGATGTTGGACTGATCCAATTGGGTCGGATCGGATCTGGTGCGCCCATGTGGGCCGACCCGAACCGGATCCGGATCCAGTTGGTTAAGGGGAGTTTTAAATAACTCCCCACTCCTACTATTAAGCAATAACCTCCCCTCTCTCTCTCTCTCTCTCTCTCTCTCTTATTGTCAGTTAATATATACTAGACGTTTAATTTTCCAATCAGACAGTTCTAACACAATTGAAAATCTAAGAAACAAAAATACAGAGAGAAAAGAGAGAACAATAGAGAGAAATCACTTTTGGGGTAGACTTAATTTGATCAATCAAGAACATCGAAGTCCAGGGTTCTTAGGCTGTGATTAGCATCTGCATTCCATTCGTGATTGGAGATCGACCAGAGTATTGGGAAATTAACAGAAGTCAGAAAGAAGAGTTCGTGATTCAATTGCCGGTTCAATTGTTAAGTAAGATCATTTTTTACTTTATTTGCTTTGAATATATGAATTTGAAGCATGTATTTTGTTTAGAACCAACATCTTGTGTATTCTTAGTAGGCTGAAAACCTCGTGTGTTATTTTTATTAACAACAAATTCTATCATTCATCGAAATGAGACACTCTTTTTAATATGTACTAATACTTTTTTAACAAAGAGTAAATCGCGATTTTGGTCCTCTTATGGATTAACTTTTGCATTTTCGTTCCACTTAAATTATTTGTAGCAGATTGATCCCTTTTATCAATGTAGTATATCAAATTCGTCCCTCTTAAATTTTTTGTATCAAATTCGTCCCTCTTATCAATGTAGTGTAACACATTATTCCCTCTTAAATACAAAATACATCACTCAAGTTCAAAATATATTCTAAAGTGGACGAAAGTTGATGTATTTTGTAATTAAGAGGGACTAATGTGTTACACTACATTGATAAGAGGGACGAATTTGCTAAAAAAAAATTTAAGAGGAAAGAACATGTTATAAAAGGGACGAATGTGATACATTACATTGATAAGAGAGACTAATCTGCTACAAAAAATTTAAGAGGGACAAAAATAAAAAATTTAACCCATAAGTAGGAAAAAAAATCATGTTCACTTTTAACAAATCACTATATTATCAATTCATTAGCTCACCATACCTATTTGCTTTTTGAAAACTCTCACTATACCCATTTAAAAATTAAGAGTTTATTGCAGTAGATTTATTTCTAATTTTTTAAGTGTGAATTGGGTTATTGACATTTTTTTTAAAAGGGACAACGCTTCCACTACATATCATGAAGAATACTCACTAAGAACGAGTACAACACAAACAATGCGGTCACTGAAGAGGGTTAAATCATAAATGCCTTGAATTTGTTAACACGGAAAATTTTTTGATGAAAAAGAAAAAGAAAAAACGCAGAGAATTTACTATCAATTAAAGATAATATAACAGTCCAGTTGTTTTGGCATTTACTCGTGGTCATTTCCATTAGAGGTAATAAATGTTTGGTATTTAAAATTGAAAGTCAAACTAAATTACTTGATATTTGATTCGAGCATGTTCGATAAAAGTTCGTGTGAACTTGATTCGTCACATTAATAAAATAAAATTGAACTTCATCTTTCGTTCAATAACTTTTAAAGCTCGGCTCAAACTCCACTTGAGAAGGTAAATAACATAAATGTAAAATATCTAATTATCAGATACTTTACTCAAGTTCATTCCATAAAGGTTCGTTTAAGCTCCACTCATTTAATAATCAAACAAAATTCAAACATAAAATTTCAGACTTGAACAGTATGATGTTCGACACTATTCAACTAGATCACACCCCTATTTGTATTTTTCATTAATTAGTAGACATGCGATATAATCTAAATTTAAATACCAAATAAAAGTCTGTACTTTTTATGGGATATTTATAAAGATGCACCCTAAGATTAGGTCTAATTACACGTCCACCCACTTACAATTTAGTAACTACCAACACGCCACCCTCTTACGTTAAATACGTCCAACACACCTACCGCTAGTTGCCTACAAAACACACCTACCGCTAGTTGCCTACTAACATGTTAACACATGGATCAAAATTTTATTTCGAGTATATGTTTCAGTCAATCAAATATTGAAACTTTTCAAAAATATTTCGAAAACACTAAGGAAAAATTGTAAAAAAAGTTATTAAATTTAAAAAAATAACAGAGTTTAAGAATAACAAATAGTTTCGAAATTACATCTTGTTTTCGTTTCATTTGATTCAAAAATGAGAATTTTTCGATGTTTTAGACGAAAAAGATTGAAATTTTTTATCTGCGTGTTCACATATATCGTACTTTCTTGCTCTAGTCTGATTTCCAAATTTAACTTTAAAAAGTAACAAAAAAATCCCACAAATATTTATAAAATTATTTAATAACAAGAATGTCTTTTAAAATGAATCGTCTTAGATTTAATGAATTTGAGTGCAAGTCAAGAGAAATCAAGGCAATATCTCATAAAAGTAAATATACATTTCAACTGGATGAAACTCTGTGGAAAAAAGTAACCATTTTTCAAATTTGGAAAACCAGTAAATAAATTCCTCTATTTTAGGAAATAACATTTTCAGTAAATCAAAATAAGGTCAAATTTAATGAAGTAATTATATTTTCCCTTTCTTGTCATTCTAATATCTTCCTTCTCCCTGTATATATATAACTATAGCACAATGCAAAATTATACAGTATTATTTTCTGCAGAATGGGATTTCTGTACCAAACTTTGTTGTGTCTAGCAGTTCTTTTTGTTTCAACAAGAGCTGAATTACTCCTAAATGGGAGCAACTTCATAGCAAATGGATGCAACATTTTTCGTGGTCAATGGGTATATGACCCATCTTCATCTCCTCTCTACACTTCAAGTTGCCCGTTTATCGGTCCTGGATTCGATTGCCTGAAATCGGGTCGCCTAGATAAAAAGTTCCTCAAGTACTCGTGGAAACCCGACTCTTGTAACTTACCCAGGTGCCTTTTCACACACACAGACAAACACAAAATGGTTTGAGTAGATTTTATGGTAAACATTGACTCGTCTATTTCTTTGTTTTTTTACCTACAGATTTGATGGTTTGAGCTTCTTGAAAAGATGGAAAGGGAAGAAGATATTGTTTGTGGGTGATTCACTAAGTTATAATCAATGGAGTTCTTTAGTTTGTATGATACATGGTGCAGTTCCGAACGCTAAGACCTCGTACGTGAAGGATACTAGAGTTATTTTTAAGGTAAATCTGTCGATCTTGGTCCAGTGTACAAAGACGTAAATCAAATATCTAAACTTTAGATCGTTATAAAATGAAGTGTACTATGTGCAGGATTATGGAGTGAGCATAAGTGTATATAGGACTACATACTTGGTAGATATAGTAAGAACACCAAGAGGTCGAATCCTAAAACTGGACTCGATTCAACAAGGAAAGGCATGGCTAGGGAATGACATGCTGATATTCAACACGTGGCATTGGTGGACCCACACCAGAAATAAACAACCGTTAGAATTATTCTTTAACTTTTTACCTCGAATAAAATTACCTATTGTCTAATCACCACATTCTATTCTATACATTGCAGATGGGATTTTGTGCAATATGGTAATACCATAGTCAAAGATATGGACCGTCTAGTAGCATTTTCAAGGGGATTGACGACTTGGGGTAGATGGGTCGATCAAAATGTGGATCCTTCTAAGACAAAGGTCTTCTTTCAGGGGATTTCGCCCGCTCACTATCGGTAAGTCATAGGAGAAGTATTGTTCTTAATGCAAGTGAAACCACCAAAGTATCTTTTTTTACTAATGGAAGGTGTCGATTTTGAAATAAGGGAAAATTACTCAAACTAACAATAAGGTTTAGTGTAACTACACAGACCACCCTTCATTTGGAAATTTACTCAAACTACCCTTGAGGTATTGGTTTCATTACAATTACCCCCATACAATGTTGATACCATCCATGGAAAGAATTTGAAGTGGAAAAACGGGCGAAAATGGTGGAAAAATAGTGAAATTGGGTTAAATCGGTGAAAAACGATTGAAATCAGTGGAAAATAGGTGAATTTAGTGGGAAAATGGATGAAAACGGTTTGCCACCCTTGAGGTTTCTGATGAATCCAATACCTCAGGAGTAGTTTCAGTAATTTCCCAAACATGGAGGGTGGGATATGTAATTACACTAAAACTCAACAGTAGTTTGAGTAATTCCCCCTTGAAATAATCCACATATAATTCAGTTTATAACTCTACGATCCTAAAGAGAAAACAACTATCCTCTGGATTTCATAGTGGTCAAACAATTTTTGATGATCCTCTTGTGGGTAGGGATGATCATAACATAAACTAAATTAAATCATACCATTCAAAGTATGATCATAGTTATCAATAACAAAATTAATTCTCTGTCAAAAACAGGGGGCAGGAATGGGGTTCAAAATCAAACTGTATTAGAGAGCAAGTACCTATCAAAGGATCGACATATCCCGCAGGAAGCCCACCAGAAGCAGCTGTTTTAAACAAAGTATTGAGTACAATAAAGAAACCAGTTTACCTTCTTGATATCACAACTCTCTCACAGCTTAGGAAAGACGCTCACCCGTCAATATACACTATAAACCACAGAGGTAACGATTGCAGCCACTGGTGCCTCCCTGGATTGCCCGACACTTGGAACCAACTTCTGTATGCTGCAGTTTTGTGAGGATGAGAAATTTGTTATAGTCGAAATAATACACCGATTATGTAACTTTTACTTCAGTCGAGTATGCTTATTAGGATATCAAAATGTTGACAAGAAGAATAAATTTGAAGGATTTTAAGAACATGCTCTGATTTGGCTGACTAAGAATATATTGAATGCCAGCTCTTCTAAAAGTTTAAGCTGTTAGAGAGAACATATATTTAATTTATACATAATGAACACGAAAGGGTATTCATTTTTTTTGGTTTCCCAAGGGAAGTCAGGTCTCTTTTGAGGCGAATCAGATACATTAAGTGAGAACCTCTCCAAAGAGGGATTCGAAGTTGGGTTCACTACAATGTAGTAACTAGTCTCTTCCACTAGACCAAACACCTATTGGTTAGGGGTATTCATTTTTAGTCAAGTACATATGAATATAGAAATGGGTGACATCTTTTTGGGCCTTACTCTATACCATATTGAATGCCCAACTCTTCAAAAGCTTCTAGATGAACTGGACATTCAATAAGATACACTAAATTTGTTGTCGTAATTTCAGAATGTAACATTTGAGGAGATAGTAACATAAATCCTCACATGTTATATTATTATGTCCGGAACAAGCAAGCCATATAGCAACTAAAAATGACTCATTGAACATTTACTTATCGTGCTTAATCAATTGATGGAAAATAGTTAAATTAAAGAGAAACCAACCTGTAAGACTAATTTCCAAGAAACTCTAATAACCAACATAAACAGCTGCATTTACAATGTAGCAATCGTCATTCTTATCTCCCATATCTTCAACAAGCACGCCACTTGAGCATATAAGTCCGCCATCCACAACCTCAACATTTGATATAGTTCCACTATGTTAAATACAGATGATCAGAGGCACTCAATTACCCAAAAAAATTCTGGCTTATGAAAATCTTGGAGAAAATTGCGGGGAAAATGCAAGGTAATCCCCCGTGCTATGCAAAACTTTCACAAAACTATCATGTGAAAAATTTTACTAATTAGTTTGGGATACTTTCTGCAATTTTACCAACTTTATATCTGCCTTAAAACTTTCTGAACTTCCTAATTTAGTAATTTTTTTTATAATTTTTTCTAGTGTTTCCGAAACGTTTTTTAAAAGTTTCCAATATTCAGGTTATAACCGAATATGCATCGAAAATGAATGGTAGTTTCTATTTCAACATGTTAATTTGATTTATAATTTTTCCAAATATTTTTTGAAAATTTTCGAGATATTTTGAAAAAATTTCAAAAAGTTTTTAATATTTAACTGACCGAAACTCAACTCGAAAACGAAACTTTAATACGTGAGTTTTATTACTAAAGGATTTAATCCAAATAGTGAATTATTTCTTTAATTTTTCAGAATGCAGCTTATTTTTCTTAAGGTTGCTTTCAAACATTAAAAGGGATATATTTCATCTATGACATCCAAATATTGGTGTACATATCTTGTGTCACAAAGAAACTTTAATATTTTATGCAAAAAAGAAATAATGAGTAAAACTTAGAAGTACTTGTTCCAATTTTATATTACTAGTATTCTTAGGCCATCTCCCATCCAATGGAGATGGCCGGGCTGGGGGCGGGGCCGGGCTGCGGACGAGAAGCCATCTCCAACAGTGCAGGGGCGCGGGGCGGGGCGGCCTTCGGGCGGGAACGAGCCCTGGTCGGCCCTGCGCCCAGCCCTGGGGTCGCGTGGCTGGGTTTGGGAAGAAGGGGGCGCGTGTAAACACGCGCCCCTCTTTAGTTCCTTTTTTTTTTCTTTTGTTAAGAATGATGCTTGATTTCCTGAGAGAAATGGCTGCCATGTATGGGGATAGTGGTGGCGGTGAAGAATAGATTGGTGGTGAAGAGAGAAATTAGTAAATGAGATTATAATTAATGAGCCTAAATTAACGAGCTAATTAGTTGCATAATTAATGAGCCTTAATTAGTTGCATAATTAATGAGAAGACCTTAATTAATATGATATTTATGTTAGTTAATTGTATAATTAATGTGTTACTTTTATTAATATGATATCTTTTAATTAGTGTGTTATATACTATATATAATTAATATGTTATTTTAAATAATTTTTATATACTTATAGATATAGTATATAGTATGATTAATTATTTAAAGTAATTTTAAATAAAATTGAAAGTTTCTCCTAATTAAATTAAATTTGTAGAATTGAATTATTTAATAAAATGTGTTAGTATATTTATTGTACATATTTAATGAGGTTTAAAATTTGTTTGTTTCAATTAATGAGGTTTAAAATTTGTTTGTTGATTATAATTCACGAGGCTTAATTAGTTACATAATTAATGTGATATGTTTTTTGTTTTAATTAATGTGTTATATACTATATATAATTAATGTGTTACTTTATATAATTATGATATACTTATATATATAAACCTTCAGTTAATACTATCTAATTAAACCCGTAATTTATGTCAACACATTTGTTTTATTATGCATGGTAAGAAAATCATAAAAACAATCAATTGCTAATTAAACCCGAAATTTTTGCCATCAACCTTAAAGTTAAATTTTTTACCATGGTAACAAAATATAATAAGTAATTACATTTAACATAATATGAATATTTAGCCTCAAACTAGGATGTTTGCTTTTTCTTTTTTTTAGTACATTATTTTTTTAATAATATTGACTTGTTAATTAATGACTTTTAAAATTTTAAAATGACTTAATATTTTAATATAATTAATAATTAAATCACGAGTACTAATATAATTACTATTATTAATATTAATATTAAAAAAATTTAAAACTATAATATTAATAGGTGAGAGTGGGCAAAGGAAAAAAATTGAATTAATTCCCACACAGAGCCCCAACCATTGGAGACGACCAGGCAGGGCCTCAGGCTGACCCTGGACTAGCCTAGCCCTGGGCTCCAGAGCCCGGGACTAGCCCTCAACCATTGGAGATGGCCTTATGACGTGGACAAAATAATATGAACTTGAAAGGTAACTAATTATGGTTTAATTGGTTTCGACGAATCTCTTCTAATACTTAAGACAATTAAATTGAAAAATGACTAGATGAGGTTTAACCCTACATTTGACCCATAATGATATGTTGGACAAAACCAAACAATTTTGACTTAAATTTTTTTTTAGAAGACCCAGAGGACGAATTAATGAATAAAGTCATTGAGTACAAGTTCATGAATATAGTTCGGAAGCTCAATAAAGGGGGAAATAAAGTAAAAGCTAACTTAGCTAAAGCATGAGCAACTGAATTATTCTCACAAAACACATGAGAACAAGGACAATAATCTAAGCTAGTAGTCAAAGTCCTAATTTCTTCGAAGATATGCCTCAACGGATGAAACTTTGAACGATCATTGTCACCAAGAACGCCTTCAATAAACTGCTTTGCAAATTCCTTCAAGAATAATGTTTCTCCAACCTTTGTCAATCTCGAATTCCAAGCCTCGGACTGATGCCACAACTTCAACTTCTTTGGGTTCGCAATAGTATTCAAACTTCTTAACACCCCAATCAAGAACATCTCTGATATTGTTCCGAGCAATAACACTGATACCAAAACTACTAGATTCAGCAAACAACGTTGCATCTACATTAATTTTAACAACCCCGTAGGTGGAGGTACCCAAATTGAACTATTACGCATCGAAATCGAATGAGGAAAAAAACTAATTGATTGCTTATACCTGGTAAAGAAGTTACAGGCTGCAGAAACACGATTGATAGGACCAATGTCTTCGTTTTCCCAAATAAGTTTATTCCAGCCATACCATATCCACCCCGCCAAAGTCAATGCAAAACCGAGTTCAAAGCAGTCAGTTTTTTAGCGGAGTGAAGCAAACCAATCAATAATCTCAAGAGAATCACTAGAATACTATGAGACACTTAAACTGGAAAGGGCCCAACATAGCCTAGGAAAGTGGCAATGAATGGTTATTTCTATCAAACCACCACAACAAGGACACATATCTTCTTATGAGATTTCTTGATATCTAAGATAAGCACGGACCAAAAGAACTCCCCTACAACAGGACCACATAAATTGTTTGATCTTTGGAGGTCGTATTTTGCTTTTCTTGTATGTTGATGACATGATTATTAGCGACTGGGCCGGCCTTGAGTTTTCGGTGGTCCTAAGCCGAATTTTAAATTGTGGCCCTCAAATTTATACGTACAACAAAATTATGTTAATAACAAATACAAACTTTTTAAAGCAATGCAAACAAAACTACTAATTAGAAAAATAATAAACAATTCGAATAATAAATCAAATATAATCTCGCTTTGTAAAAAACATCGATAACACAAGGTATAGTTTTACATAATAAGAAAATGATTATATCCTATAAATTTTTGGAGTAAAATCACAAATTACACTTGCATAATCATGGACTGAGCTAGCCGTATTTTAATGGGAGAGCGAAGTTTTTGGGTAACGAAGTCGATATTTTTTGCAATGTTATTATAAAATAACTAAAACAAATTTAAGGTAAAGTGATACAATGCTTTTATCCATAAAAAAATAAAAAATATACACTAGCAAGTTTTTTCAAAAGTAAGATATTTTTTTATAAATAATTAGTAGCACATATTCATAACACTCAATACAGATGTTTAAAATGCAATTCAATTGAACAAAAAATAATTTGGTAGCAACTTGATATATTTATGATGTTCAAATAAAATGACAAAAATTAACTTAGATTATAATAAGTTTATAATTTTATCTAATAACAGGGTAAAAAGATATACTAGGAATTTTTTAAAGTGTCTATTCAACAGATGGTTCAAAATATTGAAGAATTGATAAGAAGATAATGAACACTTTACAAAATAAATTCAATTTTATAAAGAAAATAATGATATAAAAAGTACAAATATTAAATCTAAATTTTTTTTATATGCTAATTCATATGACCATATTTATGCGTCGACAATAACTGAATTAGAATTGCACAGGACATAAGAATATATAAAACAAAACATGAGAAAATATAAAACAAAACTAACCACTTCTTCTCCAGTGGATTTCGAACCTGGAACCTCATGGTTGACAAACAATTGTTACAACCACTAGGCCAACTGAACTTTCCTTGTAAGAATTGATAAATAATATTACTAATAGGAATTAATTTTTTTCTACCTACTATATATTAATATTTTTTTTTTAGGCCCTCGACTATCGATGGCCCTAAGAGACCGCCTATGCGGCTTATACTCAGGGCCGGCCCTGATTAGCGATGATGATCATGATGGGAATGCAAATTATGTTTGCCAGTTTGAAATTAAGGACTTGGGCTCTTTACACTACTTCTAGGGATTGAAGTAGTATACTCTCCTAGTGGTTATTTTCTCTCTCAATCTAAGAACACGGTTGATATCATCGAGCGAGTTGGACTCACTTACACTAGGACAGTTGATACTCCTTTAGAGATAAATGTATATTACTTGAGTTCTAATGGGACACCATTAGAAGATGCTACTCCATATCGCAACATTTTTGGTAGTTTGGTTTATCTCACCATCACTCGTTCTGATATTGCCTATGTCAATCAATTCGTTGCTACTCCTACTACTTTTCATTGGGCTTTTGTTATTCGCATCTTACTGTGTTTTTAGGGTACTCTCTTTCAATATTTGTAATTTCTATCATCTTCTTCGTAAGAGTTGCGTACATACTGTGATGCTGATTGGGCTAGTGATCATGTTGATCGGAAGTCTGTTCGAGTTTTTGTATCTTCTTAGGTGACTCTCTTATTTCTTGGAAGAGTAAGAAACACAACGTTGTTGCTAGATCTTCCACAGAAGCGGAGTACCATGCTATGGCATTTACCAATCCTGAGATAATCTGGTTACGGTGGTTACTTGCAGATATGGGTGTTTTCTCTCTCTCTCTCTCTCTCTCTCTCTCTCTCTCTCTCTCTCTCTCTCTCTCTCTCTCTCTCTCTCTCTCTCGTCCGACTCCAATGTTTTGTGATAACAAGAACAAGAGTACGCTGTTCAAATTACGCACAACTCTATTTTCACGCTATAGCATATTGAAATTGATTGTCATTTCACGCGACATCATCTTCAGCATGGCACTCTGACTTTGCAATTTCTCACCTCCTCAATGCAACTTGCTGATTTGCTCACCAAGATGCTTTCCGTATCACGTTTTCGTTCTTAGTTGACAAACTCTCGATGCTTCTTGTTGCTGCATCATGAGTTTGAGAGGGATGTTAGAGTTTATTATTAGTGTAATTTGTATATATTTAGTAGAAGTGTAGTTTAGTCTTTTAGGACTTATTATGTTTGCCCAATAATAGAGAGCACAAAGAGAATGGAAAAAATGTTGTGTATTATTTCAACTTACATGCCTTGTATTTGTAGGCAGATTACAAAAAAGATAAAAACTAAGAGTTTGAAACTATCTATCAAATATACAAGATAAAGACTAGGAGTTTGAAACTATCTATCAAATTTACAAGATAAAGACTAGGAGTTTACAACATAACAAACTATTAAACTCTAGCTAATTAAGATAACTTCAACACCCCCCCTCAAGTTGGAAGTGGGATCGAAAGGACAAGAACTCCCAACTTGGAAAGTAGTCGACGATGAGCTTCACCTCCAAGCGGTTTGGTAAAAAGGTCCGCCAACTGGTCGCTAGAACGTACGTAAGAAGGAGCAATAAGCCCTACTTGAATTTTTTTTCTCTAACAAAATGACATATGTTTGGTTCGTTCATGAAAGACTGGATTTTCAGCTATATGAATAGCAGCTTGACTATCACAATGGACTGGAATTGGTTGTGGATGGTTGAGATCAAGATCTGAAAGAAGGTATCTTAACCATTGCAACTCAGAAGTAAATGCGGCGAGAGAACGATATTCTGCTTCGACAGAAGAGAGATAAATGATTGGTTATTTCTTAGTCTAACAAGAAATAGGACTAGAACCTGACATAGTGAAATAACCAGCCGTGGATCGACGAGTAGCAGGACAACCAGCCCAGTCGGAGTCAGCATATCCTACTAAAGAAAGAGAACTTGATGCAGAAAGAAATAAACCCTTACCAACTGTGCCTTTAAGATAACGAAGAACTTGGTTGACAGTATCAAGATAAGTGGAAAAAGGACACTGCATAAATTGACTGAGTGTGTTTATAGCATATTGAATATCAGTTCGTGTTACAGTGAGGTATATAAGAGACGTCCCACAAGTCGACGATAGATCGATGGATCAAGAAGGGGAATTTCATCTTCTGGTCGTAAACGAATATGTTGTTCCATAGGGAAATCTGATGGTCGACATCCAGTCATACCAAAATCAGATAATATGTCAAGAGTATATTTTCTTCGACATAGAAATATGCCTTGCTTCGAGTGAGATACTTCGATACCTAAAAAATATCGAAGATTGCCAAGATCTTTAATGGAGAAAGAACGGACAAGCGATTGTTTGATATCACTAATGACATCATCATTGTTTCCAGTGATAATAATGTCATCGACAAAGACGAGCATAAAAATAGAAGTTTGGTCACGATTATATGTAAAAAGACTATAATTTGAAATAAACTGACGAAAACCTCGGTGAATAAGAGTTGTTGAAAAGTTAGAGAACCACTGACGAGAAGCTTGTTTAAGACCATATATAGATTTATTTAATTTGCACAGACGGGTATCCCCTGTACGAGAAAATCTTGGAGGAAGTTCCATATAGACTTCTTCATTGAGATCTCCTTGAAGAAACGCATCAAGTTGGTGCAATGACCAATTTTTAATGGCAGCAACGGATAGAAGAAGTCGAACAGTAACAAGTTTGGCTACAGGTGCGTTTAAGATAATCGATTCCTTCAACTTGAGTAGTACCCTTTCCAACCAAACGCGCTTTATATCTTTTAATGGAACCATCAGAATTAAATTTAATTTTGTAAACCATTTGTATCCAATAGGTGATTTTCCTGGAAGTGAACATAAAGACCAAGTATTATTTGATCAAGAGCTTGAATTTCCTTGGCCATGGCATGACGCCATTCAGTAGATTTCATGGCTTGAAAATAAGATTTCGGTTCTTGATTTTCAATGATATTAGTTAGAAATGCACGATGAGAATGACTTAGATGAGCTAGAGAAAAGTGATCTAGCGGAAATTTAGTTGATAGGGAAAGGTGATCACAAATATAATCCTTGAGATGGCTTAGTGGACCGCAATTTCTTCGAGGATGATTAGTCGGTGCCATTGAAGGAGAACTCGTGGATAGAGTGTCAACAAAAGAAAATGAAGAGCTAGTTGAATTTTCAACATGAGAAGATGTTGAAATAGGAATTGTAGAATCATTTAAACGATCAACTGTATGTTGAGGTATAGTTTCACTAGAAGAACTCGTAGTGGGTCCTATTAATGGTGCAATGTAGTCAAAAGTTTCATCATCCTCAGTTGGAGTAATAGTAATTGGTTTCTTTAATGTTAGGGATTGAACATCACAATATGGAAAAATTGACTCGTGAAATATGACATATCGATAAAAATAAATTTGTCGTGTTTTGAAATCATATATACAGTACCTCTTTTAACCATAAGGGTAACCAACAAAAATACCAGGTTTGGCTCGCTCATCAATTTTATGTTGAATTTTCATATTCTTGGCAAACATAAACATCCAAAAACTCGAAGAGATAAATATGATGGAACAATGCCAAATAATACTTGATGAGGTGATTTATATTTGAATTGGAGTTGAGAGTTAATTAATAAAAACTATTAAACTCTAGCTAATTAAAATAACTTCAACACTATTTATGCTTTTTTTCCCATTCTCTTTCTTTTATTATTTTTTTGCCTTTTTTTTATGCTAAAAAACATAAAACTTGTATTATCTTTTTATTCAGTTAATGGCTACCAATGAGTTATCAGCAATTACCAGATAATCTTCAAAATTACATATTAAAAACTCCCGCCAAAGAAACTGTCATCTTTCTTGATCCGTTTTCTTGTTCATGTAATCTTGTAGTGTTAGAAGGAACGGTTTTGTTGCATTTCTCGTCACTTGGTTCAACCTTGATTACCAATATATCAATCAATTTTTTTTTTTTTTTTTTTTTTTGAGAACACCAATATATCAATCAATGGACACATGATAATTTGTTGTAACATAAATAAATCCCATTTGCCGCATATCAAACACAATTCATTACCTTATCAAATAATTCATGGCGAGTTAATGATAATGTACTTCCCCGTGAAATGGAAAATTTTCAATTTACTCCCTTATGATTTGAAAAAGAACTATTTACCCCATGTGAACATTTTAAAGAAACAATTCGGATAATGTAATTCACTTGTTGAAATTGAAAGAGTACATGAAAAATATTTTGTAACATGGAAGGAGGGAATATTTTACCACATTTAACATAACTGATGGGGAAAGCTGTCATATTATCATAACATAGGGATAAAGTGACACATATAAAAATTTAAGAGAGACGGTGTGAAACTTACATAAAATTATAAAGGTCAGGGGATAAAGTACTTTTTTCAAATCACATAGAGGTAAGTTGAACATTATATATATCACAGGGGGTTAAATTGCCATTATTTAATTTAACTAAACAAACAAATTTGGAAGCACAAAATCAGCTGTATTCACAGATCGTTCTTTCTTTAATTTTTTTTACAACAAAAACAAAAAAAGTTAACACCATTTCTGAAGCTGAGTTTGCTACAGAGAAAAGATTAAGTAGACCTGCAAACAAATTTCTGTTGATTTTGATTTTGGCATTGAACATTGCACATTTGAGCTTTATCTCTCAGTTCTTGAAATGCTTTCATTGTTTCCACATCAAACCCCCCTGCAAACTGAACAAAAAAAATCCCCAAAAAATAAATTAATCGACCAAACTCCGGTTCTTGAGAGTAAATGGCAATTTACCTCCTATATTATGTATAATGTTCAATTTATCTCCCTATAATTTTATAAAGTTTTACACTACCTTTCTGATATTTTTGAAGGGTAAATTACGAATACCCCCCTCAGTTAAGGTCTAGTTACAAAAATCACACTCATGTATTGAATATTACAAAATTCCCCCTCAAGTTTGTCCTTGGGTGTTATTACAATATTACAATTAACATCTTGCCCCTAAAATGTTCCAATTTTGTCCTTGGGTGTTATTTGTATTGTTGTAATGTCTTATAAATGTTAAAACTTGGGTGCTAATTATTATATATTATAAATTAGAAAGAGATAATTATATATTTACCAAAATAATTTATAAAATTTATATTTGTCCATAAGTTTTAATAAATATTGCAAAAGAAAAGAGTATTTATATATTTATTAGCAATTTAAATTGTAAAATATTAAATTAAATAGAATTTTAATAATATATTTTATTAATATGAACAAATTGTTTACACATTAGTTAAATTAATTTATTTTATAAATTAATAAATTTATATTGTATTATAAATAAGATATTTTAATTTATTAAAGTTTATATTGTATTTTAAATTGAAATATTTATTGAAATTTATGGACAATTATAAATTATATCAATAATTTTGGTGGTAAATATATGATTATTTTTTTTATATTTTACGAGATATAACAATTAACACCCAAATATTAAAATTTATAACATATTATACACATTACAAATAACTTACAAGGGCAAAATTGGAACATTTTAAGGACAAGAGGTTAATTGTAAGAAGATGACAAACCTGAGGGGGATTTTTGTAACATCCAATACGTGTGAGAGATTTTGTAATTAGGCCTTACCTGAGCGGTATTCGTACTTTACCCATTTTTAAATTTTGAAGAAAAAAAAATTTAACAAAACTACCCCCGTATTTGTGGTACTTGACCCCCCCTGTGTTATGATAAATATGATATTTTACCCCCTCTGTCACGAAAAACAATTTCGACGAGTGAGTAACACTCTCCAGTTAAAGGAGGTATATTGGTCCTTAAAATTTTCATAGGGGATAAAATGTTATTTTTCAAATTACAGGATAGATCTAAAAGAATCAGTAATTTTTAGAAATAGTAGTATTTATTTACCTGATGTACTCGGAAAGCAAACTTGACACCTTGAACTATAAGCTCTTCTTCTTCAGGACCACCACCAACCATTTCAAGCTCTGCCAGAACTCTCTTCATGTACTTCATGGCCAATTTTACTGATGCCAACTTGATCTACAATGAAAACATGTGGGCGTGTTTATTATTATTTCCTAATCATTACAGCAAATGATACAGGTTCACAACGACCGAAAATCCCTGAGCCCTGAGGTGTAGTCATTTAACATGGAACCCCCTGACGTTTAAATTATTTCAAGGAGACCTATAATTTGGACTATTATCAAAACACCATTTATATCTTGAACAATTCTTAGAAGGATCCCCGAAAATGTTTAAAAAAAATGTCCTTGTAGTTTTTGAAACCATAAGGTCGCTTTTATTAATCGTTATAGAAAATCATACAAGTTCACAACTAACTTTCAAAAAAGCATTAGTAAGAGTGCCTCTGTATGTCAAGGGTGATTTACAATGATCACCTCCAAAATGATTATGAAAACCCCTCTTAAGGGGTGTTCTTGTAATTTTTGAAATCATAGGAGTCGTGTTTATTATTTCCTAATCATTACAGCAAATCATATAGGTTCACAACTAAACTTTCTAAAATGCATTAATAAGAACCTCAGTAAAAATGTTAAGGGTGATTTACGATTGGATCCCCCGAGGTTTATTCTTACACAAGAAACGCCCTGATTTTCAATAATTACAGGGTATCCTTGTAATTTTTGAAACCACGGATAATTTTCTGTCATTACCAAATGTTAAACGTAGACGCATCTAAATATGCGAGACATAAAATTGTGAATAGAAAAATATTGGAAGGGAAAAATACTTCGAAGATGAACCCGTTCCCATGCAATAGTTAGGAATTCTTAACGGTATCGCGCTGGAACAACATGTTCTTCCTGAATACCCCTTTTGTCATCTACCTATCATAAATATTTAACATGGCATTTGGTAGATTTGTGCCCATGAAATTTCATTTGCTTCGCCATATAAGTGCTATAGATGTATATATAGCCTTAAGGCTTAAGGGACCATAGCATATGTACCTACTCAATTAATAACTAATAGATTGATCACTGAATTCATTCAGTGTGCATCACTTTCCTAGTTTCCTTGCCTCTGGCCAAGGGACCACTAGATAAATAACCTATATTAGGAGGGTTTCCTACAATTAGGAAAAGTAGTCTATCAATTACAAATTGCATAATTACTGAAGTAGAATCAAGTAATTAATTATTGTAGATAGTGCTTAGAAGTAACTAAATTTTAGATTTGTGTAGGGAAGTTCACTATTTCAAATAAATAAGGACAATCAATGTTTTGTGTTCAGCAAAAAACTATCTCAGCCATACAAAATCCACCAAATTGGGTTTTTTTTGTGCACTTTGCACCCCTGAAAAAGATAAATAGGCATTTTGCACCCTCGAAAAACAAAAATAGCACTTAAAACTCTCGAATTAAGAATAACACCAACATGTTGCACCACTCCAAAAACTCAGGGGCATAATAGGTAACCTAGTTTTCATTCTTCTCGAAAATCAAAGCTTAAAAACTGAAATGCTCAACAAGATGTGTTTTTGCTTCTCCAACTTCTTAACTCCATCCAAGTTTTAGTTTTTGAATTCATTATCAAGATATACTTATTTAAGCAACACTCAATCAGAGTTAATTGAACATGTTTCATCTCAATATTCTCTACCAAAACAATTAGTATATAATTCATCATTTCACCCAATTTCTCCCATTTCTTTTAGTTAGATTAATCCATTTTTGCTCTCAAATATCATGTCTATCTATTATTTTGGAGAGAAAATAATTATTATGTTAATATTGGGAAAATAATGAAAAATTAAGTTACCTAATTTACCCTCGACTTTGTTGATTAGGTTGGTCATTTATGCGGGTTTATTCTTAATTTGAGGGTGTAAAGTGCTTAAAAACTCAAAAAAATATGAAGCTTCGAAATCAATAAGAATGAAATGTACCTGACTTACATAGCCTGTATCCATCATCCAATTCATAGGTATTTGAAATAGTTTGTATCTCTTTGAAGCCGATTCCTTCATTCTTGACAAATTATAAACACCATGTTCCAACCTGTGCCAATATTCACATTAAATATTAATATTAATTATTACATTTCAAATGATATTATCAATTTATCATACTATAGGATTTGGATTTTTAAAAAAAAAAAAATTACTTCTCAAACAAGGATTGCATTTTCTTGAGAGCAGGACCACAAGGTTGTCTAGGATCTTCACAAAAAGATGAAGCCTCGGATTCAAGTTTCTTTAAATCACAATAACCAAATGCAGCTTCTCTTAATGCATCTGCCTTCTTTTCTGGCCAATCAAAGTGCTTTAACACTGCCCTCTCATCTACCTATATTGTCGAAAAATTATTAAAAATAACTAAAAATTAATTAAAAAGAGAAAACGAGAAATTTGCATTTTTCGCACCCGGAAGAAATACTTCCTCCGTCTCTTTTTTTTTTTACTCCTTTTACCTTTTGCATGGAGTTTTAGGTAAGAGTTCGAGAAAGTGGATGTTTTGGGTGTTTATACCTTTTTACCCTTAAAAGTAGCTGTTGAGAATTAGTAGTGACAAATCGACAAAATCCCCAAAATAGTCCTGTAACTTTGGGTCTATTTCAAAAATAGTACGAAAACTATACGGAACGCACAAATGGTCATTTAACTTTCACCCAATTTTAATTGTAGTCCTATGCATAACAAGTTTCATCCTAATTATAATTGTAGGAAGACAAATGAAAGTTAGAGGACCAAATTTCTTATGCATATGACTAAAATTGAAATATATTAAATGTTAAAGGACTAAATGTGCGCTAACTATAGTTACAAGACTATTTTTGAATAAATACTAAAGTTACATGACCCTTTTTAAAATTTTGCCATGTCAAATCGTTTCTTTATGTGAACATGTATTTTTGATGAATATTATTCCTTTTATAGAAAGCGAGTCTTATTTTGGGACAAACTTAAAAAAAATATGAGTAAAATTTAGGGACGAAGAGAGTACTATTTTGGCACTTTACACAACGAAATTAAAATATTAGCACTTTAAACCCTTAAATTACAAATTCTAGGCATTTTGCACCCCAATAGGATGCATTCGCCAGAGAATATGTAATTCGAGGACGCAATATGCTTAAATTCTAATTTCAGGGTGCAAATGTCGAAATGATGTATTTTTGGGGTGCAACATGATAAATACTCCAGAAAAATATAAATAAAAACTTAAATTTCAAATTATTAGTCTGAATGAAAAGGTACCAGGTAAGATAGTTCATCATCAAGCCATTTGACAAAAGGAACAACATCTTCAATGTCTGTAAATGCAGCACCCTCAACTTCTTTAATCAAGAATTTAATGAAATCTCCTTGCGTCTCTACATCCGTCTTAATCTGTAATTAATTAAGATAATTAAAAATCATATATCCATGTAAAAGGAGAAACTACGTCAATTAATTAAATAAATAAATGGATGGAAAAAAAGGAAAAGAATTAAATAATTGAACATGCACAAAAGCATTACTATCATTCAAAATGGCAGTTTAAATTTTCATAAAAGCCAACCTGATTTCATTCAATTTTACAACTTTACTTTCCGCATTATTCGAATCTATTTTTTGTCTTTATTTTGAAAAAAGCCTAGCAAGATTCCAAAAGGACCAGTGGCAATAGCAGTAAATAAACCGTAAATCATGACCGGAAAGGAAAACGGAAAACTAACCGCTAGTAAATGTGTAGAACGGTTCTCAATTTCTCCTATCATGTCTTTTGCATTAGCACCCGCCGCCTGCGCATCGGCGGAGCTACTACCTCCTCCGCTGGAATCTCGCCGGCAATTCGAATCCCTCCGCATTAGCGAGTGGTAAAATTCGACCACCTCAGGAACTCTCCTCACCTTTGACGAAACCAGCTTCAACCCCTTCGGCGGCGGAGGAGGCGGTGGTGGCGCGGTTGCTTTTGACGGCGGCGGTGGCGGAGGAGGAGGAGCTCCAGTTTTCACCGGCGGTGGCGGCGGAGGAGGAGGAATGTTGGAAATTTCTGCCAATGCGCGGTTAGCGGATTCGGATAAAGAACTGTAACTAGACGAAGAAACAGACGACGGGAGTGATGAAGGAGAAGAAAAGGAGGATGGACGTGGAGGCGGTCTAGGAACACGCGGAGCACGGGATCTAATCCCAATTAAACCTTCAGTAGTTTCTGGAATTTCTTCCGAGTCGCATCGAGAATACACATGCCTTTCCGCGCTTTCCTGTACCACATTTTCATTCTTCAAATGCACAGTTTGAGTCACGCATTTTCTCAAACACTTGGCGGCAACATTAGATTTATTATAAAAATTAGCAGTATTCGTCACATCAATCAGCTTCGGACCCGTATTCTGACCCGTATTAGAACCCATATTCGAAGTCGATGAAGAAGCTTCCTCTAACTGCTCGCGTTCTTGTCTTTCCGCAACGGCTCTTTTAATTTCAGATAATTCATCTTCCATTTTTTTAATCTTCTCTTCATATATCCGATTCTGTTTTGCAAGTTCAACGTGTAGAAACTCATTCTCATCTCGAAGTCTCTCATTCTCCGTCTCCAAACACTCGATCTTCCTTCTAGAACGTTCGATTTCAGAATCCTTAACCGAAATCTCGTTCTCTAAAACAGGAACAATGGCGACGGACTCTCTAAGCAGCTTCTGCTCCAAGACCTCCGTCTTCAATCGGGACTCTCTCTCGCGTAACTCTTCCACGAGGCGGAGGAGCTCGGTGACGTCGGGTGGGCGGGGCTGGACTTGTGCGGAGGCGCGTGGGAAGTAAACGCCGAAGGAGCGTGAGAATGACGCGCCGGATCCCTTCTGTGTTTGTTGATTATGCTTTGCTGAATTTGGTGTTGATGATAACAATGGTGGTTTTGGGGAAGAATCGGGCTTTGATTTTGGATTGGCTGGTGATTTTTGTATACCCATTACTGATTTTACTTTGCCGGCCACCATTGTTACAAATTCTACGAAATTTTCTCGGAATTTTCCTTTTTTTTTTATCGACGTGGGATTGAAATGTAGATAGAGGACATAGGTCACTGTCTAGCTTAACTGTATAGTGTTGTGTAGGAGAAAAGAAAGGGAGAGGGAAGTGATTTTTGAGTGTTTAACGACTGCACAAATATCGAGGAACGGTCTTTTTTTTCTGGGATCCTCTTTTATAAAATGATATAAAATATTCGTGAGGAAAATAAAATAAAATTTAAATTACAATCCTTCGGTTTAAAAAGGGAAGTGAAGTTTAGTTACTATATCAGTCCACGCGCTGTAGAAAACTCTGGTGATTTTATTCCAATTTTGGTTACTATAATTTAAGTTTGTCTAAGATCAATGCTCAAATTTATTCAAGATTATTAACCCCTATGGCCCAAATTTTTTACTTTATTTAGTCAAATTTTTTATTTTTTAAGTGATATAACTATTAGATTACTAACTTTTATTGCATTTTAAAGCTTTCAAATAATAATACGAATGATGTTATATAATATTATCAAATTATCTTTGAAATAAACTTGTTAGATTAATTGTTATATTAAATTGACTGGTCAACTGTGGTAAATGGATAGAAAATCATGGGACGGAGGTGCTTGTTTGTTTAGTGTTTGGAAAGTAATGAATGTTTTTGAAATAATCTCGATTTACGTATTATTATTTGTTTGGGTTTTGATAGAGTGATTTGTGAAATAAAGTAGTTGTGGAAGAATTAAATTGTAGGTGTAAGATGTGTAAAACTTTGTGTCAAATTATTTTTGTTATGTGAGAAAAATTGTATTACAAGTTAAATTATATCAAATAAGATTTTGTCTATAGTTTATTAGAAAAAAGAAAATTATTTTTTATTTGATTTTTAAAAGAGTAGTTTGAGAAAATTGAGAGATGATAAATTTATTTTAAAAAGTAGAAAACATGATTGTTTCGTTTTTCACAATCACAAAATAATTTTAAGAAAACTCAAACAAACAGGCCCATAGAATTTTCATTGTGGATATTATTTTAACAAAGTAGGATTTCATGACAATATTCTTGCTAAGTTATTCAACTAGGTAACTTAACATCATCAAACTAGAAAATGTTAAAGGGATTATTACTATTTATTAAAGAAACATGTGATATATACAAGTGTTAGAAATTGTGATATTCTTTGTATGTTTTACTTTTTCTATAAGTGTTGTTAGTAAAATTATTAAGAAATAATTATTTTTAGTAGAATCAAAGTGTATTGTTTTCTATATATAAAGATCATGTAATAATTCAAATTTGTATCAAAAAAATTAATCATTCATAATACAAACTGTAAATTATTCTAGTTTGGTCGTAGGCATTTAATTATAGGAAAATATTACAAATAATATATAATAGTAGTTTTTAAAAATAAATTTTCTTTTTCAGTACATGTGTTGAACCTTTAAGTGGTGTATTCACGCGCTTATAATGAAAGTGAGATTCCGGTCTTCTTTTGTTATTTGTTACTGCATACATTGAATATCTTTTGTTAACATAACAGATTTATTACAGCATTAAAAATTCTGAAAGTTGGAAGGGCTTCCAACGGTCGGCTTTTCAATTGATGAGGAGAACTTTATTGGACACGATATTTTGGTAAAATATCGTGGGGTTTAAGGAGGGTGATTGATTTGATTTGAATTGAATTCGTTTACTATTTAGGACCAAATCTTGACTCCTGTCTAAACTTTTAGTTAAATCGACTAATTCTCCAATTAATTTGCTTTCTGAATTTAGCTTGGATTGAGACCTTGAATATGAACATAAGATAATTATGATATTATTAACATTCTTCAATGAAATAATTTGAATAAGTTTTTGTTTTTATTTCGAAAAAAATTAAATTTGAAATAATTCAAATTTATATTTTTTAAATTTAATTGACCCGCTGAATTAAGAGTGAATTTGGCCATTCGATTGTGTAATTACTTTAATAAAAATTGATTATAATATTATTTCTTTTAATATTTATTTAATATTCGGATTCAACTTTCTAAAATTGATTTTAGAAATGTTGATTTTCGTTTGATTTAGAAGATTAACGTCATATATATTCTAGGCAAAATTGCAAAAATCGTCCCAAACTAATTACTGATTTTGAATTTTTGTCCCAAACTATTTAATTTGGCGAATTTCGTCCCGTAACTTAATATTTTTTTGGAATATCGTCCCACCATAATTATAAGACGGAATTGCGCATTTGTCGATGAATTATCACATGACTGCTTAAGTGTCATGACATGGTAAATTTTAACATGAATAATTATATAATATTGAAGAGTTCGTCCCAAATTAATTACAAGATTGAACGTCATTTTCTTTAAATTAAAAATTTAATATTGGGATTAAATTCATACAAAATGGTAAATTATGGGACGAAATTTGGCGAGTTGATATAATTTGAGACGAAAAATCAAAATCAGTAATTAGTTTGGGACGATATTCCAAAATAATATTAAATTACGGGACGAAATTCACCAAGTTAAATAGTTCGGGACGAAAATCCAAAATCAGTAATTAGTTTGGGACGTTTTCTGCAATTTTACCTATATTCTAACTAATACCTATCCAATATAATCATGTTCTTCACCTATAGTAATAAAAATAAAACTAGTAAGGAAAATATAAAATTATAATATATGAATATTAAATAAAATTATTAAATAATTTAAGACTTATGACATCCACTTAACACAATAATGAGAAAATAGGGGTGCAAGTATTTTTAATAAATGTTGTAAGGGCATACACGAAGAAATCGAAGATGTGTCGCTTAAAAGTAATATTTTAGCAGCTTTTATAGGACCATTATTTTTAAGCTTTTGAATCGATAAAGTCATCCCTTTTTTTATATTGAAGGTACATTATATACTTATGTTTATGTTAATGCAACATGAAAAATTTCTCGTTGAATTGTTTTGTGTCAATATCAAGAATATCGACTGACCAATGACATCTGCAACGTCTTACAAAAGAATTTAATGTAAATTAACTAGAATGATGAACTTGAAGAACATGAACAAGATAATATTTTTGATATTTTCCAACAAATTATACAGTTTTTAAGAAATCAGGTACAATTGAGTTGAAAATATTTATGTAAATATAAATAAAGAAAATAACATAATTATGGAAACTTAAAAAAAAAGGTCTTCGTTAGCTTTATTTCAACAATTGTGATGGGAGTGGCATTGCATTGTTTTATCAAAAACTTCCAATGAAAATTTTAACAGATGATTAGTTTAAGAAGGTAAAACCTCAAACAAGAATTACTCATGGTAAATTAAATTTTAGTTGTTTTTGTGAAAAATAATTTTAGAATAATGGTGAGTTTGGCCTAATGATTGGGCAACCAATTCTATAATAATATAATTTTATCATCATTTTTTTTTAATAATAATTGATTATAATTATTTTTGTAAAAGCTACACTTTTGTTACATTGAAAAAACATGATGTTCTGCAATTGAAATTCACAAAAGTGATTTGATAATTGAGGATCAAACACACAAAAACACGATTGATGAAAAATGGTTACAATTGAGAGAGTCCAACGCTCCTATAAAAATACAAAGTGTTTTTGGAGGTCCAATCAGGACAAACTCACTTTTATAAGTATCTTTTATATGTAAAGGCGATTGATCTAATGGAAGAGACTAATCACTACAAAGTAGCGGACTCAAGTTCGAATTTCTGTTGGGCCCGCCTCGAAAGAGATTAAACCCTTGGGTAACGAGAGAATTGCATTTGTGGTACAAAACTATATACTGATTCTCACTTGTGGTACCATAAAAATCGAGGCCGACCACATTAAATAGTTTTAAAACCAACAGGCGGGTTGAACACATTAAGTAGGTACCAAACTATATACCGATTCTCACTTGTTGGGATAGGTATCTACTTAATGTGCTCAACCCGCCTCGAAAGGAATTAAACCCTTAAAAAACAAAAAAAAAAAAAAACTTTTTATTTAATTTAACAATAATAAGTTGGACAACATTTATAATATCTACTCAAAAGTAACTCCCCAACTATTTAAATGTAGAAATTAGAATCAACATCAAAATATTACTATAGCGTCATCAAAATCTTCGCTACGTCAATAAATCTTCGCTATCTTTGGGAATTGATACTCATTCTACCAATTTAAAAATTTTAAATAATAACTTTATTAATGGAACGAATTTAAGTACGGGGTTTACATAACTTCAAATCCATTAAATCTTCTCTGAAAATAAAAATCTATCATTTAATCTAGAAAAAGAAAGCGTGAACAAGCTAGTGAGTTAAAGATTTCTAACCCAATCATACAAAAAAAAAAAAAAAAAATGAAGAAAAACGAAGAAAGAAAAAAAGATTTCTAACCCAAACTAAAGTTCTATGCTTATGAGTTATGATATCTTAAATTATAAATTTCTCAAGTCAAGTACAATCTAAAAAAAATATTAATAGACATGAATAACTTAATTTCAAGCAACTACAATTTCAATAAAAAGGGACTGTAAAATGCTTCGATATCGAGCAATACCCACCAACTTTATATGCTCATACATACATGGTATAACTTAAATCTCACTTTCTTCATATTTTTTTTATCTATTATAAATTGTATATTTACAGTTAGGACTGAAAATGATTGGGTATATGTCATTTTCAGTGTGGTATTTCCAGTAGGTTCAAACTTGAGTTGAGTTTCGCCTCTAGGAAGTTGGCACAACCACGATGGATAATCTGACTTTCTTGGGTACTACTATTATTACTTTTTATTTGGGTTACCCATGTGATTATCATAATTTTTAATTTAACACCGTGTGATTTAAAAAATAGCAATTTATCCCCCTGTAAATTTAAAAATGATTCACATTGCCTTTCTAAACTTCATAAAAATTGAATTGACAATAACACCCCCCCCCCCCCTTTTAAACCTTAAAAAAGGATAATTTCATCTTTTTACACAATATATTTCACATTCACTTTCATATTTGAGTTAGTGAGATATACTCTACAATTCAGGGAGATAAATTGCTCCTTTAAAAAATCATAGGGGATAAATTGCCATTAACCACTTTTTCTTTTTTATATGATTATGTTATTATTTTTTAATTTATGTGGGGATATTCATGGCTGATCAATCACTTTCAGCATGAGAGGCTGGACAAAACGAATGTGACTATTAACCAATTAACCTGCTACAATCAGGTAAAACACACACAATATCGGCCCTTTGTTGGGCTAAAATAATTTTTGTGCTTAAATCCATATAAAATTGCAAGGGAAACTGAAAACAGAAATTGTGAAGTTGATGTGTGAACCCCTACTTGTCTTTCTCGACTGCCCTTTGACTAGGACACTCTCTCTTTCTTCTATTATTATTAAATCACATTAATTATTTTTTTTGGTACAAAATCACATTAATTATCAACTCTTATACATAATAGTATTTTGCATGAATTAGCTTGTTGGATTTCATACTAATATTTATTAATATAACAACCCCCCCCCCCCATATTCCATATCCATAATTAAAGTTGTTAATTTTACATTAATTTATACATTATGAGTTAGTATTACTTCAATTCTTTTATTATTATTTGAATTGGGTTATGTTATTACTCCACTATTGAAGTTAAATAAATCTAATTGTGCTCTAATCTTTGAATATTTTTTGTTTTGGGCCAAATATATATTTCTAAAAAGTATAAGGGTCAAATTGCAATTTTTTTGCTGCACGAATTGGCATAGACCGAATTACATCTAGAATGGTAATTGGTCCTACAAAACTAACTATTATGGATAATTACTCACCTAGAGATTTTAATTCTCTTTGGTGTTAAATAGTGAATCTATGATAAAAGAGTGTAGTTATCAAAAGGAGCTGGATTAATTCTTTCAATTAAACATTCGAAACTTTAATATATGGCAGAATTGCAAAAATCGTTCCAAATTAATCACTGATTTTTAATTTTCGTCCCAAACTATTCAACTTGGCGAATTTCGTCCCGTAATTTAATATTTTTTTAGAATATCGTCCCACCGTTAATTATAAGACGGAAATTGTGCATTTGTCGTTAAATTACCACATGGCTGTTTACGTGTCATGACGTGGTAAATTTTAACATGAAAAATTATATAATATTGCAGAATTCGTTCCAAACTAATTACAAGATTGAACCGTCATTTTCATTAAATTAGAAATTTAATATTGGGACTAAATTCATACAAAATGGTAAATTATGGGACGAAATTCGGCGAGTTGATATAGTTTGGGACGAAAAATTAAAATTAGTAATTAATTTGGGACGATATTTCAAATAAATATTAAATTGCGAGACAAAATTCGATGAGGTAATATAGTTTAGGACGAAAATCCAAAATTATTAATTAATTTGAGACGTTTTCTGTAATTTTACCTTAATATTAATGTTTTGTCGCATTTTGTTATACAAGTGCGGCAAAGACCTTCCCATATATAGTAATTAGTATCGAAGGTGAGAGATGCATCTTTTTGTGCTATATGAATAGTTTAGGTTTTCATAGACTTGATATGTGATTCTTTCCGACATTTAGGATTGCTAGAGATAAAGTGTAGTGTATAAAGTGAATAGTTTCTCTCATATTGTTTGTAGCTTATGAAGTGTGATGATGATTAGATCGAATTAATCTGGAACAAGTGAGGACTTATTAGGTTGACCTCACAATCAGTTACTTTACTGGTCTCGTATATCTAGGTATATTAGACCTAAACTGACGGTGAATGGTCAGTACATTTCTTGAATGTTGGAAAGATTGGCCTCTTAGCTAGAGCGATAAAGTGACATCAATAACGATAGTCTTGTATCCTTTTGAGATAATAAATTATTTTATTTGGATCAATTTTGAATGATAAGTAATGAGACAAAGCTTGAACTAATAAAATGTTTATTATTCGTATAATTGAATCGATTATGAAATTATGTGTTTTTGAAGTTTTAGATTATCCTCGATTGCACGCTATATGTCATAACAAATATTTTTATCACTTGCATAAAAAATTCACTTGCACGTGTGCATCGGCCTCACTAACTCACTAAATTGATTAATTCAACTTACACGTGCATCCTGTTTTTTTTTAGTGTTTATTGCCATTAAATTGTCACAAATATAGCGTCATTAAACACACCAACTAGTGGCCTTTTTTTGGGCTAAAATAATTTTTGTGCTTAAATCCATATAAAATTGCAAGGGAAACTGAAAACAGAAATTGTGAAGTTGATGTGTGAAACCCTAGTTGTCTTTCTCGACTGCCCTTTGGCTAGGACACTCTCTCTTTCTTCTATTATCAAAAAAAATAATACACGTTAATTTTCAACTCTTGTACATAATGTTCCATAATAATTATTGTTTCAAAGTTTCGCAGAGTACAAAAAGTCTAATAAATGACATGAATTATTGGAAGAAAAATAGTAAGAAGGTGATAGCATAGAGTTTTTAGGTATAATAAATAGGGGTAAAATTGAAAAATAGGTAATTAATATTGCATTGAAATCCTAAATCGACATATATTTTAAAACAATTTTTTTTTTCTAAAACGACAATTATTATAGAATGAGGAAGTATTTTGCATAATTGACCCGTTGGATTTGACATTAATATTTATTGTAAGGCCACGAAAAACTTTATTTCCAAAATTCCACATCCATATTTAAATTGGGTAATCTTACATTTAATTATACATTACTCCATCCGTTTAATTTAATTATCTTTGGTGTTAATGGTCGAATTTTATCAATCGGAACTGAATGATCGAACTAATTCAACCCAATTACAAAATTTGGTGAATTTTATGTTTCTAGTATATTTAAAAAATAATTTACATAAATACGATGATCCTATAAACGATAAATTTTTTAATTATGCATAAAAAAGAAAAAAAGAAAACATACAAAAAGCTTCCTGTCCATCATATTTAGGTTGAACTTTTGGCTTCATGCTTTTCTTGAATTTGATGAACAAACGTCTTTGATTTTTTACCATTGATATCAACCACGTTCTCTTTTTATCAGGCGTGTGGGCACCAACTTAATAGAATCAAACTTTTCTTTCATGATTTAGATTTTAGAAATTGAAATTTCAAGATGAAATTTCTTTCATTTCTTGAACAAGGGGCTGATTTTGTATGTTTTGTTTGAAGAGTTTTTACTTTTGAGTGTAATCTTAATAATCACATAATATTCTCATTCTCACTACTAAGATAGATCTTATATGGGGTCGTTTGGTAGGGTGTATAAGATTAGGTGGTTAGATCAGAGCCGGATTGAAGGACATAATAAAAATACGTTTGGTATATTTAATTGAGTCATATTACATTAAAGTAATCAACCATAATAAGTTTGGTGGAGTTATGAGTTTAGACATATATTAAAATATTTTCATTACCTAATTGATCATATTAAGATATATCAATTCATTGAAGCCATTTGTATAATATGTATAAGAGTATGAGACGATCAAGGCTTGTCCAATTTTTTAGTTTGAATACCTCCATGTAATTGTAAATTGATATATATTAGTTTGTGATTTATTTATGTAGAAGGTGTTATATGTAGAATTTATGATATTTAATGATATATTAAAATAGATAATATGTAAATTTGAGGTTAGAAGTGACATTTCACCGAATTCATACATGAGTGGATTATAATCTAGTCTTAATACCGGTTCGTGAGAACTTTTCATGTGGTTGGTATTTGGGCAATGACATCAACATTGTATTAAACATATAATATGACCTAATACCTCCTATTAGGTCCTACCAAATGGCCCCTAAGTGTATATATAGTTATGCAAAGAGTTAAACTCCAACCATGACTCACTCAAAATTTTCTGTTAAATAAAAAACTCTTTTCTCTTACCTTAAGAGAGATATTAATTAAATATAAATGTTGTATGTAATTAAAGCATACATAAATATATTTATATTAATAATTTCGAAAATTACATATATAAATACTTAATTATCGTTTTTATTTATTATATGTCATAACATTTTTACAGCACTTGCACGAAACTCACTTGCACACGTGCACCAGCCTCACTAAGTTGATTTATTCAACATACTCTTTTCATGTTATTATTTTTCAGTGATTCAGGTATCAAGCTCAAAGTGAAGAAATGTTTTCTTTATTGTTTGTTGTGCTTTTTGGGTGAATAAATTTAGGTAAATATGTAAATTTGACTTTTGAATAAAGAATGCCTAACTTCGGATGTATATATTTACATCTATCTATTTTGTAACGATGTAATGAATTGGACCAAATGGATATTTATCATAAAAATTAGCCATGTTTTGAGTTGGATTTTACTTTTACTTTAGTTGTAGTCCTTGTTATTGCATGATTGGTCAGAAAACCTATTTGGAGAGGCCTCTTTTCGTCAAATCAGGTACATATTTCATCGCAAATGGAAAATAGTACTCCTTAGGCCATCTCCAACCCGGGAGGGGGGTGGGTGGAGATGGGCCTAGCCCACCTCTCCCGGGTTGGAGAGCACTCTGGGCCAGGGGCGGACCGCTTAAGGGGCTGGGGGGGGCGGTCGCCCCCCCAAGAAAATCTGGACGAAATGTTTTTATATATGTATTTGTCTAAGTATGTTCAAATATAGTGAGTAGTGCAGTGGATTGTCTACTCCATTTCTAACAAGCAGGCCGGAGTTTGATTCCCCTGAACTTCATAGCTGTTACATTTTTTAATATAATCTATTTGTCTATTATATTTTTTAATATAATCTATTTATCGGTTATATTTTTTAATATAATCTATTTGTCTGTTATATTTTTTAATATAATCTATTTGTCTGTTATATTTTTTAATTATAATCTACTTGTCTTTCTTTCCTCTAGTTTATTATAAATATATGGATCAATTTATAAACATTAACATGGTTATTATAAATATTTTTGTGTTAATAATTTATTAATGTCTTAATTATAATCATCATATTTTATGATAAAAATATTTGATTTTATAAAATGCATTACAATAAAAAAAGGTTTTAATATTAATTTTGGTACTTTTTGTAGCCTTTTTTTGTAGAACTGGGTTTATGTTGTAAACTATTTATGTGTTTTAAGATTATTCAATATCTTGAACAAAAAAATTACTATTATATTTTTCACCTTTTATTAGATAAATATACAAAATTACTTATTTTCATTAAGTTGTCATTTTATCTCAATAACAGAAAAAATATCAAGTTATTATTAAAAGTTCTCGCCCCCCCAACCAAACGCCTCTAGGTCCGCCCCTGCTCTGGGCGGTCCAAATGGACTGCCCAGGTGTGTGGGCTGGGCGAAAAATCACCCAGCCCACCGCCCCAAGTCTGGGACGCGCTAATCAGCGCGTTCCAAACACAATTCATCAGGTGGCGCCACCTGATGGATTTCCTTTTATTTTTTTTTATTAAATTTTTAAATAAATATTAATAAATAAATTAATAATAAAAAAAGTTAAAAAAATTTAAAAAATTAACTACAAATTTTAGTGAATATTTTTACTTTTTGTACAAAATAAAATTTTTTAGTTAAAAGTTTATGAATTTTTTAGTACGGATTAATTATGAACATGTGAGTAGTTTTATAATGTCTAATAACTTATGTTGAAGTTTTTTTTCTTCTTATAACAATACCTTATTTATTTTAATTAACTAAAAATAAAAGTTACATTTAATTATAAAAATTGTTGTAGGTTTAATAAAAATTTATTTTAAATTAAAGATGTAACATTATTAGATATAAAAATTTGCCATGAAAGTAAAATTAAAAAAAATTATAGTATAATAAAATTCTTATCCATTATTAATTTTGAAATCTATGAAACAATAATTTATTTAGCCACATTTATTATTATTATTATTGGTACTGCTACTACTACTACTATTATTATTATTATTATAAATAATATAGGTGAGAGTGGGGAAAGCTTTTTTTTAAATTAATTGGAGGAGATAGCCCTACCGGCTGGAGATGATGCTCAGGGGGATGCAGATTCCCCGGGTGGAGATTGACACCCCAGGGCTATAAATAGCCCTACGGGTTGGAGATGGCTTTATGAGATAAAAAAAATCTAAAACTGCAAAATCATTCTTTCATACCTTACCAGATGTAATGGTATGATATTCTGATTTGTTATTGCAAAATAAAATCTGCAATAATTAGTAAGGTACAAATTAAGCTATAAAACCGCGATATGAAACGGTGTACTATATAAACCGTACTATCACTAAAAGTTATTAGTGACATTTTAAGTTTAGTTTTTGTCACTAAAGTAGTTGTTACAATTTTAATATGACATAACAAAAATTGACACTAAGGTCATCTCCAACAGGTCTCTTAAATTCTAATCTCTTATCTTAAAATTTAAGGGATGAATAGTGTTATACATTCTCATTTTTTATTTTGCTCTCCATCAGCTAGTTTATATTTTAAGATTCTACTTTTAAACAACAACACCATTTCAGTCCAACATCTAGATAATATTTAATAAAGTATTTTCAATTATGATTCACATATAAATAATAGTGGGATATATATATATGATAATAAACTATTAATAACTTGCATTAAATTATCTTGATCTATGAATTTAAATTAAATATTTCGTAAAAGTAACATAAAATTAAAATATTATTATTTCAAAAAAAAAATATGAATTACTATTTTAAAATATTTTTAATTTTCTTTGGGAAAAGTACAAAAGTTTGCACTTTCAATGCAAAATGAACTTTTAACAATTAACTTTGGCATCATATATTTAAGAGGCCAAAAACTATTCTATAACCTTTAAGTTTTAACTGAAATTGATTTTCAAAATTCAGTTATTGTAAAAATTGAAAATACAAATAAAACTAAGAGATAACGTGAGGAGAGGTGGTGGTGTGAAGGGGCACGAAAATAATGTGACAGAATGATGTGGGAGCTTAATAATAATAAAAATAAATGAAGAGGTGGTCCTTTACGTGTATAGGAAAAATTGTCACATGCATACAAAATTAATACACTATGCGTACACAATTACACTGAAACGGTGCCATAACAAACATTCATTCTTTTTGTATGCCTTTATTCATCAATAAAACAACAAAATAATTTTCACATTACCAAAAAAAAAAAAAAAAAAAAAAAAAACACGTCATTAGTAGCAATGAAATTTTTATGGGTAATTCTTATCCAAATCGAGTTTAATCATACCCATTCAATCACAAGATAAATATAATTCCAAAAAAAAAAAAAAAGATAAATATAATTCAGATATTTTGTGAGTGAATAATACTCTTCAAACACAAGATATGTGCACTAGTAAGTTTGTTTTGTGATTCAATGAGCGTGATGAAATATTTATTACTTTAATTGAGTTCTAGCGAAATAGTAAGTATAAACCCTAGCACAAAAAATTGGGGCTGTCAATGGGTCCTATTCGATTCGATCAGACCTAATCAAGCTCAAGCTTCGACTCTGTCTATCGGGTCTAAAATTTTCAAATCCTTTGGATTTTGTACGTATTCAGTTGGTTATTAGATCAGAATCTCAATTTTCAAAATTTGCAATAGTGTATTTTGTTTTTGAAATAATTTTGCTAAAATTACAATTTTATTGAATTTACCTCACGTGTTATGACTTTTTTAATTCATTTTTTAAGTGCATATAGGCATACAAATGAAATTATGAATGAATTATTAACTAATATTTTCTTAAATTGATTGTAAAATATTATAGTAGTGTTACTCTTTTTGAGAATACTATATACAAGGTTTTTTTTTTTAAAATAATTATTTATTGTCATATAATGATCTTTATCCGTGGATCCATATTCACTACATTTAATTCGAATTATGAATATTTGCAATCGAATCAAATCTATCTATTCTCTTATTAAACAAAAATCCTATTAAATCGGATCTAATGCGAATCCAAATTCGATTACGATTACATATGGGGAAGGGAATTGGGATTTGGTTCTTTGTAGTTAGGAGCTAAACTATTAAGCCCATTTGCATTAAAGTTGAGCCCACTATAATTTATTGGAGAATGAATTTGGGCTTTTGAATTTAGGCTATTTATATCTAAGACTAGCTAGGCCCCGAAATAGGCTCGGCTTATCCTACTTACTATTATTATTTCAAGGGTGCTTTTTGGTCAAAAAACTTAATTTTGACTCAAATTCTTTTTTCTTAGAATTTACAATTATTTTTAAAAAATAAATAGAATTTACAATTACATAATTACATGCATAACATTAAAGAAATTTTTTTAAAAAAAAAAAAAAACTTCCATATCTGATTTACACTCCCACTTTTGATGTTTAAAAAACTTATCACCTTATAATTCATGATGGTCCGATCCAGCCCAACCACATGATAGGTGATCACAATTCATTAGGGGTGGGCGCGGGTAGGGTATTTCGGGTATTGGGTATTTCGGGTCGGGTACCCGACTTGGCGGGTAGTGAATTTTCATACCCGAAACCCTACCCGATTTGGCGGGTACCCGAAGTTCGGGTACCCGAAATTTTCGGGTATTTCGGGTATTGGGTATTGGGTACCCGAAATTTCACACTTTTTTTTTTCAAGAATTTTTTTTCAACATATATGTACGTAAAATTATAAATAAATGAATTCAAATATTAATTGTACACAATAACTTCAAAACAAAACAATACAAATGTCTCAAGCCTTCAAGATTCAAGTATTCAATAAATTACAATCAAATCAAACTCCAAGTCGGAATACTAAATTGACTAATTGATTGAGCAGTAAGAATACTAAAATTGATTTTCAGATTTGGGAGTTCAAATGTCGGCTACCCAGTGCTGTGAGAGTGTGAAACTGTGAATAGGCAATTTAGGTTTTTTTTTTCTTTTCTAGTCCAACTAATTATTTAATTATGCCAAAACTTTTTTTTAAAAAATACCCGAACGGGTACCCGAATACCCGTTCGGGTGTAAAATTAATACCCAATACCCTACCCGAAAATATATTTCGGGTTCGGGTACCCGAACCCGAATGTCAAAATACCCGTTTTTTTGTCCCAAACGGGAAATACCCAAACGGGTCGGGACGGGTCCCAAAATACCCGACCCAAACGCCCACCCCTACAATTCATCAATTCAATTTCATGTATCAATGTTATATGTCTCAATAATTTATGGTGTTTATACCACATCTTTTTTTTTTTTTTTTTCTTCAGATTTTACATTCCAGAGAAATTCACGAAACTTTAATCACGGTTCATCAGGGCTCAAAAGCTGCAGGTTCGTTCTACTTTTATCAATCTACTCAATTTTTTCATTCCATGATACATATTTTATTTGCATTACTTTGAGGTTTGACAAATATCACTAAATTCTTATAAACATGGCTTTTTTAGTTTCATGGAATACAAAGCTACAGTGGAAACATTAGAATATGGATTTCCTGAAGAAATTGACAAAACTTACATCTACTCAAGCCCATTTTCAGGTATTTTCTTTTCACGGATAATTTGCATATCTACGGTAAATATATTTATTTGGATAATGATAATAAAGTGCCCTTGCACGATATAATTGTACCAAAGGTATAAAATATTGACAAAATTTTACCAGAAGAAACCGTGTAAGTAAAAGTGATGTGTGCAAATGCAATTATACAGTTGGGGACAACTTACTTTTAGCTACTTATATACAATTGGCTTAATTTCATGTTACCATGTCATTTAAAAGTATTTCTAAAGGGGCTTCCAAAATTGAAAAATAGTATTGTACTACAGTTTTTTAGAATTGTATCGAGTTTTGACTTTGAAGAGGATGGTATCAAATTTTTTTTAGAATTCTCAAATACCAATAATGTTATAAAATAGTTGGCACGGTTAAGGATATTAACTAATTATTTTATTGTGTAGTAGTCTGAACCATAACATGTACCGCAAGGAGTTTTCTTCACTCTAACACAGTTGAAGCATAGTTTTCCAAAAGCAAGTTCAAAACCATATCAAATAGAAATCAATTAGTCCATAGTGTATATGAAATATAAACAATTGTGAATATATATTAGGCAGGACTGCGTATGTAGAAGTATCACTAGAATAGACCTTCATAGCCACCATGGCAGATCCAAGTGCTGATACCTCATTGTTAATGAGAGCGTTCCTGGCCTAAAATAAGCTCGGCCAATAATTTAGATCAAAACATTCATAAGCGTTATTAATTAAAGAAATTCAATTCATATATACCTGACTTCGTAATGTCATCTGAATAAAAAATAACTTATTAGCAAAATTATGTGTTTTATTCATTTCAAATACACTCATATAAGTCAATTGGAGGGTTATTGTCATTTTTTAACTAAATATGTTGGAATATAGTCCGTCAGGAAAATAATGGTATTCATGTAACAAATATTTCTTGCTCATAACTTTTTTCTACTCTAATGACCTAATCTTCATTTCGGAACATCTCGCCTCAATTTTTACATAAATAAATTCCCCATCAAACTTCATTTTTCCTCATATCTTTCTATTGTGGAATAGTGGAAAGGATTGCAGTTAATTAAATAATTTTAATTTGGCTTCATAACATGTTACCTATATATGTTGCATAATTCCATGAAAAACAAATTCGTACTGTTAGTTGGGTAGCTTCTCAGTATTTTTGATTTTGATCTCAATTTTTAGAATGTTTTGCATTTTGGTGAATAATGTTTTTTTTGCATTTGAGAATGTTTTGCATTTTGATCTCAATGATTTATTTTGACCAAAACACTCAATTCAAATAATAGTGAGTTAGATAGATCATATTAGATTAAATTAAATTAAATTACATACCATTTAATATTTAATGTCATCTGAATGCAAAAATAACTTATTAGCAAAATTATGTATTATTTTCATTTCAAATACACTCATATGAGTCAATTGGAGGATTATTGTCATTTTTTTTAACTAAATAGAGATTATTGCTATTTTACAAACATAAAAGGGAGATTATTGCTATTTTTAAAATGAATAGATGTTCTTTCACATTTTAAGGGGAGGGCATAAAATAAACTTTCTTATTATTTTTCATTTCCACTTTGGACAAATGATTTGTATTAAATGTAGTGATGTGGTCAATCATATTATCAGGTATTTATTATCCATTTATTCATTTTAATTCTTTACTTTAAAAACTAACAATTAAAATTAACTATATTTTATTTAGGTTTCGTGTCCATGCTACAGTAGTGGACAATATTGGATCTATAGACATAAAACTGCTCCATGATCAAGCTGAGTATATATTTCGTAATAGAGCTATTTTTTACAAAAGTCTTCAAGAAAAGGTACAATACAAATATTAGCTCACCTTTAGTTACTTATATACCACGTAGTTTTGTCAAACTGACGTGTTAGTATTATTCAGCAAAATGGTACCAATTTGTTGAAGGAACACATCCACTCCATCCTAACACGTGCATTTACATTTATCATTCGTGTACCGCCAACTTGGGGAAGACCGAATATTCGTTGTGTTGTAAATTTTGTCTTACCTGTTGACTGGTCTGAAGAGTCCGCACATATTCCAAATAGATTATCTATTCTAGGCTAAGAAAAGTAAGTTTTTTTTTTCAGTTTATTCTATTAAATCACATATTATTGTTACTGACTTTACAACTAAAGATTATCAATAAAAGTATGATAACAATGTTATTGAGTTGCTAATAAGTTGTCATTTATATTTTATGCAAATATCACTTCACCAATGAAAGTGTACAATATTGAACATGAAATTTTCATCACTTTTAGAAAGATAGTGCATGATTGTTATGTTTTAATTTTGTTTTAAGATCATAAATATTTGTATTTTTTTTTTGTCACATCAACAATTGTACGTACTAAATATCTAATATGATACCGTGCATAGCACGGGTTTAGGCTAGTTTGAATTATTAAGTAGGGTTGTACATGAATCTTGTTTTGATTTGGAACTTTTACATATCCTTTGGATTCTGTATGTATTCGGTTGGTTATTAGATCAGAATCTCAATTTTCAAAATTTGCAATGGTGTATTTTTTCTGAAATAATTTCACTAAAATTATAATTTTATTGAATTTAGCTCACGTGTTATAACTTATTGAATTTTTTTAAATGAATATAGACATAAAAATGAAATTATGAATGAATTATTAACTAATATCTTCTTAAATTGATTGTAAAATATTATAGGACGTACTATTACTTTTTTTGATAATACTATATACAAGTTTTTTTTTAATAATTATTTATTGTCATAAAATGATTTTTAACAAATCGGATAAAGCTAAATTTATATTCACTACATGTAATTCTAATTATAAATTTTTGCAATCGAATCAAATCTTTCGAATCTCTTATTAAACAAAAATCCTATTAAATTGGACCTAATGCGAATCCACATACGATTACATATGGGGAAGGGAGTTGGGATTTGGTTCTTTGTAGTTAGGAGCAAAACTATTAAGCCCATTTGCATTAAAGTTGAGCCCAATAGAATTTATTGAGAATGAATTTGGGCTTTTGAATTTAGGCTATTTATATTATAAGAATAGCTAGGCCCGAAATAGGCTCGGCTTATTTGAAATATTAAGTAGGGTCGTAAAAAAGTGGGATTGCTGTCGAATTGGTCCTTTCATTCTCTATATATATCGGATCAAATATGGTTGTACATGAATCTTGTTTTGACTTGGACTTTTTTTTTTGGGTTAATTACAGGTACCTCCCCTGAGGTTAGGCGTAATTACCGCCCAATCCCCTCGGACAATCATAATTACAACCGCATCCCCTGAGGTTTGAAAAGGATTACAAAACCCTAACAGACTTTGACAGAATTGGATGGAAATTGTGAAATGACGATGTTGCCCTCGGTAGTTTTATTTAAAGAAAAAGGTAAAAAACTTGATTAAAGAAATGTCCGATTTACCCTTGAAATAAAGCATAAATTGTCATACTACCCTTCCAAAACATAATTTAGAATAGAAATAAAAAGTCATAATTGCATATTAGTCCTTAACTTTTTAAAAATTAAATTTATGCAAAAAAAAAAAAAATTCCCAATCCCTAAACCCCCCATCCCCACCCGCACCCCTCCCCCACCCCACCACCACGCCGCCCGTCCCTAACACCCCTCTCCTTCCAGGTCGGCGGCGCCGGCCTGGAAGGAGTTAGGCCGTCGCGCGGCCTGGGTTGAAGAACCCAGGCCAGCGACGGCAAACCCTAGGCCGCCGCCGGCCTAGGTTTTTCAACCCAGGCCGCCGTCGCAGGCCTGGTTTCTTCAACCCAGGCCGCGCGACGGCCTGAGTCCTTCCAGGCCGGCGCCGCCGACCTGGAAGGAGAAGGGTGGGGTGGGGTGGGGTGGGATGGGTGGGGGCTGTGGGTTGGGTAGGTTTTTTTTTAAAATTATATATATTGATTTTTTTATTGTTTATAATAATTATTTTTAATATTTATGATTTTATAATAATAATTTCATTAAATCATGTAATTCAATGAATATTTTTTATTTTTTGTACAAAAAATAATTTTTTAGTTAAAATTTTATGAATTTTTTGAGTAAGGATTAATTATGAACATGTGAGCAATTTCATAATGTCTAATAATTTATGTTCAAGTTTTTATTTCTTCTCATGATTACTTATCCTTTTATTTAAATTATAATTTTTTTTTGAAATTATTAAAATTTCTTGTTAAATGTGAAAGTTGAATGTATTTGCATTTTTATTTATGTTATACAATATTTTTCTTATAATTAATCATAATTTATTATTTGTAAAAGTAATATGAAAAAAATATTGAAATGTTATTAAATTTTTATTTAAGAATTTATATGCACTAATAAATTAATTTTAAGTTTTATGTAAATTTATAACATTTTAACCCATACTTATACACATACATTGCAAAGAAAACCCTCATATGAATTAAACATAACAGGGGCATAATTGTCCATCAAAGTAGCTACAGTAATCCAAGGGCAAAATAGGAAGTTCAATAAAAAATCGGCGATGACGTCAGCAAAAGTTAACGGAACCCTAACGGATGTAATCCTTTTCAAACCTCAGGGGAGGCGGTTGTAATTATGATTGTCCGAGGGGATTGGGCGGTAATTACGCCTAACCTCAGGGGAGGTACCTGTAATTAACCCTTTTTTTTTTGTATTATATAATTAACCATAAATCCCATTACTAAACAAAACATATTTTATAAATACATTGAACTTTTGATTCCAACATTTTGCTTGGTTCAGTTTTAATATCAGAATCCAAAATTAATTTATGTTGTGAATTGAAAATACGCATAAACATGAAATAATAAATTAAATTAACTTATGTCTTGTTAAATGATGATAAAACACTATTAATAATATTGCTTATGTAAATTAAAATATATGTATAATTTACATATTTATTATCGAAATCGAATTCTAAACCGATTTGCGTCTAAAGTTTCAGGATGTTTCAAATATAGACGAAAACTGTTGGATAAAGATGAAGATGGAATGCACTGAAGTGTATTTAGTTAAGGGAGGTTTTGATGATTTCCAAAATTTCAAATCAGCTAAGTAAAGACAATTTAGTTGAAATCCCTTAGAAGAATTTTGACCAAGTAAGAAGACTTATCAGACGGGTCAAATATTCAAGGTCCAAAAGACTACTGATCTGCAGAAGGAAAGAAATCAGATTGGTGAAGATCAGCCGACTCAAATAAGATTTGTTCAAGTTTGGGATCAGCTATGTTCATCATCAGACTTGCGCTTTCATCAGCTAAGTGGAAAGATCAAGAAGTCGTCCCAACGGTAATAAATGCCACTGGAGTAATAAATGCTGAAGTCTAAGGTTATTAATGACAAATGATTGAAGAAAAGACTCGTATCAGCTCAGTGCATTTAATGCTGCCTGACAGAAAGTACAGTTCGCAGTACTGTCACTGTGTAGAGAGCCGTTCGCGGAAATTAAGGACCAGAAATCAAGAAATTTGAATTGTGTCTCTCTTCAACGGACATAATTCAAAGAGTGACTATAAATAGCAGAAGAGACGAAGAAAGAAAAATACAACTTTTGAGAGATTGAATTCAAAGCAAAATATTTTCTAAGTCTCAAAGCTCAAGAACAGCTCACTCGTCTGCTGAAAGTCCTTTGTTGACAGAAGCCGTTGAAGTTCAAGAAAACATTTTCTGAGTGAATCTGTAAGAGAGAAAATTTGTGAGAAGTAGATATCCATCTTAGTGAGTGATATTACTTCGGAGAGTAGAAGTTTCTTTGTGATTTTCTATTGCGAACTTGTGGCTGATCATTTGTTGTGAAGCACAAGCAAAGTGTACTAATTACTTTGTGTTCTTAGTATAACCCAAGATCTGTGTGACTTGGAAGAGTGGATTAAAGGATATTTAAATCCATATAACCACTATAAAAATTCTTGTGTTTTTACATTGTTTTTACTTGCATATCTTCAGATCTGCATAAAACACATTATAAAGCTGTTTGAAAATTAATTTAAAGGAGTTTACAAAACTGGGGACAAAACTTTCAAACTACTAAGTTTACTTGTGAAAAACACTTCAAAAATCCGCTGCAAGTATTCTGGTATTAAAACTGATTTTCACCAAAATCAGCTAAATAACTATCAGATTAGTGGTCAGCAAAGCTGTTAAAAGATTTGTTCGCGATCAGCCTTGTAAACATACTGTTCTGTAACAGCTTAGTCTGTTTAAGTTTGTGTAACAGTTTTAAAGTTAAAATTTGATTAAAATTTTCAGAGGTCTATTCACCCCCCTCTAGACCTCATCTGACAACTTGGGACCAACAAGTGGTATCAGAACAGGTGGTTCATTAGAATCAGCTGCCTGATCAACGAGCTTGATCCGAGTATTTTTCAAAGGTTTTCAAACTTTTCAAAAGAACATCTTTTTGAAAAATTAAAATTTTTGAAAAATGGATTGTATCAGCCATGTTCCCCACATAGCTGGTATGAGCTTCGAAGACTGGAAGATCAGAATGGAGATCTTCTTAGCAGCCTACAATGATAACATGTACACATGTATCATCAAATGTCCATTCAAATTCGCCAAGACCATCATAGTTGATGAAATCGATATAACGGTGGAAAAAGATTTACATGAAATGACAGCCGAAGAAATAAAGCTGTTCAACCTGGACAAAGTTGGGCGATTTAAGGAAGAGATGATATTGCTAAGAGAGCAAAACAATTCACTGAAACTCAAGGCTGAAAAGCCAAAAGAATCAGATGAATATAAACAGCTTGAGCAAGAAAATGAATCTCTGAAAGCTGAATGTGAAGTCCTTAAAGGAAAATTCATGGAACTTGAAAAGTCAATTGAGTCTCATGAAAAGTCAATTGTTGCATCCACTCTTATCTCTAGTAAACAGAAGACACATTTAGATCAGGATAAGTTAGAACTGAACCATACTGAAAAGTTTATATCAGCTGACAACAGTAAGGTCATTTTGTATGTTCAGACTACTAAACCTGCTTCACCTGAGAAAGTGTTAAAGGAGATGAAAACTCCTAAGGCTAAAAAGAGCAAAGAGCCTAGTGTAGGAAAACAGACTGGTAAGTCCAAACAGAAGAGTCTTAGGAAGTCTTCAGACAAGGCCAAAACCAATCAGACTAGTGATAAAACTAAGTCGTCTGTTAATGAGCAAACATCTAGTAAACCAAAGAAGCATAAAAATAAGAAAAATCAAAATGCTTGGTATGGAAATGAGTCTTATTATGTGCAACCTGCTGCATATCCTCCTATGTATCATGCACCTCAATTTCCAACTTACTATGCACCATATCCTGCTCATCCAATGCATGCATATCCTACTTATCATGCATCTTATTCTGCTTATGAATATTAACCTTATCATGTTGATTATCAACAACATGACATATCTGATAAACGTGATAAAGGCAAAACTGTTCATGCTCTTGTTGAAACTCAGAAACCTAAGAAGCCTAAGACATCAACATCTTGGGTTGTCAAAGGTGGAACTAATCCTTCAGGACCCTCTCAATAAGGGTACCTAAAACAATTTTATTTTGTTTTGTAGGTTAGGATTAGGAGTAGAAGTAAAGTAGAGAAGACCAGCAAGGAAGTTTGGAGACAGCATGTGTGAAAACATACATGAGCTGACTGATGCTGTTGCTATGGATGGTCCAAATGACGTTTGGAGACAGCAAGGAAGGCAAGATTGTAGCAAGTGGAAAGCTGATCAAAGGCAACATTGAGATTTCTGACGTCTCTTATGTTAAAGGCCTCAAATACAATTTGCTGAGCATAAGTCAATTTTGTGACAAAGGATATCCAGTCATCTTCTGAATAGATAAGTGCTACGTTGAACAAATTGGAACAAAGAAGGTCATTTTATCTGGAAGACGATAAGGGAATGTCTAACCAGTGGACTGGAATTCTGTTGACAAGAATTCAAGTGTTTGTTTGGTGGCATCAACACCAAGTGAAGTCAGTTGGCTGTGGCACAAAAGAATGAATCATGTGAATTTCAAGACCATCAACAGACTTATCAAGAATGATCTGGTAGAAGGAATTCCAAAGACAGTCATGAGCAAATACAAGCTTTGTGACGCATGTCAGAAGGGTAAACAAATCAAGTCATCATTCAAAAGCAAGAAGCACCAATCATCTGGATGGATCTTAGAGCTGCTACATATGGACTTATTTGGACCTATTGATCCAATCAACAATGACGGAAAGAAATACTGCCTAGCTGTTGTGGATGATTATTCAAGATACACTTGGGTGATTTTCATGATGAAGAAAAGTGAGACCAAGGAGCATCTTACAAATCTGATGGAGAAGATTCAGAACAAAAAGAGTATGAAGATACTAAAAATCAGATCAGATAGAGGGACTGAATTTACAAACTCTACTGTTGAAGAATATTGTAATGCCAGAGGAATCAGCCATGAATACTCTGCTGCCAGAACCCCTCAACAGAACGGAGTTGCTGAAAGGAGAAACAGAACTCTGAAAGAAGCTATCAGAACCATGATAGCTGAAGCTAAGCTGCCTCAAAGATTTTGGGTAGAAGCAACAAATACAGATGTCTACTAGTCTTCGTTTGGATAAAGATGAGGATGGCAAATCAGTAGACATAACCAAGTACAGAGGAATTATTTGGTCATTGTTATACTTAACAGCTAGCAGACCTGATATCATGTACTCTGTTGGGGTTTGTGCGAGATATCAATCAAATCTTAAGGAATCTCATCTCTTAGCTGTCAATTCGTAAAATCGGAAAATATAGGGGTCATTTTGCAAAATTGTCAAAGTCAATTATTACCAAAAGTGGGGGTAGAGCGGTCTTTTTTATATGACATGTGTTTTTTTTTTTTTGTTTTTTTAGAACCAAAATAATTCAATTCGTAAAATCGCAAAATATAGGGGTCAATTTGCAAAATTGTCAAAGTCAATTATTATCAAAATTGGGGGTAAAGAGGTCGTTTTTATTTGAGAGGCGCATTTTTTTTTGTTTTATTTCTCAAGAAGCAAAATAATTCGATTCGTGAAATTGGAAATTATAGGGATCAATTTGCAAAATTGTCAAAGTCAATTATTATCAAAAGAGGGGTTAAGCGGTCTTTTTTATATGACAGGAGGTTTTTTATTTGTTTTTTTAGAATCAAAATAATTCAATTCGTAAAATCGCAAAACATAGGGGTCAATTTGCAAAATTGTCAAAGTCAATTATTATCAAAATTAGGGGTAAAGCAATCTTTTTTATATTAGAGGCGTTTTTATTTTTATTTTTATTTTTTAGAAGCAAAATAATTCAATTCGTAAAATCGAAAAACATAGGGGTCAATTTGCAAAATTGTCAAAGTCAATTATTATCAAAATTGGGGGTAAAGCGGTATTTTTTATATGACAGGAGGTTTTTTATTTATTATTTTAGAAGCAAAATAATTCAATTCGTAAATCGCAAAGCATAGGGGTCAATTTGCAAAATTATCACAGTCAATTATTATCAATTGGGGATAAAGTTGTCTTTTTTATATTAGAGGCATTTTTATTTTTTAGAAGCAAAATAACTCAATTCGTAAAATCGAAAAACATAGGGGTCAATTTGCAAAATTGTCAAAGTCAATTATTATCAAAATTTGGGGTAAGTCGGTCTTTTTTATATGACAGGCGGTTTTTTTTTAGAGGCAAAATAATTCAATTCGTAAAATCGCAAAACATATGGGTCAATTTGCAAAATTGTCAAAGTCAATTATTATCAAAATTGATGGTAAAACGGTCTTTTTATATTAGAGGCATTTTTATTTTTATTTTTTTAGAAGCAAAATAATTCAATTAGTAAAATAAGAAAACATAAGAGACAATTTGCAAAAATGTCAAAGTCAATTATTATCAAAATTGGGGGTAAAACGGTCTTTCTTATATGACAGGCGGTTTTTTGTTTTCTTAGAAGTAAAATAATTCAATTCATAAAATCGTATAGGGGTCAATTTACAAAATTGTCAAAGTCAATTATTATAAAAATTGGGGGTAAAACGGTCTTTTTTATATAAGAGGCGTTTATTTTTATTTTTTAGAAGCAAAATAATTCAGTTCGTAAAATCGAAAAACATAGGGGTCAATTTGCAAAATTGTCAAAGTCAATAATTATCAAAATTTGGGGTAAAACAGTCTTCTTATATGACAGGCCGTTTTTTTGTATTTTTTAGAAGCAAAACAATTCAATTTGTGAAATCGCGGAACATTGGGGTCAATTTGTAAAATTGTCAAACTCAATTATTATCAAATTTGGGGGTAACGAGGTCTTTTTATATGAAATGAGGTGGCCTTTATATTTTGTAGAAGCAAAATAATTCAATCCGTAAAATCGCGGAACATAGGGGTCAATTTGCAAAATTGTCAAACTCAATTATTATCAAATTTGGGGGTAACGAGGTCTTTTTATATGAAACGAGGTGGCCTTCATATTTTTTAGAAGCAAAATAATTCGATCCGTAAAAACGCGGAACATAGGGGTCAATTTGCAAATTTGTCAAACTCAGTTATTATCAAATTTGGGGGTAACGAGGTCTTTTTATATGAAAGGAAGTTTTTTTATATTTTTTTAGAAGCTAAATAATTAAATTCGTAAAATCGCGGAACATTAGGGTCAATTTGCAAAATTGTCAAACTCAATTAATAAGATGGGGTAAAGTGGTAATTTCATATACTGGCCGATTTTTTTTTTAAATTTAATTACAAGGGTAAATTATGTATATTGTAAATTAATTAAAGTCAATAGTTACCAATTGACTTTGACCAAGTTACCTAATCAACGGTCCAGATTAATCTGAGCCAAATGAACGGAGGATTCAAAATAATTCAAAATAATTCCTTGCTCAGATATTTGAGGTGTTGGGATTCGGTAAGATAAACAGCCCTAGGCACAGCGGAATATAAAAATTTTAGGACCTCTTACGGAATCTTGCCAGGATACTCTCTAGTTGTATATATATGAATAAATAAAAACGATAGTATAAGTTTGCACGTTATACCTATCTCCTTGCAAATCCAAGTTGGCAGTCAGTAAAACGGACTCTGAAATTCTCCTCAGCAAAATCGACCCAAGCTCTGCAGTAGCGCCCCACGTGTTGCGCCTCTACGGGTTGATACACCACAATTACACGAAAATAATAAATCTTGATCAGCTAGAACACAAGATATATTATGATCTAGGATTTAGGAACGATTTTGGAACAAAGTCGAAAACGAAAAATTCTTCCAAAAGGAAGACAGGGTTCGGTCGACTACACAGGGAGAGGGGAGAGAATTTTTGCTCTGCTCAATTTTTGCTTGTTGAGTTGTATGAAAAATAACTACAAGATAGCTACTTATAGTTATCTCCCTAACCTAGTCCTATTAGGACTAGGGCTCTTCTCTCCTACATGGGCCATGGCCCTCTTTAATTGGAAGACCAAGTCTTCTAATTAATTCATGGCCCAGTTAATTAATTTGACCAGGCTTTATATAATCTCCCAATTAAATAGCCCAATTAATTAACTTAATCTCCCATTTAATTAAATCAGACTCTAAGCCCATTTAATTAAAATCCCTTCTAATTAATTAAATCCAACTTAATTAATTAATCCACAAATTAAATTCCAATTTAATTTATGATCCTGATCCAATTCCAATTGGGTCGACCCAGTCGACCCACCCATAATAATCGACCCAGTCGATTGTTCACCCAGTCGACCCAGTCGACTCGGTCGTTCTTATTTCCTCGCTTTCGCTTTATGTGTATTGTGTATGCCCCCGTAGGTTCACCACATAATTGGCCGTGGGTTATAACTAAATATTATTTAATTATTCGAGTAAGATTTACTCTAAATCAATCGAACACTCTGTCGATTGATCATTCCAAAATTAGCACCCCTGCCAATTTGGGAATTCTCCCACACTCCACGGTCGATGTCCAGCCACAAGCCCATGGAGCCCAATCACTGGTGAATTAATTCAGTGAACCTTTTAACTCATTTACAATTTCCATATACGACATAATCTCTCCATCGATCAATCTCCCAGTCGAGACTTAATCGGTTTCCCTTTTCTTTTGTCTTGACCTTATGCATTCTGGTCTCGAAATAATTCTCTTTGACTTAATCTTTATGAGCTACTTACATAAAGCCGTCAGATACCTCGGCCGAGGATTTTACCAGAATTAATTTCTCACAGAAATCCATAGGAGAATTTCCCAACCTATCAAGTCGGGTCAATGGATCCTTTGTTGATGATATGAATCTGCATACGAGTTCCTCTATACCCAATATGAGTCCACAGAGACTTTCTGGCGATCTCCAGTCAGTCGGGACTCAAATCAAAGCATAGACGTTCTCGCACCAGATAAACCCTATCATCTCAAGTAGTTAGGGATCGTTCCTCGTATACTATTGTAAATTGGAATAACTTCAACCCCGATATGCGACTACCGCTTCCATGGTGAGTTATTTTCTAATTGGGGTATTCAGTGCGCTTGCCATCCCAGCAAGCCACCCACTTATGTGTATCGACTATCCCAGTCACGCTCGTGGACCCCAGCGTTCTCCAGTTCATCGGAGTATACACAATAGTGAGAGTCTAACCGAATCCATTGATGTCCTATCTCGATTGGATTCTACGACTCTTGAATATATATTCTAGATCACGGCCTTGGAGATCAGTCCACGGGTTGTCCCATAGCTCTGTGATCTAAGGACTTCTATCCTTATGCGTAGATAATTATTACATAAGATAAAGATGACCATATAATAATAAAATGCATTTATTAATCCAATTGAATGGTCCTTTCAATTAAATGCAGCCAAATAGTTGGCTCGCAGGACACTATTCTATCAATCTCCCACTTGTACTAAAGCCAACTTTTCATACTTCTGATTCCCATCTTAGACAGATGTTTTCGGATGCCTTTGAGGCAATGGCTTAGACAGCGGGTCCGTCGTATTTTCCCTTGAGGTGACACGTTCCATCTTTATGTCTCCTATACCAATGATATAGCATATCAAATGGTATCATCTTAGTTCGTGCTTGGATTCTGATGAGATCTCGACTCCTTCGCTTGCGAGATAGCTCCATTATTATCACAAAAGATAGTAATGGCTCGACAATGCTAGGTATGACATCCAATTCCTGGATGAAGTTTTTCATCCAAACACCTTCCTTTGCTGCTTCACTCGCGGCAATGTATTCTGTCTCGGTGGTTGAATCTGCGGTAGTGTTTTGCTTGGAGCTCTTCCAGCTTACCGCACCACTATTGAGGCAGAACACGTATCCAGATGTCGACTTGAAGTTGTCTACATTACATTGGAAGCTAGAATCAGTATAGCCTTCCAATTTCAATTCTCTTCCACCGTATACCAAGAACAATTCCTTAGTCCTTCTCAGGTACTTCAGAATTATCTTTACGGCTATCCAGTGCTGCTCACCTGGATTAGACTGGTAGCGACTTGTAACGCTTAAAGCGTATGCTACGTCTGGTCTCGTACATAACATACCATACTTTATGCTTCCTATTGCGGATGCATATGGTACTCGAGACATATTGCTTCTCTCTTCAGGCGTCTTTGGGGCCATAGACTTAGAGAGTGCAATTCCATGTCTCATTGGAAGCAATCCTCTCTTGGATTCTTCCATATTAAATCTTTTCAAGATTTTCCATGTACTGCGATTTGGGAGAGGCCCAGCAGTCCTTTTGATCTATCTCGGTAGATCCTTATACCTAGTACAAAGGATGCTTCTCCCAAATCCTTCATTGAGAATTGTGTAGATAACCATGCTTTAGTTTCGGACAACACCTTTACATTGTTTCCAATGAGAAGGATGTCGTCAACGTAAAGCACCAAAAATTCAACTGTACTCCCACTGACCCTTTTGTACACACAAGGTTCGAACACGTTTTTGATGAATCCAAAAGTTTGGATTGTTTCATCGAAATGGATGTTCCAACTTCGGGAAGCTTGCTTTAATCAAAAAATGGACCTCTGGAGTTTGCACACCTTGTGTTCATCTCCTTTGGATGCATATCCTTTTGGTTGCTCCATTAAGATCTCCTTGTCAATGTCCCCATTGAGAAAGGCAGTCTTTACATCCATCTGCCATATCTCGTAGTTATACCACGCAGCTATGGCCAGCAAGATTCGAATGGATTTAGGCATTGCGACAGGCGAGAAGGTCTCCTCAAAGTCGATACTTGGCCTTTGAGTGTATCCTTTTGCCACTAGTCGCACCTTGTAGGTTATTACCTCTCCGTTCACTCCAAGCTTTCGCTTATAGATCCACTTGCAACCCACGGGAGCTACTCCCACTGGTGGATCTACCAAGGCCCAGACCTTGTTCGAGTGCATGGAGTCCAATTCGAATTCCATGGCTTCACGCCACTTTCCCGAGTCTATGCCTAGCATAGCCTCTTCGTAAGTTCTTGGGTCGGTTAGAGACTGTCTAGTCTTACGCAGCAGATCGTAGTACCTCTCGGGTTCTCTACGTTGTCTTTCTGACCTACGAAGTATCGGTGTACTCTCTGATGTACTTTCATGCTCTTGTTCTCCCACTGCCTGTGGTGATGGGTCAGCTTGATCGACCTCTTTGGTCTTTTCAGCTTCAGTGACCTCATCTAGTTCTACGTTGTGTTCCTTCTTGCCTAGCAAGAAATCCTTCTCCAAGAAGTTTGTGTTCCTTGAGACAAACGTAGTTTATCTTGTAGGATCGTAGAACTTGTATCCTATAGAGTTTTCTGGATACCCCACGAATTGCATAAGATGGACTTTACGTCCAACTTATCTCCCACCAGCTTATTCACATAAGCGGGAGACCCATATGCGCATGAATGCATATGAAGGTACAATACCAAAACTCATATCACGTGATATGTTTTGGATCTGGCTTCAGAGATACTTAGCTCAGTATCTTCGATTTTCTCGATCAAGTTTCATTTGTTTGAATAAGGAATTTCATGTAAGATTTCTTAATGGACATTTACATGTCCAGAATGCTTGACAACAGACAACGTTTCGAGCGGGTCTTACGTTTCGAGAATCTAATTCTCTATTAAATAATCAATGGCGTACTGCCAATGCATGTTCGATTTTAATTTGATCCTAAATCTCTTTTTTGCTTTCATTGATTAGGCTCTCTTCTTTTATTCCAAAAGTAATTTGGAATTGTACATCACAACATACTTTTACCCATGAGGGTACTAGAGACGCCTTATCTCCCACTAATGATTTAGTGTTTCTACACACTTATAAATGGATTAAATCCATTGCAATTGTTTATGCCTCTTGGTTGCCTAGCAACCAACTACTAAATCTAATTTCCATTAAGCAAGATTCGAAAGTCGGTTACTATGTACAGCATCCCAGTCAAGCTCGACCCAGTCGAGCTCAGTCTTTGAATCTTTTAATTCGGAAATATGTTTTAGTATTCGTGTATCGCCTTTCGGTTTTTACAACGACTTAAGTGTGTGAAATCTTGATTATTTATATTTTATTGACTATGCATATTTTATTTAGTCGATATATGAGTATCCATACTCATTTGCTTATGTACACCTTTTGCGTATAAATCTTATAGCGCAATCAGTTCCAACCATTATGGAACTATCACATCCCTTATGACAAGGGATGTTATAAGCAAATTCCAATGATCTAAATAATTCATGGCTTTAGATGCATTGAATGTATCAATGAGTGCTTCATCGGGCATCCAACACCCTTATGCATTACTTTAACCATAAGGTTAAGTTCAATAAAATTTAATCATCCCTTATGGGATGAATATGTTCAATTCCCTCTTCCCTTGATCTTAATCCATGGAAGAATCATTTTGATTGACTTTTCAACTTATCATCCTTACAGAAAAACCTCCAAGGTTATTTCCCTTTAGAGAGGATACATTCCTCTTCTTCCATCTCTCGAGCCTTTTGAGGCCTTTTCACAAGATGTTACTTCCCATTCATGGGAGACTTCATGTTTTGCCTTCAAGAAAATTTGGGCTTGAGAACCATCATCAACCCTCTGGTGAAACTTATTACCTTTCTTATTTGAAGAGTAACTTCGAAAAAAGGCAGCTTGGTGAAACCTATCACCATTCCAGTCGAAGTGTAACTTCGAAAGGAAAAACAATGAAATCTTTGTAAGGAGATTAGTCCTTGCTTGGACTCGAGAATAATTTCTCAAGTTTCGAAGTCATTCAAAATTCATTTGGGTTCAGTCAATTTATTTGATTCAAGTATGATGGTAAATATTCATGGATACATAACTTATGATAAACTATCATAAACATGACGATAAATACGCGACAGATTAATATCAATGCATAATTTACAAACATGGTTTTCATTTGTAAATTACTCCCACTATTTTTGTCGAATACTTATGCCCCCACATAAGGTTCGGGAAATAAAAATTTCCTAATGGGCTCAAGGCCCAAATGCAATCGCTCAGTACCCACGACTCGTTGGCCATACCAATCGATCCACTTGGTGGGCGATCACGTCGCCGGTTAACCATCCCAGCTAACCCTTGAGTTCATTCAGCCTCGGTTTTCGTTATGGACCCACGACTCGTGAGACATCCATACTTACTCGCGTTAAATCATGTCCAATACTCGTGAAGAGAAATAGTTCAATCCTAGACGCCCCACGACTCGTGAGACAGCGCCTAGAACCTTGCTATCCCCTCCCTTGGCACTAAACTGTGCATCGAGGCAATAGACATATCATCTTCCTATAGCTCGACCCACGACTCGTGAGACATCGAGATATATTTGTACAATATGCCTAAGACCTAGTAATTGGATAGGCTCGGACCATAGACACCATTCATATGCGCCCGGTTATCGATTTAATATTCTAATTGAGTTTTTAAGTTCAATTGGAGGTTTTAAGTTTTCTTCGTGCGAGGTCTCATCACTTTATGCTTTATCTTGTTTACGTGATCTATTCTAAGCATGCAAGACATACATCAAAGAATAATAGTAAACATATGTCACCTAGCATTGCACATATGATTGGTCAATTGCCCATCCTATGCGATCCATCACAAGCCACATGATGGACCAATTGGTCAGTCTAGGGTGGAAATTAAATGTCCTAACTATTACAATTTTCAAACCCATACATCATGGGCCTTCTTGTAATATCCACCTTGATTGGGCCTCCATGTAATGAATTGGGCCTCCATGTCCTCCAAGGTAATGGGCCTCCATGTGGATCTCCAAGTCTTCATGAGGTCTTCTTGGCTCCAAGCCTAATCTAAGCCTAGCTTACAAATTTAAATGGCCCTATTCTATTACATTTGTTTGCGCAAGCAAGGGCACCAATCAGGCCCATTTAATTACAACCCATAAAATAAATAAACCAAAACTACACAGGGCTTAAGGGCAAAATCGACCAATCCACATATTCACTCAAGAACATGCATAAATTCACATAAGGGCATAAATGTAAATTTACCGGCTCCTTTAATTTTAATTCATAAAAATTCTCCAAGTTAATTTAATTTTGAATTAACAATTAATCTCTAAGATTAATTAACTCTTACTTGAGTTCTAAGTAATCTACAACTCTTATCTTGATAAAGTTGGTTAATTAAGATAGTTACAAATCTTCCAAGATTACTATCTTATCCAAAACTCTAAGTTTCCCAATTTTACAAATCTCCAAGATTCTCAAGATAATCTTATTTTGAATAGATTAGTTAACTAAGGTAGTGTCCAAATCCACCAAGATTTCTACCTTATCCAAAACTCCAAGTTTCCTAATTTAATAAGATCTCTAAGATCTTTAATCTTGGTAACTTACTAGAAGAGATTAATTTTAATTAAATCTCTTCTTACAATTGAAACTCTAAGTTTCCTTGTTTAATAAGACCTCTAAGATCTTTTAATCTTGGTAACTTACTAGACATTAATTCTAATTAAATGTCTTATCACAAATGAAACTCTAAGTTTCCTTGTTTAATAAGATCTCTAAGATCTTTTAATCTTGGTAACTTACTAGACATTAATTCTAATTAAATGTCTTATCACAAATGAAACTCTAAGTTTCCTTGTTAATTAGATCTCTAAGATCAATCCAAGATTCACCAAGATTCCATAACAACCAAATCTCCAAGATTTTATCCAAGATTATCCAAAATTCTGCCACGAAAATTTTGAACCACCATGTATCGTAAATCGTTGGCTTCAAATTGACAAGAATCCAACATTTTGCAATCAACAAAATTCAATGGCAATTTAACACATAACATGGCTTCAAATCTTACGTAACACCTTTTCCAAATTAAAACAACATGCCTACAAAGACACATACGGTCACGCATGGTCACTTAACAAAGGAAAAAAAAATTGCGCCGAGCACTAATTAATTCTCACCAAGAGAATAAAGTGTCGATACAATAATTTGTTTTTTCTTTTGTTTTGTTTTAATTTGTGTTTGATTCCTTAATTAATTAAAATCAACAGTTTTAATTAATTCAATCCAAAATAAAAATTAACACGATAAAATTTCGAATAAAAAATTTTACATTAACTCTAAGTTAATTGATCTTCGTCCTAAAACATATACAGTTAAAGAACTAGCCACACATGAATCAAACATATGATTTATAAAAACACAGAATTTGCAAATTCATATATATACAAAGCCTAGAGTTGGCTCTGATACCACTGTTGGGATTCGGTAAGATAAACAGCCCTAGGCACAGCGGAATATAAAAATTTTAGGACCTCTTACGGAATCTTGCCAGGATACTCTCTAGTTGTATATATATGAATAAATAAAAACGATAGTATAAGTTTGCACGTTATACCTATCTCCTTGCAAATCCAAGTTGGCAGTCAGTAAAACGGACTCTGAAATTCTCCTCAGCAAAATCGACCCAAGCTCTGCAGTAGCGCCCCACGTGTTGCGCCTCTACGGGTTGATACACCACAATTACACGAAAATAATAAGTCTTGATCAGCTAGAACACAAGATATATTATGATCTAGGATTTAGGAACGATTTTGGAACAAAGTCGAAAACGAAAAATTCTTCCAAAAGGAAGACAGGGTTCGGTCGACTACACAGGGAGAGGGGAGAGAATTTTTGCTCTTCTCAATTTTTGCTTGTTGAGTTGTGTGAAAAATAACTACAAGATAGCTACTTATAGTTATCTCCCTAACCTAGTCCTATTAGGACTAGGGCTCTTCTCTCTTACATGGGCCATGACACTCTTTAATTGGAAGACCAAGTCTTCTAATTAATTCATGGCCCAGTTAATTAATTTGACCAGGCTTTATATAATCTCCCAATTAAATAGCCCAATTAATTAACTTAATCTCCAATTTAATTAAATCAGACTCTAAGCCCATTTAATTAAAATCCCTTCTAATTAATTAAATCCAACTTAATTAATTAATCCACAAATTAAATTCCAATTTAATTTATGATACTGATCCAATTCCAATTGGGTCGACCCAGTCGACCCAGTCGACTCGGTCGTTCTTATTTCCTCGCTTTCGCTTCATGTGTATTGTGTATGCCCCCGTAGGTTCACCACATAATTGGCCGTGGGTTATAATTAAATATTATTTAATTATTCGAGTAAGATTTACTCTAAATCAATCGAACACTCTGTCGATTGATCATTCCAAAATTAGCACCCCTGCCAGTTTGGGAATTCTCCCACACTCCACGGTCGATGTCCAGTCACAAGCCCATGGAGCCCAATCACTGGTGAATTAATTCAGTGAACCTTTTAACTCATTTACAATTTCCATATACGACATAATCTCTCCATCGATCAATCTCCCAGTCGAGACTTAAGGGTATGGTCTTTCATCGGTTTCCCTTTTCTTTTGTCTTGACCTTATGCATTCTGGTCTCGAAATAATTCTCTTTGACTTAATCTTTATAAGCTACTTACATAAAGCCGTCAGATACCTCGGCCGAGGATTTTACCAGAATTAATTTCTCACAGAAATCCATAGGAGAATTTCCCAACCTATCAAGTCGGGTCAATGGATCCTTTGTTGATGATATGAATCTGCATACGAGTTCCTCTATACCCAATATGAGTCCACAGAGACTTTCTGGCGATCTCCAGTCAGTCGGGACTCAAATCAAAGCATAGACGTTCTCGCACCAGATAAACCCTATCATCTCAAGTAGTTAGGGATCGTTCCTCGTATACTATTATAAATTGGAATAACTTCAACCCCGATATGCGACTACCGCTTCCATGGTGAGTTATTTTCTAATTGGGGTATTCAGTGCGCTTGCCATCCCAGCAAGCCACCCACTTATGTGTATCGACTATCCCAGTCACGCTCGTGGACCCCAGCGTTCTCCAGTTCATCGGAGTATACACAATAGTGAGAGTCTAACCGAATCCAATGATGTCCTATCTCGATTGGATTCTACGACTCTTGAATATATATTCTAGATCACGGCCTTGGAGATCAGTCCACGGGTTGTCCCATAGCCCTGTGATCTAAGGACTTCTATCCTTATGCGTAGATAATTATTACATAGGATAAAGATGACCATATAATAATAAAATGCATTTATTAATCCAATTGAATGGTCCTTTCAATTAAATGCAGCCAAATAGTTGGCTTGCAGGACACTATTCTATCATGAGGAGCCGAGCCCTTGCCTTTCTTGGCTCTGGCCGCGACCTCGGTATCAGATATGATCTGCACTTTAAAAGTGTCCTTATTCGGGATGGTGATTTCGGACACTCCGGTCTGCTCCGTTGGAGGACTAGGGGGGTACCCCCTCCTCGATGATAGGAGCAACTGCTTCCGTTAAAGATGAAGAGGGTTTCTTCGGAAATGAAGTCATTTTTGGGATCCTCGTAAAGATATTGATTGATAAAAACGATATAGGGAAGAAATTATCGAGTAAAGTTACTGCAAAAGTCTGGAAAGTAGAAAGTAAAAAATGATTGAAACAACGAGCACCTATTTATATAGGAGGAAGAAAAGACGTTTCAAACTTCTCACGGCTAATCATGTTCCCGCCAAATAGTAAAGTCGGAACGCCTCCTCGAGAGAAAAGTAACGGTTCAGTCCGGAAAAGACAAGACGACTATTTATGAAGTGTTGCACTCTTTTCCCTTACTTAGGATTTTTTTTCCACAGGGTTTTTTCCAAAGTAAGGTTTTTAACGAGGCACAATTCATAGAAAAGGCAGTCGTAATCGACCATCTACTTCTACGAGCTTCTACTGCATTTATGCTCGAAGAAGTGGGGGAGTACTGATGGGGGCTATTTCGCACCCCTTATAATAATCAGAGCGACAAGTCAACATACGTTCGGACCGAAGACTAATTAGATGATGAGCTGCCCGGTCCAATCTGAACTGTCAATCCTTGGCGACTAAGAATGAAGTCTAGTTCCATAAGGATTACTATACCTAGTCCAATTGTGATTATGTTTCCTTGAATACCTAGGATTATTATTATTATATAAATACCTAGTTAAACATTGTATTAGGGACTACGAACTCAGAGCTAACGCCTCCTTACAAAGCATTCTGAGATTATAATTAATAGAAAAGCTATTGCTATACTATATTCATATTCATGGTCTTGTTTACTAATTGTTCTTTACGCTTTGTTCTTTTTTGAAATTGATCCATCCGGAATAAAATAACTAAGCCCTATAATCTATACAAAAAATAACCTCATTGATTTAATCTAACCCTACGAAAAACGGTTAAATCAGGCGGGTTGCCATTGATAGGATAGTGCCCAGCAAGTCAATATTAATTAGCTTGTTGAAGTACTATTTTCTTATGGTTTATAATTAATACGCCCGTTCATTCATAGTACGTGAAATTGAACAATGGCCAACTTCATCTCTCGCAAACTTATCTAAGCGATTGGATGAAATCCTAAGGTCACAATAGACTATGGGACGATTCACTTCAGTACCGAGTGCAATCATGAAACAGTCTCAAATGTCGTGATCTTAAAACCGTTCCAAGTCATAGATTCCGAACGAGACGGGGTATCGTAGGAATCGCCAAGACTTGTACAAGTATGCATGATTCACATGGAGTCAATTTGTAGCGTTTCATGAGCAAGGCATTTGAGGCCAGTGCATATGAGTAGGTGGTTCAATGGAGGATTGAACGCATCGAACGACCCGAACAGAGAAACCCATTGTGGAAGCGCATGACGCATATCGGTGATGGGATGTTTCTCAAGGCTTATAATAGTGTACGATTTAGTCCTTAGACTTGAGGTGCTAGGGCGAATTCGGTGCACGAGTGTGCGTACATAGATTTAGGTACTGGTCACGTAGCCTGGCCACAAAGTGCCTAAGTTGGGTGCGTACACAACTGTACGCGAGTGGTTAGTACTAAGAAAGGATCTATCGACTCATCCTGATAAGGTGGGAGAATTTCCTGTACGTTCTTCGATAATATGTTCCTAGAAATCCATGGCCATGGTTGGTGACGAATTTGGAAATGGGTTTCCAATTTTAGCAGTCACACTAAAATTATTATCCAGAATTAGAAAGTACAGAATCGAGATAATTAGAGGTGCCGATCAATTCACGCACCCTAGGTCTCGATCGGGAAATCAGTCGTGGAAGGACCGTATGTACATGGCAATTATAAGAGGTGAGGTTCACAATTATCAATTCACCTTTAATTGGGCTTCATGGGCTTGTGGCTAGACATCGACCATGAAGTGTGGGTACTCCTGAATTAATAAGGAAATTAATTCTGGAGTGGTCAATTAAAAGTTGTTTAATCGATCGGAGCATTTAATTGCTCGTTAATTAAATCACGAAAGTCGTGGGCCTGCTGCCAATTGATGTTGAACCCAAAGGGTCACACACAATACAATTGGACAGTCACAGTCATAAAGAACGCAAATGATTTAAAGTTGTTAAATCAAAGTAATTGAATTAAGGTATTAATTCAATGGGAAGAATATTAATTAGATATCTAATTGATTAATGTTTAATTAATTAATTCGAGTTATCTGATTAATTATGAAATTAATTAAAGTAGTTAATTAATGAAGTTGGAAGATTAAATAATTAACCAATTTTAGTATTGGATAATTGTGGGTTGATTTGTAATAATCATAAAATGGGAGATAAAAGGGGAGATTTTTTGAAGATAAGGAAAAGAGTTTTTAATCTTGGAGAACAAGCAAGAAGAGATCTATCAAATCTTGCATTCCTAAGTTGATAAGGAATGGGGATTTGATAGATAAGGAAGAAGATATCTTCTAAGAGAAGATCTTCTCTTATAAATACTTTTTCTCTTCTCTTTATTCATACTCTTAAAACCCTGAGAGAAAAACTTTTGAGAGAACAAAAATTACTTTGCTAAAGTAAAAGTGAGAAGCCGATTTTTGCCTAAGAAAGAAATCTGATTTTTGCACAAGAAATTTTATTTACAAAATCGCCCCACATACTTTCGCCCAAAACCAGCTCGGCCGAACCTGTTCTAGCCGATCCTGACCTGGCCGAAACTTGATCTGATCACATAAGCCCTGTGATTAGTCTTCTTCCATTAGATCTCCCAATCCATATCCAGATCTAAGTCCTGATCGAGATATGCAGAGTTCTTTGCTGACAAACCTTCAAGATCCAGATTGTAGCCTAAGACTTGGAGGTGTCACTACAATCCAGTTGGTGTGGATCAACTTTGGAGGTGAGACACATGGATCACTCATATTTTGGATTCGAACGAAACGCCTGGAGGTTGTTGGATAAGGATGAAAATGAAGGCACTGAAGACAAAGTTATAAGGGAGGTTTTGAAGGATTCCAAAACTTCAAATCTGGCTAAGTACAAATCAACTTAGCTGATGGTCCCTTGTGAAGAGATTTTGACTAAGTATAAGAAGACATCAGAAGAGTCAAAATTTTCAAGGTCTAAGACTTCTGATCTGCTGAAGGAAAGTTATCAGACTGATGAAGATCAGCCGACTCAAATCAGATTTGTTCAAGTTTGGGATCAGCTTAGTTCGCCATCAGACTTGCACTTCCGACAGCCAAGTGGAAAGGATCATAAAGTCTTCCCAACGGTAATAAATGCCCCTGGAAGTAATAAATGCTGAAGTACAAGGATATTAAAGACAAATGATTGAAGAATTGCTTCGCATCACCTGGGTGCATTTAATGCTGCCTGCAGAATAGTACTGTTGACAGTACGGACAGACTGCAAAAGAGCCGTTCGCGGAAATTAAGGACCAGTACTCGAGGAATTTGAATCTTGTCTCTCTTCAACGGACATTTTTCAAACCTCAAGTATAAATAGCTGGAAGAGACGAAGAGAATACAAGCAACACAATCTCTGAGAAATTTTCGAAGCAGAACTCTTTAAGTCTCAAGAACAGCTCACTCATCAGCTTAGTCATCTGTTGACGAAAAGTGAAGTTGAAGAACAAAGCTAAACACATCTTCTGAGTGAATTTGTAAAACAGAGTGTTGTGAGAAGTAGATATCCATCTAAGTGAGTGATATTACTTCAGAGAGTAGGATTTCTTTGTGATTTCTTACTGCGCACTTACGGCCTGTTCATTTGTTGATTGGCGTAAGCAGAGTGTACTGGTTACTTTGTGTTTCTAGTATAACCCAAGATCTTTGTGACTTGGACGAGTGGATTAAAGGATATTTACATCCATATAACCACTATAAAAATTACTTGTGTTTTTACATTGCTTTTAAACTTGCATATTTTCTGATTGCATAAAAACACGTTAAGTTAACTGTTTGAAAAATACTTAAAAGGAGTTTATAAATCTGGGGAAACATTTTTCAAACTACTGAGAATACTTGTGAAAAACACTTTGAAAATCCGCTGCAAGTACTCTAAGTATTAAAACTGATTTTTAACAAAATCAGCTAAGTATTTATCAGACGAGTGGTCATCAAACCTATTCAAAGATTTGTTCGCGAACAGACTTGTAACTGATTACTTTGATCAGCTTAGTCTGCTCACAGTTAGAGAAAAGTTTCAAAGTTAAAATTAGGAAAGAATTTTTAAAGAGGTTTATTCACCCCCCCCCCCCTCTAAACCTCATCTGACCACTTGGGACCAACAAGTGGTATCAGAGCAGGTGGTTCATTTGAATCAGCTGCCTGATCAACAAGCTTGATCCAAGTGTTTTTCAAAGGTTTTCAAAACTTTTTCAAAAGAGCATCTTTTTGAAAATTAAAAACTTTTTGAAAAATGGACTGTATCAGCCATGTTCCCCACATTGCTGGTATGTCATTCGAAGACTGGAAGATCAGAATGGAGATCTTCTTAGCTGCCTACAATGACAACATGTACACATGTATCATAAAAGGTCCATTCAAATTCACCAAGACTATAATAGTTGATGAAGCTGAACTAGTGGTGGAAAAAGATCTGACAGAGATGACAGCCGAAGAAATAAAGCTGTTCAATCTGGATAAAGTTGGCCGTTTCATCATGACCAAAGCCCTGGACAATGATCGGTTTGACAAAGTCAAACATTGCAAAACTGCAAAGGAGATGTGGGATAAGGTTCGTGACATGAGCGAAGGAAACGACGCCATCAAAGAGCATCAGCTCAGTGTTGCCTTGGAGAAGCTGGATAACTTCAAGATGAAATCTGGAGAAACTATTGACCAAATGGACACTAGATTCACCAGAACCCTCAATGAAGTTTTAAAACTGGGAAAGACCTTCACTGAGAAGGAAATCACCGTCAGAGTACTGAAGGCCCTGCCTCCCAAGTTCAACATGAAGGTGACAGCCATGGAAGAATCAAGAGATCTGGGGAAGATTTCTCTTACAGAGCTGTTCTCCGTACTCAAGGCGTATGAGTATAAACTGCCAAGAATGGGTGTTGAAGAAACCTCAACTTCAAGTCCCACAGCTGCACTTGTTGCTGCTGAAAATCCAAGAAGGCCAGCTCACAAAAGCAAAGATGTGGACTCATCAGATGAAGCCACATTACTCAACAAAAAAGAGTACACTGTTGGAGACGTTGCAGTGCTGATGAACAACTTCAAAAAGTTCTACAGACGAAAAATGAAGAACAAATATAACAATGCTTCTACTTCTAACCCTACTTCTTTTTCTCAGGATAAGGATTCTTATAAATCCAAAATGATGTGCTATAATTGCAGGAAACTGGGTCATTTCATCAGAGACTGCCCATACCCTAAAGCTGAGAAGTATACTGAAGAAGAAAAGAGAATCAGAAAAGAAAGAAAGCATCAGAAAGCTAAGGCAATGGTAGCAGAAGGGGAAAAGCCAGCTGCCGTCTACTCATCTGATTCAGATTCTGACACTTCTGATGAAGAGTCTTCTGATGAAGAGAGCCCTGCCCTTCTCTACCTGATGGCTAAGGAATCTGATGACTCTGAGGATAGTGAGGTAACTCCTCTTGAGAATGAACTATTTAGTTCATTTGAACAAGTGATGCTCAACAATACTACTATTGCTGAAGCATATAAAAAGCTTAAGGAAGAGATGATATTGCTAAAAGAGCAAAACAGTTCACTGAAACTCTCAGCTGAAAGGCCAAGAGAATCAGCTGAATACAAACAGCTTGAGCAAGAACATGAATCTCTGAAAGCTGAATGTGAAGTATGTAAAGGTAAAATCATTGAGCTTGAGAAAGTCATTGAGTCTCATGAGATGTCATCTGTTGCATCCACTCATATATCTAGTAAACAGAAGACACCTTTAGAACATGATAAGCAAGAATTGAATCATACTGAGAAATTTATATCTGCTGACAATAGTAAGGTCATCCTGTATGTTCAAACTGCTAGACCTGCTTCACCTGAGAAAGTATTAAAGTAGAGGAAAACTCCTAAGGCTAAAATGAGCAAAGAGCCTAGTGTAGGAAAATAGACTAGTAAGCCTAAACAGAAGAGTCCTAGGAAGTCCTCTGACAAGGCTAAAACTAATCAGACTAGTGATAAAACTAAGTCGTCTGTTAATGAGCAAGCATCTAGTAAACCAAAGAAGCATAAAAACAAGAAAAATCAAAATGCTTGGTATGGAAATGAGTCCTTTTATGTGCAACCTGCCGCATATCATCCTATGTATCATGCACCTCAATTTCCAACTTACTATGCACCATATCCTGCTCATCCAATGCATGCATATCCTCCATATCATGCATCTTACTCTGCATTTGAACATTATCCTTATCATGCTGATCATCAACAATATGATAAATCTGATGAACGTGGTAAAGGCAAAGCTGTTCATACTCCTGTTGAAACTCAGAAACCTAAGAAGCCTAAGACTTTATCATCTTGGGTTGTCAAAGGTGGAACTAATCCTTCAGGACCCTCTCAATAAGGGTATTACCTAAAACAATTTTATTTTGTTTTGTAGGTTAGGATTAGGAGTAGGAGTAAAGTAGAGAAGATTTGGTACTTGGACAGTGACTGTTCAAGACACATGTGTGGAAACATACATGAGCTGACTGATGCAATTGCTGTGGATGGTCCAAAGGTTACTTTTGGGGACAGCAAAGAAGGCAAGATTAAAGCTAAAGGAAAACTGATCAGAGGAAACATAGAGATATCTGACGTCTCATATGTTAAATGCCTCAAATATAATCTGCTGAGCATAAGTCAATTTTGTGACAAAGGATACTCTGTTATCTTCTCAACAGATAAGTGCTATGTTGAACAGATTGGTACAAAGAAGGTAATTTTATCTGGAAGACGACAAGGGAATGTCTACATAGTCGACTGGAATTCTGCTGACAAGAATTCAAACGTGTGTTTGGTGGCATCAACACCAAGTGAAGTTAGTTGTCTGTGGCACAAAAGGATGAATCACCTAAACTTCAAGACCATCAACAGATTAATAAAGAATGATTTGGTAGAAGGGATTCGTAAAACAGTCATGAGCAAAGATAAGCTTTGTGACGCCTGTCAGAAGGGTAAACAAATCAAGTCATCATTCAAAAGCAAGAAGCATCAATCTTCTGGAAGAATATTGGAGCTGCTACACATGGACTTATTTGGACCCATTGATCCTGTTAGCAATGGTGGAAAGAAATACTGCCTAGCTGTTGTGGATGACTATTCAAGATATACTTGGGTGATATTTATGAAGAAGAAAAGTGAAACCAAGGAACATCTTACTAATCTGATGGAACTGATCCAGAATGAGAAAAGCATAAAGATATTGAAGATCAGATCAGATAGAGGGACAGAGTTTACAAACTCTACTGTTGAAGAGTATTGTAATATCAAAGGAATACATCATGAGTATTCAGCTGCTAGAACCCCTCAACAGAATGGTGTTGCTGAAAGGAGAAACAGAACACTGAAGGAAGCTGTCAGAACCATGATAGCTGAAGCTAAGTTGCCTCAAAGATTTTGGGCAGAAGCAACAAACACAGCATGTTTTACCCAGAACAGATGCACGATCAACAAAAATCAGAACAAGACTCCATATGAAGTTTGGAACAACAGGAAACCAAACATTCATTATTTTAAGATTTTTGGTTGTAAATGTTTTGTGTTAAATAATGGGAAAAATCACCTTACTGCATTTGCAGAAAAGGCTGATGAAGCTATTTTTGTAGGATACTCTACTGTTAGTAAGGCTTATAGAGTTTTTAACAACAGAACATTACTAATAGAAGAATTCATTCATGTAGTATTTGATGAGCCAAGTCAATCTTCTGAAAAGAATCAAAGTATTAATCAAGATCTGTCTACTGATTTACAGAAGTTGAATGTTGGAAAGAATGAAGAATATGTTCCCATCATACTACCTGATCTCAACCCAGCTGATAACTCAAGTGCTGTTCAAAATCACAGTGTTGATTGTCTAACAGACGAGTTGCAAACAGCTGATAGACCAGAAACTGTTCAACAGACAAGAGAAGTTCAACAGACTACTACTGGAACTCCTACAGTAGTGTTGCAAGATCAAGACAAAGGACAACATTATGATTTGCAACCTGATCTAAGATGGCTCAAGAATCACCCACCAGAATTAGTGATTGGTGATCCTCTGGATAAAGTGAGAACAAGAAGAACTGCTGCAAGTGAAGCAATGTTTGTCAGCTTTCTATCTCAAATTGAGCCCAAACAGATTGAAGAAGCTCTTAGTGATTCCAACTGGATTGAAGCTATGAAAGAAGAGCTGAATCAATTTGAAAGGAATGAAGTCTGGTACTTAGTTCCTAGACCAAGTCATCAAAGAGTCATTGGCACTAAATGGATATTCAGGAATAAGCTGAATGAAGATGGTGAAGTCACCAGAAACAAAGCAAGATTAGTGGCCAAGGGTTACTGCCAAGAAGAAGGCATTGACTTTGATGAAACGTTTGCACCAATAGCAAGATTAGAGGCAATCAGACTCTTTCTTGCCTATGCGGCTCACAAGAATTTCACCGTCTATCAGATGGATGTAAAATCAGTTTTTCTCAATGGAGAATTGCAAGAAGAAGTTTATGTTGAACAACCTCTTGGATTTGAAGTTTATCAAGAAGGAGACAAAGTGTATCGTCTGAAGAAAGCTCTCTATGGACTGAAACAGGCTCCAAGAGCATGGTATGATACTTATCTGATTTTCTTTTAATTAAAGGATTTCGCAAAGGTAAAGTTGACAAGACCTTGTTCACTATTGAATGGGAAGAACATATTTTGCTTGTGCAAATTTATGTGGACGATATTATTTTTGGTTCAACTAACCAACAGATGTGTGACAAGTTCTCAAAGCTGATGCAGAACAAGTTTGAAATGAGCATGATGGGAGAACTTAATTATTTTCTTGGTTTGCAAGTTAGACAGTTGCCTGATGGAATTTTCATCAGCCAAGCAAAATACACAAAGGATCTGTTCAAGAAATTTGGTATGGAAACTAGCTCTACTGCTACTATTCCAATGTCTACAAGTCTTCGTTGGATAAAGATGAAGATGGCAAATCAGTGGACATAACCAAATACAGAGGCATTATTGGGTCACTGTTATATCTAACAGCAAGCAGACCTGATATCATGTACTCAGTTGGGGTCTGTGCAAGATT
>CM064883.1:71710642-71827849 GCA_003313485.2 Penstemon barbatus
CTCTGCTAAGACCCAAGGGCTAAAAATGCTCTAAAAAACGGACTAAGGGTGAAAGCCTCTGCTATGCCCCAAAAAAATTGAAAGGGTGAAAGCCTCTGCTAAGACCCAAGGGCTAAAAATGCTCTAAAAACGACTAAGGGTGAAAGCCTCTGCTATGCCCCTTAGATCGAAAAAATTGAACGGGTGAAAGCCTCTGCTAAGACCCAAGGGCTAAAAATGCTCTAAAAAACGACTAAGGGTGAAAGCCTCTGCTATGCCCCTTAGATCGAAAAAAATTGAACGGGTGAAAGCCTCTGCTAAGACCCAAGGGCTAAAAATGCTCTAAAAAACGACTAAGGGTGAAAGCCTCTGCTATGCCCCTTAGATCGAAAAAATTGAACGGGTGAAAGCCTCTGCTAAGACCCAAGGGCTAAAAATGCTCTAAAAAACGACTAAGGGTGAAAGCCTCTGCTATGCCCCTTAGATCGAAAAAATTGAACGGGTAAAAGCCTCTGCTAGAACCCAAGGGCTAAAAATGCTCTAAAAAAAAAAAAAAAAAAAAAAAAAACGACTAAGGGTGAAAGCCTCTGCTATGCCCCTTAGATCGAAAATATTGAGGGTGAAAGCCTCTGCTATGCCCCTTAGATCGAAAATATTGAAAGGGTGAAAGCCTCTGCTAGGACCCAAGGGCTAAAAATGCTCTAAAAAACGACTAAGGGTGAAAGCCTCTGCTATGCCCCTTAGATCGAAAAAGTTAGATCGAAATAAACGTTCTATTGAAGAATGATCTAAGTTCTATCAATACTCACGACGGCTATGGCGCCGAAAAAAAAAAAAAAAAAAAAAAAAAAAAAAAAAAAAAAAAAAAAAAAAAAAGGGAGAGAGAGAGAGGGAAAGACGGAGAATATTATTCCAAGCAAATATTATATCGTTACAACAAGGGTTATACTACAACAAGAAAGATAAACCGTTACAAAAACCACAATATTACTAAACGAAATTATTTTCGGAAAGGATTTTTCGGACTTCAGCACTACGATCAGCATACCCGCGGATGTAAGCTTCTCTCTCACGGAGCTCGGAGTATCTCTTCTCGCGTTCATAAATATCTTTGAGTCTCTCTAATTCCGAACTCAACTTATCCTGAGACAATCTCTCCTTAAAAAATCTATTAGCATCCAGCGCGCGTTCCAACTCCATCTTTTTACCGATCAGCTCGAGCGAAATGGAAGCCCGTCGTTCGATCTCATGATTGGCCAATGCATAAAGCCTAGAGAAGACTTTGCTAGCCTGAACTTATAAGGAAACACATCATAGCAGAAATAAAGGAATTAGAGAAGCCACGACAAAGAAGTTAGAAGGACTTACCTGAGTAAGGGATTCCAACCCAGAATGAAATAGGAACGAGGAATATTCTCCAGTCGAGAAGACCGCCTCGGAGATAGAAACATCGGCCCGAAGAAGACTCAAGTCAGGTTTCTCAGGACACATTGCATCAAAACGAATCCCGCTTTTCCAAGCGAAGATCCTCCGACCAACGAAGGAACGGATTGGGAAGAAGAGCGCCCAGTTATTCCATCCACAAAAGAAACCCTTTTAGCTCTCTTATTTGAGTCCCTAGATTTCAAGCACGAAGAAAGGGTAATGATCGATGATTTGCTTTCCCTAGGAAGATTTGACTGATCTGGACCAATAGATTTGATTGGTGATCGTTTTCTTTTACTTATTTTCCTACTATCACTCGGTCTGGAAAAAGGGCGGGAAAAATCACGAGAGCATTCAGATTCTTATTCATCTCTCGATTTTCGGGCAAAGATCCAACCAAGATAATTTTTAAAGAAGCTCCGAACACTATGAGCAATATCAGTGCAAAGGCAACGTAAAATGGCCTAGCTATTTATAAGAAAACGGTACGATGCAAACTGCAATGATTGGTAAAGCACTGCTTCCAAGAAAGGCCCAGTGACGTAACCAAGTACGCAAAGCTGACGTCATGAAACTCAACGAGAAGTCCAAACAGGCAATAATATAAAATAGTATATAAGAAAGAAATTCAAATACAAGAATCCACTAAATAAGCGAGGACCAAAGATCATAAGTAAATAAGTACATTGTTGCACCAAGCCAATCCTATTACATAGCAATCGTTATGAGTGGGACTCCTTCACGCCCGAACTACGGTCCGATCCATCTCGTTTCTCCGATTTGCTAGAACCACTTTCCGAACTGTCAGAGTCATCTTCACTTGAGCTGCTGCTTTCTTCATCACGACTCCGTGCGCCAGGCGCAGATTGACTCGAACCAGAAGGAGTGCCTTGTACACTCTGACCGCGGGAATCCCCTTCAATATCCACATCTTCGTCTTCGGAATGGGCTTCGAGCTCATCAGGATTGGGTATTGGTGCACCGAATTCCTCAAGAAAAAGAGCAAACTCGTGAGTCGAAAATTCTTCGAGCTTAGGAGGAAGAGAGGACGCCTTATAGTCTTCACCATAGATATTCTTATAAGGATCCATCTTAGGAAGGAAGTCGTTAAGGGCACCTTCAATTTTAGCAGCTGTAAGGAGATGCTGAGCTCCTTTGTAATAGAAGGATTGATAAATTGCTCCCGAGCGTAATCGAACCAAGGCATCGTGGATCGGAGACTTTAAGAACTCCCTTACGGTGGGAAGCCTGGCCTCGACTCGACCCCGTTCATAAGATTGCTCGGCAGATATTTTAGCTTGTTCAAGCTCCTGCTTTAATTTCACCACTTCATCCTCTAAGGCCTTCTTCGTTTGTAACTCGTTCCTAGTTCTCTCGAGCTCAATCTCGACCTCAGACAACTTGCTCTTGGTATCCTCTAGCTGACTGGTCTTCGCAGCTTCATCCTTCAGAACGTTGCACAAGGCTTTCTGTACTGCTTGAGACTCTTCACTCAGTACGGCCTGTCGAAGGGCAGTTTGAATAAACAGATCTCCGGCCTGCAAAAGAAGAAGATATGTAAGAACACGAGATAAGAAATATAAGGAAAAAGCTAGAAACTTTCAGAATGAGACAGTACCTTTTGATGAGCATGGGCGTAATCGCCTAGTATCTCAAAATCCTTTTTAGCGAAAGATTGAATAGTATCGTCCTTGAATCTTCCGGCAAGAAACATCCGAAGAGACTTATCCACCGTATGCTCACCCTCAGAGCCCAAGTCAGATTCGACGGTCCCGAAGTCCGGGTATCCGGCCGCCCTAGGTCCTTGCAGGTGTTCTTCGATGAAATCAGCCAAATCTGGCTCGGAATGACCAGCCCGACATGGTATGGAATTCGGTCCCCGACCAAAAGGCTTGACCCTCCTAGAGGACTCAGGGACATTGCTACTCCTTTTGCGAGCCATCCTGGCCTGCAAAATCTCTCTAGCACGATCCTCCAGAAGAGTATAATTACTATATCCCGCGTTATTCGGGTTAGAAGGAACGTTTGGAAAAACAGAGCGAAGAGGTTCGGGATCTTGGAAATCGGAGATCCCCTCCGTCTCGGCCCGAGACCGCGAAGTCCCTGCTTCGGTGATCGGGGGAACAATCATTAAAGCGTTTGAGTTTGATACAGTCCCAACCTGGGCCTTGGATTTTTTCGTTTTCCGGGAAGCTATGGGTATTTGAGGACGAGGCCGACCCTTATTACCCTTCGAAAAGGAAGCAACATGCGGGCCAGCTACGGATGTACGGAATTTATCAACTATATCAGCTAACGTGGAGGAGAGAGGATTAGCAGGATCGATCTGAGCTTTCCCAAAGATGATCGGTTCGGGAGGAAAAGTGCAACTACTGAGCTCGGCCAGTCGCAAAACTGCCTCTTGAGTCATTAAAGCAGTCTGATGAGGATCAGCACGAAGAGATTGCAGAGAATTATCTGTTATCTCATTCTTCATATTCCCCACGAGCCGGCGTCTCCCATATATCCACTCCTTTACTCCAGGCCACTCGAAGGGAGTTGGCTCGGAATTTTCTTCGGAAGGCGGGGACTCTGGTCCTCGGACAAAGAAAAACTCACGTTTCCATCCCTTCAGGTTACTACTCACATTGGTCGATAAGACCGAAATCTTCGGTCTCTGAGAAAAATATACGTAACCTGCGTTTGAGGAAGTGGAAGAACTTATTTGAAATATCCTCCAAAAATTCTGAAAAGCTGCCCTTTTCCCCATAGCTTTCATCAATACGCAAAAAGCTATGATTAGACAGATTGAATTCGGTAAAATCTGACAGGGAGCCAATTTAAAAGCATCCAGTAGGTTTTCTACTAGAGGAGGGAAGGGAATGCGCAGGCCGTAGTGGAAGTGTTTGGAATAAAAGGCTTGGCAACCGGCGGGAGGATTGGTAACTCGTTGATCGGGGGAGGGAAGCACTATCGAAAAACCAGCGCCTAGATATTGACCGAATTCTCTTTGCAACTCCGCCAAGTCCGTCTCCTTATAGGAACAGACGATCTGATCTGCCCTCTCCTCAGTCATGTTTAGAGCTGCGCTAGTCGAGGGCTCTTCCCAATCGTAGATAGTAATCACCACGTTACGGTTTAGCCTATATTTATACTGCTCATTGTTACCCAATGGAAGCTGTCCGTCTTCTGTATCTTCCTTTTCAGAGACTGTTGCCTCTTCGGAATTTTCATCTTCGCTATTCCCAGTGTCAGAACTTGACTCCCGCTCCTCTCCGCTAGTCGAGGCGGAACCCGAGTTTTGCGGATTCTCATTTCCAGATGATCGAGTCTCTACAGTTTCTTTTCCCTTACAGTTATCGACCTTGTTCTCCTCCAAGGGAGATTTCCCTTTTGGATCTACCGAACTCGACATAATAAATATCAGATGACCGTTAGAAAACAGCAAACAAATTCACTTATCGACCTGTTTTGCTCCGATCAATAGCTCTCTTCTTAGAATTTTAGAAGAACAGCGACCCTCGGTATAACTATATATATAGAGGGACAAAATGGGAAATTGCAAATTAGTCCCCGAGTAACCGCGACGATTGGACTCTCTTGAAGGAAACTTGAAAACGTACTCTCAGAAATTGCACCTAAGACCCCTGAAACTTTCTAAAAATTCCTAAATTAAAGATCCACTTCACAAACAACAAAGACGATGTAAAGACTGCGCAACCAAGAAACTCTTCAAGTATGCACTCTTTTTCCCTAACTCGGTTTTTATCCCAATGGGTTTTTCCGAGTCAGGTTTTTAATGAGGCATACCCGAAACAATAAGCTGAGGATGATTCATCTCCCTTTATTGTCCTCGGATATAATTACTTCTCCGAGCTTAAAGCTCCACTTTACGCTCGAGAAGTGGGGGAGTATTGATGAGGGAAATCTTGGGTCCTGCTTTTCCTTAATACGGGAGATCGAAGCGGTGCTTACCTCGGAAGTCGAGTTCGAACCTGGTGCATGATTATTATCCGTGCAAGGCAGCCCAAGATCCCAAAGCTACTGTTGGGCCAAGCTCCAAATCCAAAATAATGGGCCGAAGGATTTCTTGTCTGCGGGTAGACCACATGAACCCCATTTTCAGCTATAAATACCCCATGCATTTATGATACTGGACACAGGTTCCCAGGTGCTCTCTCCTCGAAGCTACAGTCTAAAACTGCTCGGATTATAGGTCTAGTTCTATCATATGTATTTCGCCCTCTAGCTTGTACGGCATCCAATAATGCTCGAATAGGGCCTTCGAATTTTTGTACTTGTACTCACTCAATTCGAATACAATTACATTGATTTTTACTTCACTTTACTTATTTAAATACCGTTATCGTAATCATACATCCCACCCTTGATCGAACTAACGAAACCACGTAAGATCACAACCTTTACCAGAAGTTAGTTCGTCGCTTGTTCAGCCCAACTTTCCTTCTTCCACAGAGATAGGTAATAGGCCTTCGCCTGGTCGAATAGCTTTCGGAGATTCATCTAACGTGGAGCAGGTTTACGATATACCTGTTTCTTCAGGTTTTTCTTCTTATGAGTATGGAGGGGATTTTGTTAGTTCTCTTTCTTTTTCTACTTCTACTGCCCTGATTGCCAGCGGAGGGCAAGTTGGTGATGGTTTTTCTGTTAATCCTTCCACCACACAATCTATTTTGCAAGATTGTCCAGAATATTTGTTTCATGATACCACTGTAACGACTACTTCTTTCGAATCTGGAGGACCTTCTGAGGGTCGGTTTGGGTCGAGGTCTGGTCGTCAGACTGTTTTTTCTGCTTCGGGCAAGGAAACTTCCGTTAGCCCTAATGAGAAAGATTCTCCTCGTCTGTTAGACGATCGATGCATAATTGAGCAGGTTAAGGATATTTTACGGGCATCGACTCCCCGTCCTGACAACGTCCCTCTTCTTAGCGAGCTTCCAGGCTCTGTTGAACCCGATGCTTTGTCTTGGGATCTGGGTTTGAGCACTATTCTGCCTGGAGAGTTGAAGAAACTTGAGGGTATTTCAAACGTACGCCTTGTTCAGTCGCTAGTGAAGATATGCGAACAGGTGGATGAATCTTCCATTGTTTTATTTGTTTTTATTTCGACTACCTTGTTACATAAAGGCTGTTTTCTTTTTCCAGGCTAAGTACTTTGCACTCCAGCTGGGTGTGCAAAATGATGAAGTGTGGAGAAGTAGAGGTGCTTATCAACGTCGTTTGGAGTCGGAGTCGGCGAACGTTGCTGGGCAGTTTCTCGAATGAAAGGATAGTGCCCTGCAAGCCAGTTCTGTTAGCTTGTAATAGATCTATCCTGTATGAAACGATCTTTGATTTTATAATAATACGCATGTTTATTTATATATGTATAAGGATAAACAATGGCCAACTTCATCTTTCGCGAATACATTTAAGCGATTGGTTGAAACCCTTAGATTACATTTGACTATGGGACGATTCACTTCAGTACTGAGTGCAATCATGAAACAGTCTCAAAGGTCGTAATCTTAAAAGTGTTCCAAGTCATAGATTCCTAAACGAGACGGGGTATCGTAGGAATCGCCAAGACTTGTACGAGTATGCATGATTCACATGGAGTGAATTTGTAGTGTTTCATGAGCAAGGAATTTGAGTCCAGTGCATACGAGTAGGTGGTTCAATGGAGGATTGAACGCATCGAACGACCCGAACAGAGAAACCCATTGTGGAAGCGCATGACGCATATCGGTGATGGGATGTTTCTCAAGGAATATAATAGTGTACGATTTAGTCCTTTGACTTGAGGTACTAGGGCGAATTCGGTGCATGAAAGTGCATACTTAGATCTAGGTATAGGCCACGTAGCTTGGCCATAACATGCCTAGGTTGGGTGCGTATGGACATGTACGCGAGTGGTTAGTACCGATATGGAATCTATTGACTCACCGTAATGGGTGAGAGAATTTCCTATACGATTCTTAGATAATATATCCAAGGATTCTGCGGCCGCAGTCGGTGACGGATTTGGAAAGGGGTTTCCAAATTTAGAAGGTCACAAAGGTATATTATCCTGAATTAGAAAGTATAGTTATCGAGACAAATTTAGAGGTGCCGATCAATTCACACACCCTAAGTCTTGATAAGGAATATTAGTCGATAGAAGGACCGTATGTACATGGCAGTTATATGAGACGAGGTTCACAAATATCAATTCACCTGAAATTGGGCTTCATGGGCTTGTGGCTAGACATCGACCATGAAGTGTGGGTACTCCTGAATTAATAGAGGATTTAATTCTAGGAGTGGTTAATTAAAGGTTGTTTAATTAACCGGAACAATTTATTGTTCATATATTAAATCACGAAGGATTCGTGGGCCTGCTGCCAGTTGATGGTGAACCCAGAGGGTCACACACAATACAATTGGACGGTGACTGTTATAAAAGGACATGAAAGGAATTAATTGATTTAAAGGTAATTAAATCAATTAAATGAATTAAAAGTATTTTAATTCAAGTGGGAGATTAATTAATTGGCTAACTTAATTAATAATTGAGTTGCTAGTTAATTAAAAGAAATATTGATTTAAATGGACTGGGCATTTAATTAAAGTAGTTTAATTAAATGGAGGATTGCAAGACATGGGCTTCTATTAATTAAAGCCCATAAGGAGTCTTGCAAACCCTAGGTCAGAAGGAGTCTATAAAAGGGGAACTACTTGAGCTCATTTGCTAACACCCTGATAAGAAAAACCCTAGACTCTCTCTACCCTAAAAGCGCCGCCCCCTCTCCAAGCAAACCCTAGCCGCCGCCGCCACCACTAGCCGCCGCCACTGTGCTGCCGTGAGCTCCTTGGTGCCGCCGCCGCCGAGATCTCCTCCTCCATTGTATTAGATCTTGATTTGTCAAGAGATCTCATACAATCCTTCAATAACAAATCTCCTGCATCGAGTTCTGAGCCTAAGATCTTGAGGTGTTGCCAGAACCCAATTGGTGTGGACTGTCCCTGGAGGTGAGACAATTGGATCACTCCTGTGAACCGGATCAGAATCAGAATCGAAGACCGGAGGTTTCCACCACCTTGCCTGTGGTGAGGTATATCGCAAAAACCCCCTTTGTTAATTCATTGTGTGCGTTTTTGTTCTTACTTTTGTATACATAATGTGGAGACATCTTTTATGGGACCATTGGATACCTCGAAAAATTTTAAATTCCGCACTTTGTTGTCTGACAAATCGAGCTATATCCCAACAGTGGTATCAGAGCCAACTCCATTATTATTATACAAAAGCCTGAACATAATTGTGTTCACCATATATGTTTAATTATATGTATGAGAACACGTGATAATTATGTTCTGTAAGTTGATTCTTGCTTGTTATGACTAGATCTATCAATGGGTAAAACTGCTTTTCTAGATCTGTGCCGTTTTTATAGTTTTTGAAAACTTCAGGACTTTTGGGGCAGAAATCGCAAATCAGGGTTTTTGGGGGCTGAAAATTCAAAATTTTTGAGATCTGAAAATTTGTAAATTCTGGACTGTTCTTGCAATTCTGGTCGCACGGTTTTTGGGGTCGTTTTGCAATTTCTGAAAACTTAGGGGCTGTTTTGCAATTACCGAAACTTGAGGGGTCAATTTGAAAAATCGAAAATTTTCAAAATTCAAAATTTTATTTTCTGGTCTGCTGCCCAAAACTGCCCAGGGGTGTTTTTGTAACTTTTTAAAAGTTTTGGGGTCAAAGTGCAATTTTCGAAAGTTGAGGGGCGAAAATGCAATTTTTCAAAAGTTGAAAAAACAGATTCTGAAATTGAGCAGAAAATTAATTTTTGGTTTACCCGGATATTTATTTTGTCATAATTAGTAGTGACTAAAAAGCAAGAATCATAGGAATTAGTTTTAAAAGGATGTTTTAAAATTAAGATAGAAGAAAGTAAAAGATGTTTACATGTTTCTTGCTCTACGTGAACTGTTTACGTGGTTTTCGATCGAGACGAGCCTTGACCTTAGGGTAGATGTGATTGGTTTAATTTATTGCTTGGTTTTTATTGGGCCTGCGAGCCTATTATTGTTTTTGGGCCACTTTGAGCCTTTGTAATAGAATAGGGCTTTACTGCTTTCCTAGTTTAGGATGGAGGCCCATTTACAAGCAAGGTGGGAGCCCAAGAAGATAAGAAGGCCATGTATGCATGGTACAATGTGTAATAGCATAGGGCCTGTTTGAGAACCCTTTAGATTGACCAATTGGGCCAACATCATTGGCTCGATGATGGCCCACATAGGAGGCTCCCGATCGAAAACATATTGTGGTAGTATGCATGCTAGGCTTGTATGGCTTTTATTTATTTGTCGATTTATATTTGGCTGCGCGCTAGAATCTAGATCGTAATAAAAGATAAAGCATAACTGAATCGGTGAGATCTCAAGGAGAGTTAGCATAACTTTCAAAACCAGAAACCCCCTCTCGAATTAAATATTAAGTCATATTGGATTAAAATAAAATGAAGTATTTATATAAATCCAAGCCTTCCATCAATAGGGACTAGCGTATGTTGTCTACTTATCGATAGAGGTGATCCAGAGTCTGGCACCCGAGTCGAAGAAAGGGACAATACGTGAAATTCCTTGACTCCTGTTTTTAAACATGACAAGGGTGAGGACTGGTCGGGATGTGAGGATCGACCGATAACTAGTTACGGAGAACTCACGACCGGGCCCGTTGCTTATCATGATTGATGGGTTAGACTTAACGATTAGTAACACTTATGATGTAGCAGTGCTAGATAAGTGCGAAAACCGAGGCAAAATAAGCTTGAAGATTGTGAGGTGTCACAATTGGTAAAAAGTATACCTACCTGGAGAATTGGTTGTATGGCCACGAGTCGTGGGTGCAATTAATTGCTGCTGGGACGTCAAGACCTACTAGGAATTAAATTTCCCGAGCAATCAAAGGGGTGATTGTTTCGATAAAATAGTGGGAGAACTTTTTCGAAAACAAGTCCAAATTCGTTAATTATAAGTATTAGACATAAGATCAGTTAGCTAAATGTTGTCTTCTTTCCATTTGTAGATATTAAGTACAATGTCTAAGAATCCATTATCTGTTATCCTCGACGCAAACAAATTGAATGGCTCAAACTTTGTTGACTGGCTGAGAAATCTCAGAATCGTCCTCGACTCCGAGCGACGTACCTATGTGCTCGACACACCCATGCCTGCTGCACCCGCAGCACGAGCTAGTGAGGAACAACGAACCGCCCATGTTAAAAGGGTTGATGATGATCTTCAGGTTCGATGTCTCATGCTAGCCTCGATGTCGAATGAACTGCAGAAACAGCATGCTGCTATGCCGCTTGCTAGAGAGATACTTCTCCACCTCCAGCAAATGTTTGGAGAGAGGTCTCGCACCGAAAGGTTCGCGACCACTAAGGAGTTGTTTCATCTCAAGATGGCTGAGGGAAGCAGTGTCAAGGATCACTGTCTGCGTTTCATCAACCTGGTTGAAAAACTAGGGCGATTGGAAGTAGACTTGCACGCTGATCTTAGCACTGACCTCCTCCTCCATACGCTGCCCCGTTCTTTTGACCAGTTCGTGTTGAACTTCAACATGGAGGATAGAACCCTCGCTCTTCACGAACTGACCAATTTGTTGGTAACGGCAGAATCGACTCTCAAGAAAGAGAAGCCGATAATGATTGCACACCAATCGAAGGCTGCAAAGCCCAAGAGAGGTAAGAAGAAGAAGAAGGTAGTTTCTTCGAAGGCAATCACCAAGGTGGTTGAAAAGAAGCGCAAAGGCCCAGAAGACGAATGTTTCCACTGCAAGAAAGCAGGGCACTGGAAAAGGAACTGCCCAGACTACCTAAAGATGAAACTGGTAGCCAAAGGTATTTTCTTGGTTGAAGTTAATATTTCTATTAACTGTGCATCGTGGGTGTTAGACACCGCAGCAGGTTCTCATATCTGCAATGATTTGCAGGTGATGGGAGCAGTAAGATACCTGAAGCCCGGGGATAGAATCCTGCGTTTTGGAAACGGAGCTAGGATCGCCGCTGAGGCTATAGGGGACGTCGAATTGGTTTTAGGAAATTTTACTTTGGTTTTAAGGGATTGTCTGTACGTACCAACAATAATTAAGAACATCATTTCTATTCCAATGCTAGACATTGATGGTTTTAATTTTTCCATCGAAAATGGAGCTTTTAGCATTTTTAAAGGTGGTTTAATGTATGCTTGTGGTACTTTGATGGATGGTCTTTATTCCCTAGAACTTGTTAAATCCGACGTCATGCACATTCAATCTAGAAAAAGAAAATATGATAATCAAACTCCACAACTTTGGCACGCTAGACTTGGACATATTTCCAAGAGTAGGATTCAAAAGTTGGTTTCCTCTAAGGCTCTTGAAATAAAGAACTTGGATGAACTCCCAACTTGCGAATCTTGTCTCAAAGGAAAGATGACCAAATCACCCTTCACCGGGAATCCCGAGCGAACCAAACAAACATTGGATCTAATCCATACTGACGTTTGTGGACCATTGAGTGTCAATGCGAGAGGAGGATTCTCTTACTTCGTAACATTCACCGACGATTTTAGTCGTTATGGATATGTGTATCTTATGAAACACAAATCCGAAACTTTTGAGAAATTCAAAGAGTTTCGAATGGAAGTTGAGAATCAACTTGGACATAGTATTAAAGCACTTCGTTCTGATAGAGGTGGTGAGTACTTAAGCCAAGAATTCCTTGATTATCTAAAAGAGAATGGAATTCTCGCCCAGCGAACTCCCCCTAGGACTCCCCAACTCAATGGAGTGTCCGAGCGGAGGAACCGAACTTTGTTAGACATGGTTCGTTCCATGATGAGCTTCGCTGACCTCCCCTTTTCGTTTTGGGGCTTGGCCCTATTAACTGCATCGAAGATACTGAACATAGTACCTTCGAAGTCAGTGCCGACAACACCGCACCAAGTATGGTATGGTAAAGCACCCGTGTATTCGTACTTACGAGTATGGGGATCTCCTGCGTATGTAAAGAACAAGAAGGGAGATAAGCTAGATAGTAGATCTAGTTTGTGCAAATTTGTGGGGTATCCAAAGGAATCCATTGGATACCTGTTCTTCGATCCTAAGGAACGTAATACGTTCGTATCTAGGAACGCCCACTTCTTGGAAGAGGATTTCCTCTCCAACCGAAATGGGACAATCGTAGAACTTGATGAAGTCCAGGAATCGGACCCATCCTCACAAACAGTGGGAGCTGAACCAGAATTTACTGAACCTACTAGTACACCTACTCTTCGAAGGTCTGATCGAATTCGTAAGGAGCCAGAGCGATTTGGTTTCATTCACGAAAACGAAAGAGGCGATAATGATCCAAGGACCTATCAAGAAGCGATGTCAGACATAGACTCGGGTGCGTGGCTCGAAGCCATGCAATCCGAAATGGATTCCATGCATTCCAACAAGGTTTGGACCTTGGTTGATCCACCTGAGGGAACTATCCCTGTAGGATGCAAATGGATCTTCAAGCGTAAGCTTGGAATGAATGGAGAGGTTTTAACTCACAAGGCACGCTTAGTGGCGAAGGGGTATTCTCAAAGGCCTGGAATAGACTATGAGGAAACCTTCTCTCCCGTAGCGATGTCCAAATCCATTCGGATATTACTTGCCATTGCCGCATGGCATGACTATGAGATATGGCAAATGGACGTAAAGACCGCTTTCCTCAATGGAGACATTGACAAGGAGATCTTTATGCAACAACCTGAAGGTTTTGCGTCCAAAGGAAGTGAGCACAAGTTGTGTAAACTTCAAAGGTCAATATATGGCCTCAAACAGGCATCCCGAACCTGGAACATACGATTTGATGAGACAGTCAAGGCATTTGGCTTCATCAAAAATGTATATGAACCTTGTGTGTACAAGAAGAATAGTGGGAGCATAGTACAATTCATTGTTTTGTACGTCGATGACATTTTGTTAATCGGAGACGATATCAAGATGTTAGCGCAGACTAAAGCGTGGTTATCCGCGCAGTTCTCTATGAAAGATATGGGAGACGCATCTTACGTATTGGGAATCCGTATCTATAGGAATAGATCGAAGAAGATGATAGGACTCTCCCAATCTCAGTACATTAACACAATCTTGAAAAGATTCAAGATGGAAGAATCCAAGAGAGGATTGCTTCCAATGAGACATGGTATCTCTCTTTCTAAGTCTATGTGCCCTACAACTGACGAAGAAAAGACGAGAATGTCTCTCATACCTTATGCCTCTGCTATAGGGAGTATAATGTATGCGATGTTATGTACTCGACCAGACGTAGCACACGCTCTAAGTGTAACGAGCCGCTATCAGTCAAATCCAGGCGAAGAGCACTGGACTACCGTAAAAGCAATCCTAAAGTACCTGCGAAGGACTAAGGATATGTTTTTGGTCTACGGTGGTAGTGGAGAACTGAAACTTGAAGGATTCACTGATGCAAGTTTCCAGTCTGACGTGGATGACTTCAAATCCAACTCTGGATACATATTCCGCATCAATGGAGGAGCGGTCAGTTGGAAAAGCTGTAAACAGTCTACCACTGCCGACTCAACCACAGAAGCAGAATATATCGCAGCATCAGATGCAGCAAAAGAAAGTGTATGGATGAAAAACTTCATCCAAGAATTGGATGTTGTTCCTAGCATTGCTGAACCTGTAGTCGTCTTCTGTGACAACAACGGGGCAATAGCTCAAGCGAAGGAGCCGAGATCACACCATCAATCCAAACACGTACAGAGGAAATACCACGTGATCAGGGAGATCATGGGTAGAGGTGACATGCACATGGAGTATGTCAAATCGGAAGACAACGTAGCTGACCCACTAACTAAGCCACTTTCACAAAAGGCGTTCGATAGTCATCTAGAGAAGATGGGTCTTAGAACCATAGGTGAATGGCTTTAGGGCAAGTGGGAGATTGATAGGATAGTGCCCTGCAAGCCAGTTCTGTTTGCTTGTAATAGATCTATCCTGTATGAAACGATCTTTGATTTTATAATAATACGCATGTTTATTTATATATGTATAAGGATAAACAATGGCCAACTTCATCTTTCGCGAATACATTTAAGCGATTGGTTGAAACCCTTAGATTACTTTTGACTATGGGACGATTCACTTCAGTACTGAGTGCAATCATGAAACAGTCTCAAAGGTCGTAATCTTAAAAGTGTTCCAAGTCATAGATTCTAAACGAGACGGGGTATCGTAGGAATCGCCAAGACTTGTACAAGTATGCATGATTCACATGGAGTGAATTTGTAGTGTTTCATGAGCAAGGAATTTGAGTCCAGTGCATACGAGTAGGTGGTTCAATGGAGGATTGAACGCATCGAACGACCCGAACAGAGAAACCCATTGTGGAAGCGCATGACGCATATCGGTGATGGGATGTTTCTCAAGGAATATAATAGTGTACGATTTAGTCCTTTGACTTGAGGTACTAGGGCGAATTCGGTGCATGAAAGTGCGTACTTAGATCTAGGTATAGGCCACGTAGCTTGGTCATAACATGCCTAGGTTGGGTGCGTATGGACATGTACGCGAGTGGTTAGTACCGATATGGAATCTATTGACTCACCGTAATGGGTGAGAGAATTTCCTATACGATTCTTAGATAATATATCCAAGGATTCTGCGGCCGCAGTCGGTGATGGATTTGGAAAGGGGTTTCCAAATTTAGAAGGTCACAAAGGTATATTATCCTGAATTAGAAAGTATAGTTATCGAGACAAATTTAGAGGTGCCGATCAATTCACACACCCTAAGTCTTGATAAGGAATATTAGTCGATAGAAGGACCGTATGTACATGGCAGTTATATGAGACGAGGTTCACAAATATCAATTCACCTGAAATTGGGCTTCATGGGCTTGTGGCTAGACATCGACCATGAAGTGTGGGTACTCCTGAATTAATAGAGGATTTAATTCTAGGAGTGGTTAATTAAAGGTTGTTTAATTAACCGGAACAATTTATTGTTCATATATTAAATCACGAAGGATTCGTGGGCCTGCTGCCAGTTGATGGTGAACCCAGAGGGTCACACACAATACAATTGGACGGTGACTGTTATAAAAGGACATGAAAGGAATTAATTGATTTAAAGGTAATTAAATCAATTAAATGAATTAAAAGTATTTTAATTCAAGTGGGAGATTAATTAATTGGCTAACTTAATTAATAATTGAGTTGCTAGTTAATTAAAAGAAATATTGATTTAAATGGACTGGGCATTTAATTAAAGTAGTTTAATTAAATGGAGGATTGCAAGACATGGGCTTCTATTAATTAAAGCCCATAAGGAGTCTTGCAAACCCTAGGTCAGAAGGAGTCTATAAAAGGGGAACTACTTGAGCTCATTTGCTAACACCCTGATAAGAAAAACCCTAGACTCTCTCTACCCTAAAAGCGCCGCCCCCTCTCCAAGCAAACCCTAGCCGCCGCCGCCACCACTAGCCGCCGCCACTGTGCTGCCGTGAGCTCCTTGGTGCCGCCGCCGCCGAGATCTCCTCCTCCATTGTATTAGATCTTGATTTGTCAAGAGATCTCATACAATCCTTCAATAACAAATCTCCTGCATCGAGTTCTGAGCCTAAGATCTTGAGGTGTTGCCAGAACCCAATTGGTGTGGACTGTCCCTGGAGGTGAGACAATTGGATCACTCCTGTGAACCGGATCAGAATCAGAATCGAAGACCGGAGGTTTCCACCACCTTGCCTGTGGTGAGGTATATCGCAAAAACCCCCTTTGTTAATTCATTGTGTGCGTTTTTGTTCTTACTTTTGTATACATAATGTGGAGACATCTTTTATGGGACCATTGGATACCTCGAAAAATTTTAAATTCCGCACTTTGTTGTCTGACAAATCGAGCTATATCCCAACAACTGTCTCATCTAGTCGCATGTTCCAGCTTCGGGATACTGGTCTAGAATCATAGATTCACCTTTGGAATTACATCCAATGGTTATGCCTCGTGGTCATACGAAACTTCTACGGCTCAGTGTTTCTAAATGGATTATTGGAAATTCACTTAGACCACATGGCGTTTTAAGCTATGTGCCCGAATCTATGTTATACATAGATATTTTGAAAGTTCTTGGATTACTATCCAATCGATCATCTTCGTGAACGGACTAGTTCTTTTCGAATTTGATCGAATCTTCAAAATTTTGGTTCAGTAGGTTGGAAAATATACTCCCACTATTTGTAGGGATGTGTCCAAGTCTAGGGCTTCATCAAGTTCCATGATAAAATCCCATTTCTATTTGCGAGGGAACCACCCTCTAAGAATTGGGTATCCTTAGCAACGGACTTCTTTCGTTCTATACGATCATGGAACAGGTATCCAATGGATTTCGTTGGATACCCTACAAATTTTTCTCAATTGGATCCACTATCCAACTTCTCATTCATGGATGATATACCATACTTGAGTTAGTACGGTTTTCGTAGGAATTGACTTAAAAAGGTTACTAGTCTAAGTATCCTTCTAGAATCATGGGGTTAAACCCCAAAATTGATTTGAGGAATTTTAGCAATACTAATTTAAGGAATGAATCTAGTCTTTCATAGTTCGATTCCTTTTATTAGATTTAACTTGCTATTCAAGAATTTTATTCTTGATTTAGATAATTTGAGTAATTTAGGGCTTATGTAATAATCACTTCGATTATATCGAATGATCATACTATAATGCTCTTAATTGCTTCGATTTTGGAATTCCTTTGAATCCTTTCAACATTTCCATACTTGCACTTTACATAGTGCCTTTATGAAACCCTTTTGAACCTTTCAACCTTTCCAAAACTTGTACCTTCCAGGGTACCTATATCCTAAATTCCATTAGGATATTTCATGAAGCGATTAATTACTCGCACTAATGCTTTAGTGATCCATATGTGTCTTAACGGATTTTATCCATTAAACACTTGGTATTTAAAATACCTTCTTAATCGATTATTTTTCCTTTTCAGACAGGATTCGCATGTTTTGAATTCATCAATGTTCTATATTTCAAGAGCCATGATTGAAAACAATCCATCGATTCCTTCTTTTAGGAATTATGATCGAATGTGGATAATTATCTAATTTGTTTTACTTTTCTTGATTTAGCATAATTGTCTGTCAAGTTTTATCAATGCTTATCTCTTTGCTTTATTTACAATGTTAAAGCAATTATGTACGAATTAAAATCTTTAATTAAAATAATTCCATTCATAATGGTAAAGCTAAGAATGTCTCGTACAAAGTTCGAAATAAATAGACAAAACTATAATTAATGCCTAAATCCAGAATTAAGGTAAAACATTTGCTAATAAGAAAAATCCAGATGCTCCTTAACCCAGTCCTTGAAGTATGTTTCCCTCAAGTGTAGTTGAAATCCGAACTTGGTTACATGCAACACGTTCCAGTCATCCTCTCTAAACACTTTTACAGAAACCAGAAATTTTTAAGATGTTTTACATCAAAAGAAAATCTTAAGATGTTTTTCATCAAAAAGGAAAAATCTTAGGTCATACCTTGGTCAAGTATGTTTCGGAATTCCTCATCAGTCATGTTCCTCAGTTCCTCATCTTTCTTACATAAGGGACAATTCTTTCCTTCGATCAGTCCTTGTCCTCTTTCGAGGGCTTTCTCATATTTGTCTAACAACTTATGCAAATCATTGGTCTCAATTCCTTTGTCTGGAACTTCACAATGATCGATAAAATGAGAGAATGATTCAGGCAAGCCATTTGTGATGATTTCCATTCTATCATCTAGAGTCAATTTAGCTCCAAGCTCATTGATTCGATTTAGTCTTTTGATCAGGTAAAAACAATATTCACTAATATTATTGAACCCAGTCATGCCTTTCTTGTGGAGTGATGATTCCCAGATTTGCAATATTGTTTGTTCGCAATTGACAGTGAATATAGGCATGGCTAAATGTAAAAAATAAAAGACAACAATAAGCAGACAAATTTAAGATAATACTTATAATTAACGAAGATTGGTCTTTCTATCGAAAAAGTTCTCCCACTATTTTGTCGAAACAATAATCCCTTTCATTGTTCGGGAACTTCTATTTCCTAGTAGGTCTTGACGTCCCAGCAGACATTAACTGCACCCACGACTCGCGGTCATACAATTAACTCCCTAGGTAGGTATACTTTTACCAATTGTGTTACTTCACAACATTCAAGCTATTTTGCCTCGATTTTTGTATTTATCTAGCACTGCTACATCATAAATGTTACTACTCGTTTAAGTCTAACCCAGTCAATCTTGATGAGCAACTGGCCCGGTCATGAAATCCCCGTAACTGGTTATCGGTCGATATTCACATCCCGACCAGTCCCCACCCTTGTCAAGTTTAGTTAAAAACAAGAATCAAGGAATTTCGTGTATTGTCCCTTTCTTCGACTCGGGTGCCAGACTCTGGATCACCTCTATCGATAAGTAGACAACATACACTAGTCCCTATTGATGGAAGGCTTGGATCTTTAAAACTTCATTTTAATGTACCCAATATGACTTAATATTTTATTTCGAGAGGGGATTTTCGGTTTTAGAAAGTTTGAGGTAACTATCCTTGAGATCTCACCGCATTAATTATGCTTTATAATTTATTTAGTGATCTAAATTCTAGCGCGCAAGCCAAATTAAATCAACAAATAAAATAAAACATTCACACCTAGCATGCATGCTACCACAATATGTTTTCGATCGGGAGCCTCCTATGCGGACCACCATCGAGCCAAAGACGATGGTCCTATTGGTCAATCTATTGGGTTTCACAGAGACCTACTCTATTACACATTTTACCATTCATACATGGCATTTTAGTCTTCTTGGGCTCCCACCTTGCTTGTAACGGGCCTCCATCCTAAACTAATAAAACAGTAGAGCCTATCTATTACAATGGCTAAAAGTGGCCCAAAACTTAAGGCTCGCAGGCCCAATAAAACCAATAAGATTTAAAATAACCAATCACATCTAACCTAAAGATCAAGACTCGGCACGATCGAAAACCACGTAAACAATTTCACGTAGAGCAAGAAACAAGCAAAATTACAATTTTCTTATTTCTTATATTATTTTAAAACTACCTTTTAAAATAACTTTAGATCCTAGTTTTAAAAACCCCTTTCTAAAACAATCTCTTAACCATCATTTTAAAACCCCCTTTTAAAATGACCTTTTGATTTTTATTTTAAAACCTCTTTTAAAATTAAATCACAACTTCTATTTTAAAACCCCTTTTAAAATATCTCATGGTTCTTACTTTAGTCCACTACTAACTATGATAAAATTAATCATTCGGATAATAAAACACCTTTTAAGCATAAATCAGGTTCTGGAAATTTCAAATTTTGAAAATTACAGTTTGGTCCCTCAATATTTGAAAATTATGTTTTGACCCCAAAACTTTCGAAAATAACAAATTAGCCCCAAAAATTCCAGAACTTGCAAATTGGCCCAGAAAACAGAAATTAATATTTTAATTCTAGAAACTTTTGTTAATCGCAAAACTTCCCCCTGAAGTTTTCATAAATTACAAAACTGCCCCATAACTTACGGAAAATGCAAACAGACCCTAATTGCTAGAAAAATAGATTTTCAATTTCAGCCCAGAATTTGCAGAAAAATAAAATTTCAGATTCTGTCAAGATTTTATAAAAAACGCAAATTGCAGTTTTAGTCCTGTAAATTTCATAAATTGCAGATCTGGCACAAATAAGAATTATGCTATTTACCCGAACACATAATTAATCATAATCAGCAAGATCCATGCACAGAACACGACAAATAAATATATACATGAAATTTGAAGTGTTCAGGCCTTTTTCATACGTGCATAATAAGTTGGCTCTGATACCATTGTTGGGATTTTATGGGTATAACTGTCAACTACAACGGCGCGGAATTTAAAATTTTATTTTATACACCAAATCCCAGGAACAATTATTAGCACATATGAATAAGGTTGAATTTATTTTCAGCAAACAAGTACTAAAAATAAATAAAATGGTAAAACCAATTTTACCTTATCACAGGCAAGGTGGTGGTTTTCTCTGGTCTTCAATTGTTCACTAGAGCACCCCAAGTGTTGTGCCTCTAGAGAAAGTCCACACCAGATGGATTTGAGTGACTTCGCGTAATCCCCAGACTTAGAACTAGGATTAAGGAATTGTCTCGTCAGGAATTGGATTCAGATCCAGAGAAGAAAAGCTTGGAGAAAATCCTACATAGGGTGGGGCGATTTCTGACAGGGTTCGGCCGATGCAGTAGGGGCGAGAGGGGCTGAATATTTTCGGCCTCTTTGTTTTTCTTGTGTTTTTATTAATAGTCTCTTATTATTTAGATTATGTATGTCTAGTATATATAGATATCTCTATTAGAAGACTCCTTCTCCTAATAGATATCTATCAAATCTTGAAAGGATATCTCCTTAAAAAGATATAAGATAAACATAATCTTATCACTTTAGGAAACAAGATATACTACAATCTTTTTCCTTGTTACACAAGACAACAAAAACTCTTCCAATCCCTATCATAATCGATCATGATCAACATTAATCCAAGACTAATTTTCCAAGCAAAAAATCGGCCCAAATTAATCAACATAAATCGGCCCATGTGCTTTAATAAATCCTAAATTAATTTGATCATTATTCCCTTAACAAAAATCGGCCCATGTGATTTAATTAATTAATCCACTATTAATTAATTAATATTTTCAAATTAACACTTTAATTGAAGATTTAATCAATCAGAAATTCCAATTGATTAATTAATTAGTTCCTTCTAATTAATGATTCTCCATATTGAATTAACACTTTAATTCTTGATTAATTAATTAGTTACTGCTAATTAATTATTATCTTCTTGAATTAATACTTTAATTCATTTATTGATTTAATTCCTTAAATCAATTGTTTTCTTTCAGACTGTCACTGTCCAACTGTATTGTGTGTGACCCTCTAGGTTCACCATCAATTGGCAGCAGGCCCACGACTTTCGTGATCAATTAACCACTTTAAGTGACCACTCCAGAATTAATTTCCCTATTAATTCAGGAGTACCCACACCTCATAGTCGATGTCTAGCCACAAGCCCATGAGGCCCAACTTCAGGTGAATTGATATTCGTGAACCTTCACCTCTTTTAAATGCCATGTACATACGGTCCTTCTAGCGACTAATTTCCCGATTGAGACCTAGGGTGTGTGAATTGGTCGGTACCTCTAATTATCTCAATTTTGTACTTTCTAATTCAGGATAATAATACCAGTGTGAATGCTAAATTTGGAAACTCCTTTCCAAATCCGTCACCGACTGCGGCCACAGATTCCTCAGATATTATTATCTAAGAACATACAGGAAATTCTCTCATCTTATCAGGATGAGTCGATAGATCCTATATTAGTACTAACCATCTACGCACACGTTCATACGTACCCAAAGTAGTCGCACAATGACCAAGCTATGTGATCGGCTCCTAAATCAAAGTATGTATTCCCATGTACCGAATTCGCCCTAGTACCTCAAGTCCAAGGACTAAATCGTACACTATTATAAGTCTTGAGAGACATCCCATTACCGATATGCTTAATGCACTTCCACGATGGGTCTCTCTGTTTGGGTCGTTCGATGCGCTCGATCCCCTATCGAACCACCTAGTCATATGCACTAGCATTAAATGCCTTGTTCATGAAACTACAACAAATTCACTCAATGTGAATCATGCATAATCCTACAAGTCTTGACGATTCATTCGATACCCCGTCTCGATATGAATCTATGGCTTGGAACGTTTTTGAGATCACGACCTTTGAGACTGTTTCATGATAGATCGCACTCAGTACTGAAGTGTATAGTCCCATAGTCTTGAGTGATCTTAGGGTTTCATCCAATCGCTTAGATAAGTTCGCGAGAGATGAAGTCGGCCATTGTTTAATTCACGTACTATGAATAAACGAGCGTATTATCTTATGAATCATAAGTTTGCTTCCTAAGGTAGTCCCTTTACATGCTTATATTTGTTGGCTTGCTGGGCACTATCCTATCAGCTTACTCTTACATATTACTCTTTAAATACTTTTGAAATTCTGAACCTTAAATTTGTTATAATCTATAAATCTTTTTCTTCTTTGCTCTTTCCTGAATTTCTCTGAGATGAAAAGAGAGTTATCATAGTTCTTATATTGCCGTAGTTTAGCACTTTGAGAGAGTATTGAGCGGTTCTTATGATAATTGAGAGTTCCACTAAAAGCATAAATATTATAGGATCTAGGGAACGTTTGAGTATTGTAATAAACACAAGAACGAAGGATCTTGTGGGCTTGTTTGATAAGTGCAAAAAGACGTTAGACTTTGTATGCACGACAATAATATAGTGAATTCCAAGAACTGCGTGAAGAGTGGACTAAGCATTTGCGGAACCACTATAAAAGACGGTGTTGTTTGTTTTTCAGTCTTGAATTCTAAAATTTTACATTTGCTATTTCATTGACTAAAAAATTTCTTAAACAAGATGTTTTATGTTAAGGTAATTTTAAAAATTTTAAACAACCTAATCCCCCCCCCCTAGGCAGTTATTTTTCTTCAACTGGCATCAGAGCCTCGTACTATTTTTTGGGTTTAGCTAACCTGAGTATTAACGATCCTATGGCTTTTAGAGATGAAATTTTTGCCAAAGGACAATCCTACAATAAGCCACCACTTTTCGATGGTACATCCTATTCCATTTGGTGAACCGAATGCAAGAGTTCCTAATTGCAGTAGATTGCGACTTGTGGACAGTTGTGATGGAAGGCCAATCAATCTTCATTAAAGAAATAAAAGGTGAAAAAGTTCTCAAAGAATGGAAAGAACTCACTTATGATTATAAACGGTTGGTGTCAATGAACTCTGAGGCAAAAAAGATCCTATCTTGTTCACTGACCAAAGAAGAGTACAATCGTGTCTGCTCATGCGCAACTGCAAAGGACATGTGGGACATGTTACAAGACACCCATGAATGCACCTCTCAAGTTAAAAAGGAAAGAATAACAGTTTTGGTCCACCAATATGAATTATTTTCCATGAAACCTTGTGAAACCATAAGCCGTACACCCGCTTATTGGAAATCATGGACCCTATGACCGCGCTTGGCAAAACTTACCCTCAAAATGAACAAGTCAAAAAAATTCTAAGATCATTACCTCGAGAGTGGACACCAAAAGTCACAACCATTCAAGAAGGAAAAAATCTCAACAAAATGACCATGGCTGAGCTCATTGAATCTCTAATCTCCCACAAAATCACAATCCTTACAAAAGATGAGGTACATTTAAATAATGAGAATGTTTAGTGGGTTCCTATGAAGCACGAATACTTCAAAAAATAGCAAGATGCAGAGTCGGACTCTCTGGAGACTCGGATACGTGTGCGACACAGCTGGGATACACGTCCGACTCACCACATGGCATGTCTGAGAAAATAAAATAAAAATAAATTCGGATACTTGAATCCGACTCGATCAACTGCTGAGTCAACATGATTTAACCATATTTCGTCGGGTTAAAAGGGTATCAGTGAATTTGTGATATTGGGGGATTTCAATATAATATATTATAGGGCTCTGTTACTTTATTCAGGATGGATCAATCTCATGGAAAAGCAATATTGTATAAGCTAGAAATAAAACCACAAAACAAAGCTAAATACACACCAATATGAAGATAGAAAAGTCTTTCTTTCTTTTATTGAATGATATAGAGTTATGCTGTTGTAAGCAGCATTCAATGGCGTATTTTCGGAGTTAGTTCATACAATCATTAACTAGGTATTTATAGCATGCTAAACCTAGTGTTACAAGGAAACATAGTCCTAATAGGACTCGGCCCAAATATCATTCTTGGGTCCGGAGTATAGTCTTCTAGTCGAAAAGAACTGTATTCGGCCGGGTCGATAAGATGATCCCGAGCTGTCTGATTTGGTCGAATCGATCTTATGTTCTTTAGTCGATCCGTTCAGTAGGGTGCGAAATAGCCCCCATCAGTACTCCCTCACTTCTTCGAGCGTATAGATAATAGAAGCTCGTAGAAGTAGATAAATCTTCACGACTGTTTGTTTTCTATGAATGAAGCCTCGTTAAAAACCTTTCTTAAAAAAAAACCCTGTGGGAAAAAATCTTAAGCAAGGAAAAGAGTGCTTCATATCATAGATAGTCGTTTTCTCTGTCCGATTACGAATCGCCACGCGTCTATTCCGGAGGCTTTTCATATCCTTCCGTTTTTGGCGGGAATATGATTAATTGTGATGAGTTCGAAACGTCTTTTCTCATCTTAGTATAAATAGGTGACTCTTGAGTTCGTCATTTCTCCTTTATACTTGCTCATAGTTCATAGTCATTTTCTTGCTTAGTCGTTCGTCGTATAAAGTTTTCCTTTTATCGACCTATATCCTTCGAGAGTCTGAAAATATGGCTTCTTTAAGAAAAACTTCTTCTTCCTCGAGGGAGAATGTTGCTCCTAATAACGAGGAGGAGTTGCGCTCTAATTTTTTGGGCGAACAATCTGTAATTTCTGAATTCGTTGTTCCTACAGAAGACACTTTTAAGGTACAAATTCTTTCTGACACAGAGGTTGCTGCCCGAGCCAAAAAGGGTAAAGGTACTGCTCCTCAGATTTCTGAACCAATCGAGGATCTTGCTTGCGCATATACAGTGGACACTTTTCCGGAGGTTGTGAATAATTATGCAAAATATTTCCCGGAGGGTTCCGAGATAATCCTTTCTTCCCCTTCTGATAGGGTCACTTCTCCACCGGAAGGATGCCGCGCCTTTTATACGGCTCATTTTAATAGCGGCCTCCGTCTTCCGTTATCTCCCCTCTTCCTTGATATCTTGAGGATATTCAGAGTGTCCTTGACACAGTTAGTTCCAAATTCTGTAGCTTTCCTGGTTTGCTTTTCTGTCCTGATGATTGCGAAAGGGTTTAAACCTTCCTTCCGTAACTTTACACAACTTTTCCGTTTCAACATTTCCAGTTCATCCAATCGTGGGTATTTCTTTGCTAGTCAGAGGCCTAGTCGAGCAATTTTTGATGCCCCTGTTTCTAGCAATCCTTTTTGGAAATCCCACTTTTTCTTTGTTCGCCCCCCACCTCATCTTCGTTCAGTGGATGGTTCGACTATTCCCTTCTCGTGGGACCATGATTTCAAATGGGTATATGGAGGTCGCTTGCCGACGGGTGAATTCATTCCTGACGATGCTCAGTTTATCGCTGAAATCCCCGAAATGCATGCAAACAAATATCAGAGTGCTCTTCTGATTGGGGAAGCTTTCCTTCGTAAGGCGGGATTGAGCGTCCATACTTTTCCAATCAGTTCATCATTGGAGTTACTGGGTAAGCATTTCTCTCTAATTTAGTGTTAGGATAATATTTCCTTATATAGAAAAACTAACTTCTATTTTATTTCTTGTTCAGCTCATATGTTAGAGAATTCTCGTCATTCTTCAAAGGGAAGAATGGTGTTATCCAAATCCTCTAAATCTGTGGAGAACAACCCGATCGAGCAGAGGGTTTCTCGGAAGAGGAAACTGGAGTTGGGTCATGAATCCGAGGAGAATGGAGAGGAGTCTCCAAATTCTTCACAAGGTTCCCCTGTTCGTCAAGGGACTGGGCCAGGTTATCCCCCTCTTCAGCTTAGATCATCTTTGGGAATTCGCGGATGTCGTAGTTGGTCGATGCCTCATCCTAGCGATAACCCGGTGGGGAGAAAAAGGAGCTATTATGGTCGTTCTGGCAATGATCTTTTTCTACCTGGCGATAGTCGTCCGAAACCCACCTTGGTCGAAATGATTGAAGACCATTTAGAGGGGAAGAGAGCTGCTGGTTATTCCGAGAAAGATTCCCTTGTCCATGATGAGAGCGAGAACGCAGTCGATAAGGCCACTCGCGTTCTTTTATCCGGAGTTTTCACACGTGATTTGAATAAACTTTTCCGTAAGGATCATTTGGAGAAGTTTCAGCGAGCTTCTCTTTATGCTGAAAAGGTAAAGTCTCTCGAGCTCATATTATAGATCATTCTTTATTTCGAAGATATTCTTGCTAACTTATTTCTCGTCTTATCCCTTTGCTTTTTCAGACTAAGACTTGTCTAGCCTCATACGCGTATGAAACTGCACTCTGGAAACAGCAATGTGAGTTTCTAGATGAGAAAAACAAAGCTCTACTTCGTAAGTTTTCTGGTTCAGAGGTTGGTCCCTCAACATCTTCTTCCGTTCCTGTCGTAGAGACTCGTACTACTGAGACTGAGGATCAGGAGATCTTAAATAGGATTATGGAGGTTTCTCGTGCCCAGGAGCAAGCCAATCAAATGGCTAAAAAGTTAGAGGAATTCCAATTTCAAAGTACGGCTCGAATTAGTGAGCTTGAATCTCAAGTATCAAGTCTTCAAACTTCTTTAGAGGAGTACGAAAAGGATGTCCCGCTTAGTGGACTTAGGGATCGATACGGTAGGAACCCTGACGAAAGAGTTGTTCGCGAATTCCATAATTCTCCTGTTCATACGGCGTTGGTGTATCGGATGGTCGGTCCTCTTCTTGAGAGTACTTTTAAGAAGGCGGTTCATCAGCTGGTTGCCTTAGAGATGATCGACAACCGTCGAAAGGAGTATTTTAAGGCGGCGCATATTCGGTTGAATCGTTATGGTGAACTTTATTCTCCTTCCGAACTTCCAGATGTCGTATATCAAGGTTTTCCTTTGGCTCACCTTGTCAAAGAATTAGGAAAACCATTGCCTATTCCTCCTTCTGATGTTAACGATGAGCTCGATAATACTTTTATCGATCCGGAAGACGAAGAAGAAGAGGTAGAAGATATTGGCATGACCGAGAACGTCGGTAGTGAACAGAGAATTCCGGATAGCGACCAGGCTTCTTGATTTTTTGAAATAATCTTTGTAATTATTTACCCGTAGGTTTAATTGTAATTTTACCTTTTCATCCGTTTGTACGCTAAATGTTTCGTATTCTGTCAGTCGTGTCTTTTCATTTTCGCCGTAATAATTCAGACAAGTCATTAAATTTGCCGTAATCATTATGCGTGTGTCTTTTCAAATTCTAGCGTTTGCTCCAAGGTCAGTTCTTCTATTTCGCGCCCTTTCTTTAGGTCTGTAGCGTCTTATCAAGTAGTATAAATACTAAAGGTAAAAACTTGACTTGTTATTTACCGTTATACTCGTCTCTTTTAATAGAATACTCTTTCTTTGGCTGGTCGATAAACTTTCTCGTTATTTGCTTTATATTTTTCAACAACTCGATCATGAGTAATCTTTTCGGTAATACTTCGAAACGACCTTCTCGTGAGAGCGCTAGGGATAATAGGTCCAAAAAATCTCGAAGAGATGGGCCGTCGATGGAGCCTCCTCGTTCGTCCCCAATAATTAGGTCGGAGATTGATACTCGCGTTATTGCCTCCGAACCTTTTTCTGTAGTAAACTCGTCGTTTTCAGAACCAATCTTTTCTTCTTCTACTCAAGTAGGAAGCATGCCTTCCCCTGGTCGGATAACTTTTGGCGATATGTCCAATGAGGAACCGACCTATACTATACCTGTTAGTTCAAGTGCTTCTTCCTTCGAGCATGTTTTTCATGGAGGGGACTTTGCTATTTCCCTTCCTTTGTCTACTTCTACTGCCCCAATCGCCAGCGGAGGGCAAGTTGGTGATGGTTTTTTTGTCAATCCTTCCTCAACACAATCTATTGTGCAGGATTGTCCTGATTATCTGTTTAATGATACTACTGTGATGACTACTTCCTTCGAATCGGAAGGACCTTCCGGAGGTTGGACCAGTTCCAGGTCTGGTCGTCGAACCGTTATTTCCGCTTCGGGCAAGGAGACCTCCGTTAGCCCCGACGAGAGAGAATCTCCTCGTCTATTGGATGATCGATGCATCTTTGAGCAAGTTAAGGATATTATGTTGTCAGAGAATCCACGTTCTGATGGTGTCCCTTCTAATAGTGAATTGCCTGGCTCAGTTGAGCCTGATGCTTTGTCTTGGGATCTCGGTTTAAGCACTATTTTGCCTGGTGAGCTGAAGAAGCTTGAGGGTGCCTCCAACGTACGCCTTGTTCAGTCGCTGTTGAAGATATGTGAACAGGTGGACGAATCTTTTCATTATTTTATTTGTTTTAATTTTTGACTTCCTTCTTACATAAGGATTGTTTTCTTTTTCCAGTCTAAGTACTTTGCACTCCAGCTGGGTGTGCAAAACGATGATTTGTGGAAAAATAGGAGTGCTTATCAACATCAGTTAGAGTCAGAGAAAGCTAAAACTGCAGGGCTGACGTTGCAACTTCAGCTTGCCAGAGATGATCTCCAAAGATTGGAGGCTGATAAAGTTGTCCTTGAAAAAGAGAAATATGATTTAGTTCAGGATGCTGCCCTCGCAGAGGAATCTCGACAGCGGTCTTATGAAGAAGGTTATGACGCAGGCTATCTCAAGCGTCAGGAGGAGCTGATGGCGTTTGCTGGCAACTTGACTCCTCGGAGGACTGTTTCTAGTAGTCGACCTGCTGACTGTTCTTCTCAGTGATCTTTGTTTGACCTGACAGGCCTAGGACTGTCTCTTTTTTTTTTTTTTTTTATGCCCAACTTTTGTGTATTTTTCGGGCTGCAATTTTTTGTAATGGGAGAAGTACTTTATCCTGAAAATTATGATCTTTTTGTAGGCAGATTCTTGCCTTGATCAATTTTCTTCTATAGATATACTTTGTTATGCTCGTTCTTCCTTTGTGCATAATTATAATCATCATGAAATAATCAGTATAGATTACCATACTTATCTGAAATTGATCTTTTCGAAGAATTTTCAGGATAGAGAAAAGGTAGCTTGTCCCTGCTTAGTCACTATTTGAGTAACTGAATTGTATAATGTTTGCTTCTGCAAATCAAATCTTTTGTTGATCAACCAAGTATAATTCCTTGGATTATGTCCCCCATCATGTTCTTCGTTAAGATGTAGACGATCGATGTTCGTATCGATAATAGTTGTTCGATCCGTGCCTTGTAAACTTGTCTTTTTGCGATGTAAATCTTATATAAGGGGTCTATTGTCCCTTTTGTTGAACTTCACTTTTCTTTCCATCAGACCAAAGGAAAATATCTCTTTCAGTATCTTTCAAAACTTCATGTTTCCTAGCATTAATTTTGATCTGTGTGTTCCTTGGTCAGTGTATCATTATATCACTTTCTTGATATGGGAGGAATTGGAAAACGCAGGGGTCTTAGCCAGATCTACCATGTTCAGACCTCCTTCAGCAATTCTTTGGTATGTTAGGCAGTGACTTTTCTGCCGTTTCGTATAAGGAGGACTATTCTCCTGATTTCTATGTCAGATATCTTGGACTCCAAAGGAGTTCTTGTATGGCTCAGTTAATGGTTACCCATATGATGTATGAGGCAGTGACGTCCTTCGCATGGTGGAGGATTTATTTTTTATCGAGCAAGTAATCTTTTCATGACGATCTTAGACTTGTATGCTTTCGTTTGTGGATTCTAGGTTTTCAAACCATCGACCATGAAGTATGATCGTTCCGGTATGTCTGACCCAAAGCTTTTTTTTTTTTAGGTCAGCTTGTGTTATTGATTGATCGTTTCGATCTACGACCTCTTTTATTATACACTAGTTGAGGCGACTAGATAGTGCCGTTCCAACTTACTTGCATTTATTACGGGGAGTCAAAGGGTCGCATCTATGTCCGTTGATCAAATACTTTTTCAGCCCTTGGATCCCTTAGATCTATCCCTATAAATAGGGGGAGGTTCGCATTCTTCATTTGCAATTTCTCAGAAAGGATGGAGATCTCAGTTTCCTTAGATTTTATTTTGCCTTCAGATCCCATAGTATTCAAAAAGTCACATTATCGTGATTCACTTTGTAATAGCTTGATTATCTTCTACCTTGTACTGACGGGTCCCATGTCAGCCCTACCTTGTACTGACGGGTCCCATGAGGCCTCAGTTTTTGTCTTCATCAATTAGAGGTCCGTGGTTTCCTGTTTGCACATGGAGGGTTCATATTTGCCAGTCACCCCCGCTCTTGGATGTCACCTCAGGGGTGATAGACCGTCGGGGTGTGCTGGTTAATTTTATTTTGCGGCGGCCCCGAAGAGATGCTGCTTTAGGATAAAATATTAACTCCTAAAGTAGAAGCAGTATCTCGTTGTGGGTGAATGAGCATTGCTAGTTATCTGGCTGGTAATGTTCATTGCGTCTGGAAGAACATTTGATCTTCAGAGCCTGGCCATCGAACCAAAGAAGTCGACCATCCTGAGCAGCATGCTTCTTAGGTGGTTTCATATGATCGGCGAGGCACTAGGGAGGAGATTGGTGTTTCCGTGGACATTGTCGTGAAGATCGCTGATCTATAGGATCATCTCATCTAAATCATTGTAATGATCTTTTAAGTAGTATGTAGACCTTTGTAACGTAGGACTTTCTGTATGTAACTGATTTGATGAATAAAATATTACTTTTATCATTTACATCCTCTTTGTCGTTAATTCTGTCATAATTTATTTACGAGGAGAAATTTTCGAGCAGATGGATTTTATTTCAGTTGAAAACTTTAGGAGTATTACCAGATCTTTTAGATCGTTAGGAACAGATCAAGGAGTGTTTATTGAGCGGATCAATGTATACTCAACTTGTTATAATTAGACTTAGGTTTTTAATACCAAAATCTTTCTGATCGTTATAAATATGCCGAGGAGTTTTTATTGAGCGGATCAATGTATACTCAACTCTGTTTGATTAGACTTAGATCGAGGAGTGTTTATTGAGCGGATCAATGTATACTCAACTCTTTTTTTATTAGACTTAGGTTTTTAACCCAAAAGCCTTTTAATCGTCATAAGTAAATTGTTGAAAATACATCGAGGAGTTTTTATTGAGCGGATCAATGTTTACTCAACTCGTTTATAATTAGAGTTAGGTTTTTAACCCCAAAAGTCTTTTTGGATCGTTGAATAATCGGATGAGGAGTTTTTATTGAGCGGATCAATGTATACTCGACTCGCTTCTGATTAGACTTAGGTTTTTAACCCAAAAGCCTTTTAATCGTCGTAAGTAAATTGTTGAAAAATATATCGAGGAGTTTATATTGAGCGGATCAATGTTTACTCAACTCGTTTGTAATTAGACTTAGGTTTTTAATCCAACAGTCTTTTTGATCGTTGAATAACGGGCGAGGAGTTTTTATTGAGCGGATCAATGTTTACTCAACTCGTTTATAATTTAGACTTAGGTTTTTATACCAAGAGTCTTTTTGATCGTTGAATATATATCGAGGAGTGTTTATTGAGCGGATCAATGTTTACTCAACTCGTTTATAATTTAGACTTAGGTTTTTATACCAAGAGTCTTTTTGATCGTTGAATATATATCGAGGAGTGTTTATTGAGCGGATCAATGTATACTCGACTCGTTTATAATTTAGACTTAGGTTTTTATACCAAGAGTCTTTTTGATCGTTGAATATATATCGAGGAGTGTTTATTGAGCGGATCAATGTGTACTCGACTCGTTTATAATTTAGACTTAGGTTTTTATACCAAAAGTCTTTTTGATCGTCGAATATATATATCGAGGAGTGTTTATTGAGCGGATCAATGTATACTCGACTCGTTTATAATTTAGACTTAGGTTTTTATACCAAAAGTCTTTTTGATCGTCGTGAATAACGGACGAGGAGTTTTTATTGAGCGGATCAATGTATACTCGACTCGTTTTTATGGTCGGTTTGAGGAGTGTTTATTGAGCTGATCAATGTATACTTAACTCCTTTTGCTCCAATCTCGACCAATATGATAGTAGAATTCCAAGGAGTGTTCACCGAAACAATCGATTTATAGAAATTGCTAAAATCTTTTAATAACTGAACTGTAGGCCAAGGCCTTTATTACAAAGACTAAAACTTGATGAAATAAAATAAAACAACGCAGTATAATCTGCTAAAATTTATTTACCATAGTATTTTCTAAGGTTGACTGCATTCCAGGTTCTTGGTAAGGCTGTTCCATCCAAGTGTGCAATTTTGTATGAACCTTTCTTTCCTACGCCAATGACAACATAAGGTCCATCCCAATTTTGTTGTAATTTTCCCACATGCTTGGATACTTCTACCTTTTTCAAGACCAGGTCTCCTTCTTTGAAGGTTCGGATGCGTACTTTTTGATTGTATGCCTTTTCCATATTTGCTTTAGTTGCTTGCAAGCGTACAGCGGCTTTTTCTCTTAAAGCTTCAGTTAAGTCGATATCATTTTCTCTTGCCTTTTCATTTTCCAAATCATCGAACATCTCGATTCTTGGCGTTGGGATTAGAGTTTCAACAGGAATAACAGCTTCCGACCCATATACCAAGCTAAATGGGGTTTCCCCAGTCGAGGTCCTGACTGTAGTCCGATTAGCCCAAAGTACTCCTGGGAGTTCATCAAGCCATTTTCCTTTGGCTGCTCCTAATCTTTTTTCTAAGGATTTTATTATTTCTCGGTTTGCTACTTCGGTTTGTCCGTTTGCTCTGGGGTGCCCGACCGAAGTGAAGTTTTGTTGAATCCCAAGTTTTGATCACCATTCTATTACCTGTTTTCCCGCGAATTGGGTTCCATTATCAGAAATTAGGATCCTAGGGATGCCGAATCGACAAACTATGAATTTCCATAGGAAGTTGATCACTTGGAATTGAGTTATTCGTGCGAGAGCGATGCATTCTATCCATTTGCTGAAATATTCTACCGCGACCAGGACATAAGCTTTCTTGGATCTAGCAGCTGGGAAAGGTCCCACGATGTCCATTCCCCATTGATCGAAAGGCCAACATATCGGGATTGGGTGCATGTTTTCTGCCGGTTGATGACATACATTCGCATGGACTTGGCAGTGATGACATTCTTGGACATACTGAGCTGCATCTTTATTGATGGTAGGCCAATAGTAACCTGTTCTGAGACATTTTAAGGCCAATGCCCTTGATCCGCTGTGATTTCCCGCATCTCCATCATGTATCTCTCGCAGTATATCGGTGGATTGTGATTCAGGGACGCATTTCAGAAGAATTCCTGATGCTGATCTTCGGTAGAGTTTTCCTTCTACAATCGTATATCTTGGAGCTCGATATCTTATTTTCCGAGCTTCATTCTGGTCAGGCGGTAGTTTTCCTTCTTGAAGATAGTCTATCATTGGAGTCATCCAGTTTCCTTCAGCTCCTTCAATTTCCATAATATCGAGTGCCGGCGTTTCATCGATATCGATTGCCGGTGTATTAGAGATTAACCAGTTGATTACCCTTTCGGTCTTTCCATCATGGGACCCTGTAAACCTAGATAGTTGATCGGCCCATTTGTTTTCCGAACGTGGAATCTTCTGTATGCCGAAACTTTCAAATTTCTCAGCTAGTGTTTTCACTTTGGCGAGGTATTTGACCATATTGAATTCTTTAGCCTCGTATAGGCCTTCAATTTGTCTTTGCACTAACTCTGAATCAGTTAATACTTTAAGACTTTTTATGTTGGCTTTGATCGCCATTTCCATTCCTGCAATTAATGCTTCATATTCTGCTTCATTGTTTGTTACGACGAAGTCCAATGTTATTACATAATTCAAATCTTCTTTATTTGGTCCGGTGAAGTTGATTCCGGCACCTCCTCCTTCTCGGCATGAAGCACCATCGACGTGCATTAGCCAAGTTTGATCATTTATGACCAAGACATCGTCGTTATGGCTGCTCGATGATTCAGTTGCCAGTGTCGGTGTTTCCAATAGGAAATCTGCTAACACTTGGGCCTTAATTGCGATTCTTGGTTTGTAATCGATTTCGAACTGGCCTAGTTCGATCGCCCATTTAATTAGTCTTCCAGAGGCTTCTGGTTTCGCTAAGACTTGTCTTAGTGGTTGATTTGTTAAAACCACTATTTTGTAGGTTAAAAAGTAAGGTCGGAGCTTTCGGGCAGCCACCACTAAGGCCAGAGTGAATTTCTCAATTTCCAGATAATTCTTCTCCGCCCCTTGCAATAATTTGCTTAGATAATAGACAGGCTTATGTTCCGAGCCTTCTATCTTAATTAGTACAGAACTAATGGCTGCTTCGGAGATGGAGATGTAGATATACAATGGTTCTCCTTCCGTCGGTTTGGCCAACAACGGTGGAGTTGTCAAATACTCTTTGAGTTGTTCGAAGGCTCGATCGCATTCTTCAGTCCAAAGGAAGTTTTTTGCTTTTCGAAGTGTTTGGAAAAAGGGCAAACTTCTGTCTGCTGACTTTGATATGAATCTGTTCAATGCTACGATTTTCCCGACCAGGCTTTGCACTTGGGAGATGGTTTTGGGAGGTTTCATTTCAGTTATGGCCCGGATTTTTTCCGGGTTGGCCTCTATTCCGCGTTGGTGGACTAAATAACCCAAAAATTTTCCTGACTTAACACCAAAAGTGCATTTCGCGGGGTTTAACTTCATACGATATTTCCTTAAGATCTGAAAACATCGATCAAGGTGTTTTACATGATCCGCTTCGATCATACTTTTGACCAACATGTCGTCCACATAGACTTCCATTAACTCTCCGATTAACTCTTTGAACATTAGGTTTACTAACCTTTGGTAAGTAGCCCCGGCATTTCTTAAGCCGAATGGCATTACTATAAAGCAATATACTCCCTGTTCGGTTACGAATGCAGTCTTCTCTTGGTCCCGCTCATCCATGTATATTTGATAAAACCCTTGAAAAGCGTCCATCATACTGAATATCGCGAAGCCCGCAGTTGAGTCTACTAATAGGTCAATCCTTGGGAGGGGGTATGGATCGCGGGGGCACAATTTATTAAGGTCAATAAAATCATTGCACATTCTCCATTTGTTGTCCTTTTTATCCACTTTTGCTACCAACACAACATTACACAGCCATTCCGAGAAGTGTATTTCTCGAATTTGTTTTGCTTCGAGTAGTCTTTCTACCTCGGCCTTGATAATTTTATCTTTTACTGGGCCATAATTTCTCTTCTTTTGTCTGGCGGGTTTTGCCATAGGATCAATCTTTAGGGAATGTTTGATTATTCGAGGATCGATTCCCTCAATGTCATTCGCACTCCAGGCGAAGACGTCGACATTATCTCTGAGGAAATTGATTAACATTACTTCCCCTTCCTTGCTCAATTCAGTACCTATTCTTGTCGTTTTAGAAGAGTCCCCTTGTACCAGAATTATATCCTTATGTTCTGAGGGTTTTAAGGTTAAATCTAGCGGTTCTTTTCCCTTTTTGTCCATTCGATCAGTAATGGGAATTTCGACCTTGTTTCTAACAAGATCTTCTTCAGGTTTTCTTTTGCTCGGAGTGATTGATTTTGGATGTTCTTTCAAGGTTAGTGAGGTGCTGTAGCATTCCCACGCCATACAATGATCATTCGTTATTTCTCCGATACCTCCATTTGTCGGAAACTTTATCTTCTGGTGATAAGTAGAGACAACGGCTCGGAATAGGTTGAGAGCAAGTCGTCCCAATATCGCGTTATAAGCAAAGGGAGTTTCTACCACTAGAAACTTCACTAGCTTCACCGTCCGGTGCGGTTTCTTCCCGAGCGAGACACTTAAGGATATCGTCCCGCTGGGGATGATCTCGGACCCTCCAAAGCCTACTAATGGCGTAGCTACTTTCTGTAGGTTTATCTGCCCCAAGTTCATTTGGGCTAAAACCTCTCGAGAGATGATATTCGCTGAGCTTCCATTATCAATTAGGATTCTTTTTACATTATAATTCGCTATCTCTAACGACACCACCATCGGGAAATCGGGGTTATCCTCTTTTGTGTCCCAAACGACGTTTTTAGGTACTTCGCCTTCGTTAAAGCTGATCGGCTGGTGGTTCGACGGCTTGTTTTCTAGAGTCCATATTTCTCTTGGGTACTTCGAGTTTCCAATAAAGGATCGGGCTGTCCTTCGTCGAGCGTTACGACTATCTCCACTCGCGGGTCCCCCGAATATTGTATGGATAGTCCCATTGATCTGGTCGTGGTTCAACTCCTGTGCAGGTCGACGCTCAGGTGACCTTCGACGAGAACTCCTTCTTTGATTACTGTTCCGAGGGCTTCTGCTTCTTTCCCTTTTGCGGTTATCTCGCTCAATGTATTCATCTAGTTTCCCTTGTTCAATCAGTTTTTCAACTTCTCTCTTAAGGTGAAAACAATTTTCTGTTCGATGTCCGTGTGCCCTATGGTACTTACAGTATTGGTCGTAGTTTCGAGACCCTGGTCTGGGCTGAGCGATTTTCCTCGCCTCGGGGATCCAGTTATTTCTTTCTAGAACATCCAATATTTCTTCCATTGGAGCATTTAGCCTTGGGTGTTCCACTTGATTCACCCTGCTTCTGATCGGTTGTTCGGGGTTTCTTGGCCTTTGGTAGAAATTAGGTTGCCTTTCTTGGTCGGCTTTGCTGTATTCCAATCGCTGGAAAACGTTACCTTTCCTGAAAGATCGCTCATAATCCACGGATCTTTGGGCAGGAATCCTGTCATGCCGTTTGGAGCCTGAAGCTGTGGCTTTGTTTTTGTTTTTATCCTTATAGGAATACATCTCTTCTTGGGTCATATACTTAGACGCCAAGCTCATGATGTCGGCAAACGTTCTTGGTTGTTTTCGACTGAGGGCGTTTCCGAATTGCCTGTTTTTAGTGAGGTCGAAGAGGATAGAAATTATGTAATCGATATTTGGAGAATCTATTTTGAGTAGTTCTACATTAAATCTGGCCAACCAGTTCCTTAGGGATTCTCCTTCTTGTTAATGTATGGTTCCTAGGTAGCTCATCGGGAGTTTTTGTCTTTTCTGACTGGCGAACTGCTGCGTCAGTTTATTGCATAATTCCCGGAAACTGAATATAGAGTTGGCAGGTTGTTTGGCGAAACAATCCAACGCGAGTCCTTCGAATGTGGTCACCATTAACTTGGCGGTGAATTCGGCAGAGTGGGCATATAAATTCATTATATTCGTGAAGCTAAAAATATAATCATCCGGGTCGGTGGTTCCATCATACCGGGGTAATCTACCCGGGACCTGTCCCGTAGATTGTGCCTCTTTTATTTCTCTGCAGAAAGGAGAACAGGCCGCAAGGCTTTCCTGGAGTTCCGCGGTTTGGGTCCACGGGTTTTGAATTTCCCTTTCCGAGCGTTGTTCGAGTCGCTCATGTACCATCCTTTCAATTTCCCTTTCCGAGAATCGAGTCGTTCGTGGTCGATCTGGGATTATATCATCTATGTCATCCTCGATAGGGATTATTGTTCGTTCCTTCGATCCACTGCGCCCCGCCTGTGGTTTTCTTCGTCCTGGTCTTCTTCGGGGATGGTTATCAGAGGGTTTAGAATTGCCCTGCTGTGGGCTGTGTAGCGAGCGTCGCTCGCTTGCTGGGCTGTCAGCTTGTTGAGAGGTTTGTTCGTTTGGCCTTGGCACTCCTGGAGCGGGTGCTGTTCTTGCAGCCGTAACGTTTCGAGGAATTTGATCTAGTACTAGTAATTCTTCTGGAGAGAGTGATTTGAAGAGCATTGCTATTTGTCGCAATTTCTCCTGAGCGCCCGGGAGAGGAACGGGGATTTCAGGGCCTTCCGGTTCTACCTGTATGGCACCGGGAAGGCCTCCTTGGGGTTCCTGCTGTCGGGGGTGTGCATCTTGGAAATTCTCGTCGGTGTTGGGAACGTTATTATCGTTGTTGTCTTGTATGTCTTCCGATGTGTTATGGCCGGTGGTTGTATTACTTCTCGCTCCAATACGAGCGCTTTTCCTTGGGCGAGCCATGTGTCGATCGAATAATTAACCTAGCCCCACGGTGGGCGCCAACTGATTTAACCGTATTTCGTCGGGTTAAAAGGGTATCAGTGAATTTGTGATATTGGGGGATTTCAATATAATATATTATAGGGCTCTGTTACTTTATTCAGGATGGATCAATCTCAAGGAAAAGCAATATTGTATAAGCTAGAAATAAAACCACAAAACAAAGCTAAAAACACACCAATATGAAGATAGAAAAGTCTTTCTTTCTTTTATTGAATGATATAGAGTTATGCTGTTGTAAGCAGCATTCAATGGCGTATTTTCGGAGTTAGTTCATACAATCATTAACTAGGTATTTATATCATGCTAAACCTAGTGTTACAAGGAAACATAGTCCTAATAGGACTCGGCCCAAATATCCTTCTTGGGTCCGGAGTATAGTCTTCTAGTCGAAAAAAACTGTATTCGGCCGGGTCGATAAGATGATCCCGAGCTGTCTGATTTGGTCGAATCGATCTTATGTTCTTTAGTCGATCCGTTCAGTAGGGTGCGAAATAGCCCCCATCACAACACGATCAAGGACTCGACGGGGGCTTTCTGCAATTTTTGACAAAATATTAGGTTAAAATGCAAATTCCAAACTTAAATTTTAAAAATTGGAATGCTTCTACAGTTCCCTACATCCCTTCTTTTCTACGCATTACTTCCAGACCATGACCAATTCTGAAATCTAAATCTACAAACTCCATCTTCTTCTACCGTTCTACGCATTACTCATTTACTCCCCAGACCACGTCCCACACTCTAATAGTAATTCTGAATCTACAAACCTCAAATTAAAGACCGATCCCCAATTTTAATATGAACCCTAGGCCATAGTTTAAGAATTTTCTTTCTTTCAAATACCAGTTCAATGATTTTGATGCTAAGGTTTTTTTTGCTTATGAGACTTGTTTTGTTGTTTTTTGCATATGAGGCTTGTTTTGAATAATTTACCATGTACTTGGAGTGAATGTAGACATCTTTCTTGATATTTTCGTTTGATTTTGTGTTCTGAATATTAGAATGAGTGCTTATTCAATGAATTTGATGCTAAGGTATTTTTTTTATATAAACTATATAGATTTATTTTATTAAAATATACGTATCCATGACGTGTCATATCTTTAAGATTTTTTAGAAATGAGTCGCCAAATCCAAATTGTGTCGAGTCCGTATCTGTGCAACGTAGGTGGTTTCTTAACTAATTAGTTTAAAGTTGGATGGGAGTACTATATAATTATACATTGGCCATGTAAAAGTTGCGCTTTCAAAATTAAGTTTTTGGAAAGATTAAAGACAAACAAAGTTGTTTAACCCATAATCATGAGCCTGATCGAAATATTGGCCGGCCAGTGGTTTTTGGGCAAACCAACATTAATCACCTAGAAATAATACAACATTAATCGAATAATTTCCTCATTTTAGGTGAATTTGGTATTGGTTGTAATTATTCAAGGACATTATGTAATCGTTTCATGGTTTTAATATTACTGACCCCAAACCTTTTCATTTGATGAGTAATAACTAATAACCTTGATGCAAAATTTATTCTACAAAGGTGGGTTTATTGTCCGAAATAGGAAACCGAACATGGCCCATGCAAAATATAATACTCATCAAATAGAAAATAAAAAATAACAAATAAAAAAATCTATTTGTGAAAATTAAATATCATTTGAATATTTTTAACTCAATCCAGCCAAACCTGAATTCGAATAATTAAGCGAGGAAGTGTAAAATACTTGTTATTCAAATAAGCAACACTTTTTAGCAGGATTGACAATCCACAATACATATGAGACATATTTATTTGACATTTGGGAGAGTAGTTTGTGAAATAATCTCGATATGCATAATCTTGTTTGTTTGTATTTGGGAGAGTGATTTGAGAAATAAGGTAATTTAGGCTGTGGGTGTAAAATGTGTAAGACTTTATGTCAAATCATATTTGTTATATAAGATAAGTGGTGTAAGTGATATATTACTTTATGTTTAATCAAAGTAGAGTTTGTGTAGTTTTTCTTTTAAGTTGTGTTCGTTTGGGCCGATTAGTTTGGCCTCACTAATTAATCATGTCGGATTAATTATTGGCATGTTCGGTTGATAAAATTATCTGAATTGGGCCTTGCCCCAATTATTTAATTTTGTGTTCGGTTAGCCTATTTAAGTTTAATTACTATTTTACCCCCAGTAGCCTACTGATCTGGCCGTTGATTTGAAACTCGTTCACAACCATTGGATGAAACTACACAATTGTTGCTAGGTTTTCACAATTCATTTCTCATTCTCTGCACCGTCTTCCTTCCTCTAAATTCCACTCTCTTTCATTCTTCATTCCACCCTAAATCCACCATTGAAATGCTTTCTTCTCTTGTTTCTCCAACACATCCACGAGACTAATGGTTGCTAGGGTTTGAGAAACCACTTTTTCACTAGCTTCGGCTTCCAGCCCGCCGTTTTCCTATCAAAACCTCTCTATGTTGTCTTCTTCATTCCACGTAAAATCCACCATTGAAATGCTTGTTCTTTCGTTGAATCATTCGTTCAACGAAATAGTCGTGGCTTCCTTGGTACCATTTCGAAGATATTTTTCCAATCTTTGTACGGATTATTCAAAGCCGAAATGTAAGTTTGTTTGTTACATTTGTTTTCATAGTTTTCGAGTATATTAAATTAGGGTTTTGGATTAGATTTCATGAAATCAGGTTCCAATTAATTGGGTTTTGGGTTTTAGGGTTTCTTGTTTCTACAAATTTGGGGGGTTTCACATAGATTATTGTTTTCAAATGTGGACTATGATTTTTTGCATTCATTTATTAGTTGTGACATGATAACTGATTCATGTATATATAATATTTGTATGCATTTGTAACATGTTCATTCATCACTTGTGGAATATGGTATTTTGAATATGTTCTTTTTTTTGGTTTTTTTGGATTCATGATAAATTTTTCATCTCAATATGGCTTGGGTGCACATTTGAATGTTGTGCAATTAATGAAATCATGAGTACTGGAATGGGAAAAAAATCTTATACCTTGCCCAGATTCGGCTTTTTTGGAGTTGTCAAATCTAGGCATATATGACTTGATATGAAGTGTCTTTTCAATACTTACTTTTGGTAAGTAGAATTTGCTACCCTCATTCATTTTTCTATGTATAGGAAATATAATATGCATTATTCATCTACCCTACTTATTATAATTTGATCAATATTTTACTAGCCAAACTTGATTTTGCAAATATAATTTAATGGATCCTCCATTTTCCAATGCTGCTAATTAATGCATATTTACCTTTATTACTTTTGGGGTGTCCCCATATGATTACCTACTAGCATTTATTACCAAAATCATCCTTACCCATATTTACTTGCAATTGATACTCAACAACTCTTCAACTTTTTACCCACTGTAAATTATTATGTTTGGGTTTTGCATTCTTCACAACTGCCTATATAAGGCCATTACAATCGTTTGAACCGAACACACCATGCCTATATAAGGCCATTACAATCGTTTGAGTCGAACATACCATTAGCTATCTACATTGAAAAACAGTGAGTTATCCAAAAATCTTTCATATGATAATCATTAATTAGATGATCATTCTTCTTCCTTTTGTACACTCTTCCTTGAATGATAATATCATATATGATACTAATGGTTGAGTTTTTTTATATATAGGTACAAACATGCCAATTACTTGAAGATAGCGGGCTGATATGAACTCGAGGTACGACGGGTGGAGCCCCGAGGAAAAGGCCTACTATACATATCCAAACTGATCCGTGCTGCAAGGAGGGACCATGTTCAAGACCTTGAAAACCTTCGTTTAACTCTTGAAAGGATTGTTGTGAAAATGAATGAACGCTTCCATCGACTGTTCCACCTTACATTACTTAAACTGAAACTGGAATGTATTCGACGGGAGTATGTTGACTTCAAGGAATTCTTGGACCAGCCCGGGATTCAATATGACCCGTATGGTTGCCGCACTTCCGTTTCCAACGAATATTGGACCGTCATAAGCCCACATGTAAGTGTTAAATAGTACTAATTTGTTATGTTTATGTTTGTATGTATATTCAGCCCACTGACCACTACTCATATTTATTTGTAGCACGAGCCAGGGAGCTACTGAATGTACCGAACTAAAGGGCATCGCCACTATCGAAAATTGAAATATTTTTTATCATAAACAATGTGCCCACTTCCCACAACTACTCCTCGGCTCCCCTCTGTATCCCATTGACCTCTCAGCCAATGATGAGGATGCCCTTGTCATCTCGCCTATACGTGTTATAGATGCTAATCTTGATTCTGAGGCTGCTGCCCCACCTTCTGAAGAGGTAAATCCACTTGCTATTATTATGTATGATGGAAGAAATGCCGGGGCAGCCGGAGATGTTAATGGTGATATGGGGGGTCATATATCCGATGTGGACTAACTGGGATGTGGTGGGATGTGTGGGATGTAGGTGATGGCTTGTTGTTCATGTTGGTTGTTTTTAATTTTGTTATCTTTGTTTGATGGTTCTTCATGCACATTTTCTTGTGCTTGCATTCATGAAGAACCGTGTTATGATAAGATGAACATGGCTATGGTAGTAAAGTGCATGACACATTGTAATGTTTTTCTTTTGTTGGTGAACTATGGATCATTTCATCTCTTGTAAGGCAGTTTTATAAATCTGCCTGTTTATGTTTATATATAAATCTGCCTATTATAACTAGTGCGTGTTTTGGGTGCTTTATTTACTTTTATATTTTGTCATCCTTGGCTTACAAAAGAATCTTCGTAACATGCTTTAATAATTTGTACCTTTGCAACTTTATTTATTTATATATGACTGAAAAAATATTTACCTTTAAACTTTATTTGTTTATATATGACTAAACAATAATCTGCCTATTTCCATCGAAAGAATCTTTTCATAAAAAAATTGGGCCTTTGCAACTTTATTTGTTTATATATGACTGGAAAATTAACATTTGCGACTTTTGTAGAAGTTAAAAAACTGCATAAAGACATAAAACTACAAATTTGCACCTTTATTTACAGTTAAAGTTAACATTCATTGGGAAATGTTAAAAAAATTTACACAACTACAAATTTGATTTCAACTTTCAGTTCAAGTTAACATTCATTTACAAATTCAACTTTTATTTACATACTATAATATTAAACTTCAACTATTCATCCCAATCTTCAACTATAAATTGGAACACACCTACAAGTAAAGTATATTTTAGTTGCACTACATATGTAAAAAGGCAATTCATATTGTCTATTAATACCAAAAAATGCAACACTTTTGAAATTACGTGACCATAATAATGCATGCACTTGGATTCTAATTTTGCAACAACTATTTAATTGAAGCAAATAAATCATTCATATCTGAACAATCTTAAGAAATTCAAAATCAATTGATTCATTGCATAATCACAAATTCAACCCCCTTAATTTACAATCGAAATTCATTACAAAAACAAAAAATACTTCACCAAATATGCCTCCGAAATTAACACGCTTTCATAAGAATTCCCAAGCCATGTTTGCGTGTACTCCACCAAAAGATAAAGTCATTAACTAAACACCCCTACGGGGCCAAAATTAACATCATTCTAATACTCCATAACCAATATCACAAAATTAACACTATCACAAGTATCAATGTATGACTTTCACAAAATATAATCATGAAACCATAAAATTCATGTCAACTTACCCTCGAGCATCATGTGTGTTTGTATTTCACGATTACGTTCGCTCGGACGTAAAAACAAGCTTACGTGTTTTGAGTTATCCATGATCTTGTAACAAAGAAAGTTCATATTTTCTTCGGATAGACCCGGGACTTTCTCCAATGCGGCAATAACTTTCATAGCCTTTTCGTCCACCGTATCTTCCTCCGTGCTCATTTTTGGGGTAAGATTAATGAATGTAGACTTTGTCTCCTCAATGAATTTTGTGAGGATGGGCACAATAGTCTCATTTTTTGAGGATTCGGGTGTTTTAACCTTCTCTTCTCTAGTCAATTTGAATTTCTTCCTCTTATCATTCTCACCAATCTTAAGAACAAATGTCCTCACCTTCTACTTTTGTTTCCTTGGACCTCCATCGGATGTATCCGGTGTCGAGTTGATTTTGTCTTTCAAACGATCTCCATCCCAATCGGCACCATCCGTCGTCAAATCAATACATGGGCTATCAAAATCAAATGATGGAATATAAGGTTCGACATTCCTTGAGTTTTTAAGGTTCTCACTAAGTAATATGTCATCCACAACATCAGCACCCCTGAGCATGATCCCTTGTAGCCCTATCATTTTCGAACAATTGACACCAATCATCATAGTACCTCCAAGACATCCTCATGGAACGAACATCACGATTAGCCTATAAATAAAAAGGAGTTTAGAATACTAAACAATAATTAAGAAGGATATTGTTATTACGCTAAAAATTAGAAAGTGAATATACCCATGCATATTCAGCCCAAACATCATCATTGACCTCTATCATTTTAGCATCGTCATTCCATCCAAAGCCACTAATATCCAACATGGCAAGTAACAAATAATACTGTTTTTTCCAAACTGCAAGCTTTGAGTTGATGTGCCTAATTTTAATCTCGCTTCCCAGTATCCTAGCATTTATTATGGATCCTAAGGCCTGTAAATAACCTGGTTTAAATCCATTGTGAGCCTTCCAACCACTTGATATCATCTCATCAAACAAGCAATCAATGTTTGCTCTTCATCATTAGTCCAAATTCTACGAGGTCCTTGTGGTGTTTTTGTTGAACGTGATGTTCCGGCATACCTTGGTACTGACTCCATTTGCTGCACTGTTATATACAAAATTTCAATAAGAAATGCATTAGGGTTGATAAGTACTCAAACACATTTCAAAATAATAACATGATATTAGGTAAGCCATCACTAATTACTTATGCAACATACAATAGCAAAAACAATTTCATCGTTTTGGAACATTCAAATGAAATAAAAACAATCATACAAACTCATAGACCACATTGTACCACGTCCAAGAACACAATCAAATAAACATTCATCACAATTCCAAAATATTTCCCAATCAAAATGCAATAAATGCGTGCATCTCAATGACTCGACAACCAATTATCATACATAGCTTGAGCCATGGTATCTCGATAATTAGTCCACGCTTGTGAGGGCTCAACAACATCGACAAAGTCTCCATCCCCACTAGGCCCATGCCCATCCACCTCATCATCATTTTCAGATTCACTAGAGAGTTCCGAATCTGACATGTCATTGGGAATCGTCATTAGTTGAAAATTGTGGATAAGAATGCAAGCCATGATGATTTTGGTTTGAGTCTTCAATGGGTAGAAAGCATCACTCCTAAGTACCGCCCAACTCTTTTTTACTCGACCGAAACAACGTTCAATGATGTTTCTTGCCTGTGAATGCTTCATGTTGAAGTACTCCTTATAATTTCGTGGGGCGTCTTGACCTATCTCCCATTCCTTTAAATGGTAGCGCACTCTCCTATATGGTGTCAGAAAACTTTCCCCATTAGAGTATCCATAATAGGAAAGGTAGTATGTACCTAGAATATATAATTAAAAAAGTAAAATATTTAAGTTGTGATATAGCCACTAATAAAGGAAGCTCAATGATGCATAAAATGGTTTAAATCTATCATATACCGGTAGGAACTCGAAGTTCGTTGAGGCGGGTAATTGCATCTCTAAGGACCCTCCCATCTGCAGCGGAGCCTTCCCATCCAGCCAATGCATACGTGAATCTTCCATTAACATTATACGCAACAAGAACGTTCGTTGCAATATCACATTTTCTTGATCTATATCGTGGTTTATCAGCGACTGGTGCTAGTACTCTCACATAAGTATCATCCAAAACCTCTAAACAACCCTAAAAAAAAGATAGGTATTTAAAAAATCAATGTTTATATATGTTTGTCTTATAGTGATTTAGGAAGATTCGTAAACATAGGTACGTACCGGAAAACAACCCCATCTTGAATATTCGTCATCTTTTGAAACCGGTGTAGGTTGTGATAGTAAAATGGAATGACATTTTAGCAAATTATTCAATACACGGTGGAAACACTTGCTAACTGTATTCCCGGAACGACGATAATCAAACCCGACGATTCGATTTTTCTTGTGATGCGAAAGGACAGATAAGAACATTGCAACTTGTTCATTAAGAGACACATATTTAGTGTCCCTTAGACCACCAATATAATGCAATAAACTACATAGCTTACGAAAAGAGCTCATAGTGCACCTTAATACAATCTTAGAATCAACATCCGTTGTCATTGTTACGCGATGTAAATACTCGGCTTGTTTAGGTTTCTAACGTATCATGCTATACATTCTTCTCTTCCTACTACACATTTGGGAACGACATTGTGCTTCGTGTGCATTGAGGCATATACTTATTATTATAACACACTTCCAAAAAAACCGGTGGAAAAATTTAGGACTTGTTCATTCCTTCCTTGATCCATAAGCGAAATTTTGTATTTCATATGACAAAATATATTTTTATATATTTTTAAATATAAATCAACTATTCTATTTAACATTTCATCACACAACAAACAATACACAATTAAACTTTTCTTCAATATAGGAGTTTCAAAGTACTACAATACCACCATAAAACAGTTCACGAACCCATTTAAAGAGAATGAAAGAAAAATAATTACAAATAAATAAAAAAACCTAATTTACGTATGGAAAAAAAATTTGTTACGAACTATAGTTTGGAAAATGAAATAAAAAAAATGTACAAGATTTGGGGATAGAGTGCTTACCCTATCTATTCTCCTTCTTCAACTTGTTCAAGCTATTTCCTTTGCTAAAACACAATAAATGAAACAAATTATTACAAATAGTTTCGGAAGAAAAAATTTGAGAATCAATAATTACTTCTTACATCTTAGTCACAAAAGAGTAAAATGGAGATAATAAAAAAAAATTCAACATTTGTTGTTCTCACCGTACACCAATGGAGGGAAATGAAGCTGAAGGTGGGAAATGAAATGAAGATGGAGACTTTAATTTTTAATCTGCCCAATTATTTGATGTCATTTTGCGCGTAAATATCCACTCATTTAGGGGCATTTTTGTCTCATTTTTTTCAAGTTTGGTCCAACTAATTAATTTATGGGTTGAAGCCCCTATTGCAATCGGGCCAATTAAGGGGGATGGCCCACCATTTCGTCCGATAACTACGGGCTGCCCGGGAAATTGTCGGCCCAACCGAATGCGATATTGGGCTGATTTATCTGGGCCAATTAATGCAATTGGGGGCTAATTCAATGAACCGAACACAACCTTAATAAAAAAATTATTGTTTCTTTGACTTTTGGAAGAGTAGTTTAGGATATTGAGAGAGAATAAATTTATTTCAGAAAATAAAAATGATTATTGTCTCGCTTTTTTCAAACACGATTTTTTTTTTCTGAGATACCAAACATACATGCCCATGTAAATTTGTAATTTCATTATGATTGAGTTGTTAAACCATTTTTTAAATCATTGATAAGACAAATTGCAATATACTTATAATTTCCTAATCGAAAACTACACTTAAAAAAATGACCAATCACAAATATATGGTTTATTTGATCAAGTAATAGTAGTCACAAACTCACACTAACAATGATTTGATCGCTGGGGAGGAGTCTGGTCCAATGGGAGATAGCCCTAATCAGCTCGCAGAACACAAACCCATGACTATGTTGGGCCACTCACACCAAATAATACCACAAAATCATATTTAATAATTGGTTAAATGACGCAACCCCTAAGGTAATGTTTAATTACTAAAAAATTCCTCACGTATTGGTTATTATGGAAATTCCCTCATGTTCGTCGTTGCCTTATAACTATCTCTTTATCATTGGAAAGTTTTAATTTTCCTTTTGGGATTATTTGTAATGTTTGTAATATCTTATAAAATTTTAAAACTTGAGTGCTAATTATAAGATCTCATAATTTATAAAACTGATAATAATATATTAACATCCAAAAAATAATAAAAATTATAAATTGCCCTTAAGTTTCAATTGATATTAAAAAATTCTTATAACATATTTATTAAAAAAGTTTCTAAATAAAAAATAAGTAGAATTTTAATGCTAATGTTATAGTATATTAACATCCAAAAAATAATAAAAATTATAAAATTGCTCCCAAGTTTCAATTGATATTAAAAAATTCTTATAACATATTTATTAAAAAAAATTCTAAATAAAAAAAAGTAGAATTTTAATACTAATATTATAGTATATTAACATCCAAAAAATAATAAAAATTATAAAATTGCCCCTAAGTTTTCAATTGATATTAAAAAATTCTTATAACATATTTATTAACAATTTTTCTAAATAGAAAATAAGTAGAATTTTTATACTAATATTATATAAATGTAAAAAAATTAATAGGTGCTTGCTTTTAAATGGGGATCAAAAAAGTATATGGAGTAAGAATGGACGAAAACAAAATAAACTGGTTGCTTTAAATAGAGATTTTCACCCTAAAAAAAAAAATAAAATAAAAAAGAAAGAAAACTCTACTAGTCATTGTGTGTTTAAAAAAATAAATTTTTTTTTTGCCACAATGACCGGCGCACTGAAATTGTGTTCTTAAAAAAAAAAAAGAACTCCCCCACTAATTTGTAATTCCATTATGATTGTGTATTGCATATATATGGATGTCTCAATGGTGAGAGTAGAGGAAGATGGAGAGAGATAGTACTTGAATTATTACGAAATTTCGGTATATATATAGTAAATTTCGGGATTGACATATTTTATTTCAAATCCATCTCGTAATAATTTGATTTCTCAGAAGCTAGTACTTGAATTATTACGAAATGGGATTACGAGTCCCATATTATTTTAAATCATTACTTCATGCATCTAACAAAATTAAATTACAATATTTCATATAGAATTTCGTAATTTAATTTGTAGAGCATAAAAATTAAATAAAAATTATTGTATGTTGTGGCATAGGTGGAAGGAAGAAGAAGAAGAAGTAGAGCGGTAGATACTATGAGATTTTTTAGAACTACGGCAAACTTAAAGTATAAATAACTGGTATACGATTTAAAAATATTAGGGTAAAGTAAAAAAGTTCTTTATATGATGTTAATTAATTAATTAATTGATAAGTAAAGTGTATAATTATATAATAAAAAATAGACGAGTTTGGATATTCGGGATTAGAGAGGTTAATCTCAAACCAATCTCGTATTCTCGTAAACAAATACTAATTTTCAAGTTCGAATACACAACCCAAAAAATACTCGTCCCGTTAAAGTATTTTAAAAATAAGATGGTCGAATTTGAATTATCCAAGCCCAGTGCCCACGCCTATTTATAGGCACACACAAACAAACTTGTTTGTCTCTTGTACCAACTGTGTATTCTTGTACATGCATATTGGTCCATATCTATTAAAGGGAAGAATGAATTATTAAATTGAATATTTATATTAGAGGAAAAGGAAAACTCTTGCCTTATTGTAGAGCGTGTCTTATCATTTCATTATATACAATATATACAAACACAACTAGTCACTAAGTCTCATTAATTATTACAGTTTAAAATTATTTTATAATTGTTAATTACAATCTATTCAGTCACGAGTGGGTTAATATTTTCGATATTACTTTTGTGTCCTCATGTTTATTCGTGAAAACTTATTTTGACACAAGCAAAGTGTGAAACATAATTTGAGACATTCTCCATTCACTCAAATGTGCAAAATAATTTATCTAATTACTTTATACAATAAAACATAATTTCACAAACTTTATACCATACGAATCAATTTGATTTCCTTTATGTAGGCTCTAGTATTATAGATTACTTGATATTTGAATGAGTTCTTCTGATAAAAATTTATTATAGTTGGGTTTGTCATTAAACATGACAAATTAAATGGTTTCTTTTCTCTTTTTCCATTTGATAACTTTTGAAGTACGCTTCGAATTTGAATTCGTAAGTTAATATTAACAAAGATATGTCAAAATATCATGGTACTCACTCATTTCGAATTTCTTCAAGATGATTTGTTTAATAATAAATTAAACTCAAAACAAATTCAAATTCAATAAAAAAAATAAAAACAAGCTTATTAAGGCTTATAATGTTCGACTTAGTATCAATTAGAATTGGATAAATCCATGGACATAATACCAATTTAATTAGAGAATTTTAGTTGTCTCCAAATCCAGCTAATATCCCTCCCAAATCTACACAAAACCTGAACCTCATAAATCAAATCTCTCCTTTACTACCAGAAAATCTCTTCATGGTACCAGTTAAACTTGAGCCGGTTGAACAAAAAAGGTACAGCTCCAAAATTCAGGCTAACCAGAAATGTACTTCCTCTAAGGTAAACTCGATCCTTACACCTCAATCTAGCAATCGTAAACCCTTAGCCCCTTCCTCCCGCCATAATATCATCGAACCCATTGCCCCTCCCCAGAATATTAGTGGTATTAAGAGAAAGTTAGCTGGTTCTGTTTCAGGTACAGCTCCTATTTACGAACCTGATGCTGATTGTCAAATTATTTCCGAGCACGACGTGAATTCTTGTGTTGATCTCCATAGACCTTCCAAGAAGAATCAGGTTGCTATTTCAAAGGCGGAGGCTGCCGGGCAGCCCCGCCCATCATCATGAATTGCATTGCTTGGAATTGTCGAGGTCTTGGGGGTTCCTCGGCAATTCGACATCTTGGATACCATGTTCGAGATCATAACCCCCAAATAATTTTCCTATCAGAAACTAAAGCGAAGGGTAGGAAAATCGATTTGTTGAAAGCTCAATTAGATATGTACGGTGTTTATGTGGAACCTCGTGGCTGTTCCGGAGGTTTAGCGTTGTTATGGAATAAAGATTTACAGATTGATTTGCAGAGTTTCTCTCAGAACCATATTGATGTTCATGTGACTGAAGTAGATAATCCAACCGGTTGGCGCTTTACGGGCTTCTACGGGGAATCAGACTCTACTCTTAGACATCATTCTTGGGACCTTCTTCGCCGCTTAGCCAACCAAAGCTCGAAACCGTGGTTGTGCATGGGGGACTTTAATGCAATTGTCTCCCATTCAGAGAAAGAGGGTAGAAATACTACTGCTGGACATTTGTTGAGGGACTTTAGGACGGCCCTACAAGACTCGGGCCTTAATGATATTGGCTTCTCGGGGTATCCCTTTACCTGGTCCAACGGGTGGGAATTTCCTCGTACGGTTAAAGAAAGAATCGACAGGGCTTGTGCTACGGACCTGTGGGTGCAGAAATTCCCTAGCAGCAAAGTCCAACATTTAAGTTTTGGCGGGTCGGACCATTGTCCCATTTTACTTCGCATTCTAGTTCATGATTTCAACCAGCAAGGGCCAAAAAAACGAAAATTTATGTTCGAATCAATGTGGCTAGAAGATGAGGATTGCCGGAAAGTCATCAAAAATTCTTGGGAGAACGATATTCCAAATTCTGACAACAGCGTGTGGGATAAACTTGAAGTGTGTAAAAAAAAGCTGTCTGAGTGGAGTAGCTTCTGTTTTGGGGGAGTTCGGAAAAAAGTGTCCAAAATTAGAGAAGAAATACACAATCTTAAGACTGGGGAGATATCACATACCTCCAAAGAACAGGAAAAGAATCTTAATTTGGAATTGGAAGATCTTTTAGATAAAGAGGAGAAAATGTGGCAGCAACGAGCCAAAGCACATTGGATGCGTGATGGTGATCGAAACACCCGGTATTTTCACAGCCGTGCCTCGGGACGTAACAAGAAAAATAATATTCGGGGTATTAGAAATGAGGAGGGAACTTGGCTGACTCGGGAAACTGATATCGAGACTGTGGTGGTGGATTACTTTAGTAAGATTTTTACCTCAAGTCGACCCTCGAATGAAGAGCTAAACTTGGTTTTGAACGCTATGGGATCGAGGGTGAGTTCCGAAGATAATCAGTATTTGCTTCAGCCGTACACTGCGGAAGAGGTATATCGAGCCCTCCTATCTATGTATCCCCTTAAATCCCCCGGCCCTGATGGTTTTCCCCCCTTGTTTTTTCAAAAATTTTGGCCCGTTGTGGGTAATGATGTCACTACGTGGGTTCTTGATTTTTTAAATAACGGTAATTTTGATGAGTCCTGTAATGTTACTAATATTGTCCTCATTCCCAAATGCTGTGAGCCTGAATATATGACCCAATTTCGACCCATTAGCTTGTGCAATGTAGTCTATAAAATTGCCTCTAAAACTCTTGCTAACCGACTCAAACCCCTAATGAACTCTATCATTTCAGATTACCAGTCTGCTTTTGTTCCAGGTAGACAAATTACCGACAATGTCTTGGTTGCCTTCGAAACTACCCATTACATGAAAAAACAAACTAAGAATAAGGTGGGCCAAATGGCCATTAAGTTGGATCTTAGTAAAGCCTATGATAGAGTAGAATGGGAGTTTTTAAGAGCAGTAATGATCCGCTTAGGTTTTGAAATGCGTTTTGTTAATCTCATTATGACATGCGTTTCCTCTGTTTCTTATTCTTTCGTTCTCAATGGGTTGCAGTTTGGCTATGTTAAACCGGAAAGGGGAATCCGTCAAGGAGACCCCCTTTCCCCTTATCTGTTTCTATTTTGTGCAGAGAGTTTGAGCTCTCTTATTTGCCAAGAGGAGAATAGAGGACATTTGCAAGGAATATCAATTTGTAGAGGGGCGCCGAGGGTGTCCCACCTTTTGTTTGCGGATGATACCTTAATTTTATGTCAGGCTACGGAGGAGGCTGCCATATATGTGAATAAACTTCTCATGGCATATGGTGCTGCGTCAGGCCAAAAAATCAACTTTGAAAAATCCAGTGTTGTGTTTACTAGGAGTTCTGATGAGACTGTTATTGCTTCCATTCTCCAATATCTGCCGATCCGTCGAGAAATCAAACACGACAGATACCTTGGCCTTCCTTTGTCCGTTGGAAAGTCTAAGAGGGAAGTTTTCGATTACATCAGAGAGCGGGTTTGGACAAGACTTCAAACTCTGAGAACTAAGATGCTATCCAAAGCAGGTAAGGAAGTGTTAATTAAGGCTGTTATTCAGGCTATTCCCACGTATTTAATGAGTTGTTTCAAGCTCCCTTCTTATCTAATTAGAGAAATTGAATCTATGATTGCGAATTTTTGGTGGGATGAAAAGGATTCAAAAAAAATTCACTGGATTAATTGGAATGCACTTTTTTCAAGCAAGTGTGATGGTGGTATGGGCTTTAGAGATCTAGATTCTTTCAATATTTCTTTACTCGCTAAACAGGTCTGGCGCCTTTTATCGTCCCCAAATAGCCTTCTTGGTCGCATTATGAAGGCCCGCTACTTCCCCTATTGTGATATATTTAATGCTCCATTGGGTTCGGCTCCATCAATTACCTGGCGAAGCATAAATGAGGCTATAAAACTTGTTGATAGTGGGACCCGCTGGCGCGTCGGCAATGGCAATAACATCAGCATATGGGGCTCTAATTGGCTTCCTAGAGATCATTCATTTAAGGTTATTACACCCCCTCGCTTACTTCCGGAGGATGCTATGGTTTCGACCCTTATTGATCAAGATCGGAATACTTGGAAAAGGGATTTAATTGAAGACATTTTTATTAATGACGACGCGAAGCTCATCTTATCTATTCCTTTGAGTCGCTTGCCTAGTCCAGATTTTCGCATTTGGCATTTTGACCGCTCAGGGTTCTTCACTGTTAAGTCGGCCTACAAATTGCATCGTTACTTTAAAGAAATTAGACAGAATGCGACTTCAGGCAGCTGTAGTTGCACTCTTCAGGTCAGCTGGAACCATGTATGGAACATTTTGGCACCTCCTAAGGTCAAGCTATTTATGTGGTCTGGTTGTAAAAATATATTGCCAGTCGGTGCGACTCTTAGGCATAGAAAACTAATAGATGAAGACTCTTGTTTTAGGTGTGATGGAATTACGGAAACGTCCCTTCATTGTTTGCTTCATTGCGCTTTTGCTAGACAATGTTGGGCGTTATCCGGTCTTGCATATTCCCAATATTTTTGTAATGCTCCGGATATGTTGGACTGGTTTTCTCATATGTATACGCACATGGATTCTTCGGAATTAGGCTTCGCCTCTACATTAGCTTGGTGGATCTGGTACGGACGTAACAAGAAGATTTGGGAGGCTTTGGTTTTTTCCCCGGCTGATGTTGTGTCATCCGCACGCAATTTCTACCAAAGATTCGCAAATTCTAGAGTTTCTTCTTCTCATCTTCATAGGACCAGACCAACTGCTCCAAAATGGACCCCTCCACCCTTGGGGGTTGTTAAAATCAATGTAGATGCTGCAGTTAACGAAAGAGTTGGTAGTGTCGGAATTGGCTGCATCATTCGTGACCATCATGGTGCTTGCTTGGATTGGTAGTCAAGCATTTATGACTTTCCACTTGAGCCTACTGCTGCGGAGGCTTTAGCTATGTTGAGGGGTATTGAATTTGGTATCACTAAGGGATGGAGGCAATTTATTTTAGAAGGGGACTGCTCTACTGTTGTCAACGGCATTTTGGATCATAAAGTGCATAATTCTTTTCTTCCCCTGGGGCATATTTATGAAGATATCAAGCTTCTTGCTAGGAGTTTAGATTCTTTTTCTTGTGTTCACATTTTTAGGGAAAGTAATTCCGTTGCTCATGCCTTGGCCAAATTGGCTTTTAGTATTTCCCCGTCTTCTCCTGTTTTACCTACTTTTATTCTTGATCTTGTAACTCGTGACATTGTTGATTAATGCATCCCCCTCTGCGGGTTCCTCTCAAAAAAAAAAAATTAGAGAATTTTAGTTTTACCGAAATTGAAGAGGTCATGCGAAAGCGTTAATGAATTTTGGGGAAGTATTGAAACTTTATTCTAATTGTAACCTAAATAACATTGAGTACAAAATAAGTTGTTTATTCAAGATAAATCTATAAATCTATCGTAGGAGTTATAAAACAAAATTTGTACTATTTATGTTATATTTATCATCAAAATGTTAAAGTTTATTCAAAATTACAAAAGACTAACATAATCATACCTCTTATATCAATATCCTCCTTATCATTTAAAGGTATTGTGCACTTGCACTTCAATGGTGTTTATAATAGTATTTTATTTATCATTAGTTTTGTTCTTTATAGAATGAGAGAATTGCATTTTTGGTACACAGCTATAGGTCAATTCCCACTTTTGGTATACAGCTTTATGTGTCCAACACATTTGGTACACCTCTTTAACAAAGTTCGACACATTTGGTACAACCGTTAAATAAATTGCAAAATCACAGTTAATTCGATCACGTGACATCACGTGCCCGTTAGTTCGACACATTTGGTACACCTCTTTTACAAAAAAAAAAAAAAAAAAAAAAAAAAAAAAAAAAAAAAAAAAGAAAGAAAAAAAGAATAACGGGCACGTGATGTCTCGTGATCGAATTAACGGTGATTTGGCAATTTATTTAACGGTTGTACCAAATGTGTCGAACTTTGTTAAAGAGGTGTACCAAATGTGTTGGACACATAAAGTTGTGTACCAAAAGTAGGAATTGACTTATAGCTGTGTACCAAAAATGCAATTATCTCTTTATAGAATAGCAGTAGAATGTTTGTTTGTCTGTTAAAATGAAAAAGAAAAGAAGTTTGGTTGAAATTTTGTATTTTGAACAGGGACATGAATCAATATATATTCTAAGTAATTAAGAGTCAGTTTGTCCCCATTTTTCAGAGAATATTTTGTTATTTATTGAAAGTCAACCAAATAATATATTCATTTTTTTAAAATTAAATAACTTATCTCTCAATATTAATCCCAGCTTAAAAAAAATCATCTCCTCCAAAAAACAACATAAACAAACTTTACATAGTTTTGACATAACACTATTCACTTTATTTACATAACTAACATGATTTAAAAAAAAAAAAAAAATAAAGGTTGTCTAAAATGAGATTTCAATGGATGGAGAGCACATCTAATATTTTTCGTAATTATGAAGGAAGATAATAGAATATATTTTCTAAAAGTTTAGCAATATGCAACCTCTTATTACTTGCGCAAATGGCAGGCTTCTGCTCTCTCTATGATAGGATAATGCCCAACAAGCCAACAAATACGAGCTTGTAAAGGTACTGTCTTAAATAGCAATCTTATGATTTATAAGATAATACGCCCGTTTATTCATAGTACGTGAATTAAACAATGGCCATCTTCATCTCTCGCGAACTTATCTAAGCGATTGGATGAAAACCTAAGATCACATTCGACTATGGGACGATTCACTTCAGTACTGAGTGCAATCATGAAACATTCTCTAAGGTCGTGATCTTAAAATTGTTTCAAGTCGTAGATTCCTATCGAGACGGGGTATCGAGGGAATCGCTAAGACTTGTAGGATTATGCATGATTCACATGAAGTGACTGTAGAGTTTCATGAACAAGACATTTAATGTCAGTAGATATGACTAGGTGGTTCGATAGGGGATCGAATGCATCGAACGACCCGAACAGAGAGACCCATCGTGGAAGTGCATTAAGCATATCGGTAATGGGAAGTCTCTCAAGACTTATAATAGTGTACGATTTAGTCCTCGGACTTGAGGTACTAGGGCGAATTCGGTACACGGAAATACGTACTTTGATTTAGGAGCCGATCACATAGCCTGATCAATGTGCGACTGCTTTGGGTACGTATGAACGTGTACGCGAATGGTTAGTACTAATAAAGGATCTATCGACTCGTCTTGATAAGATGAGAGAATTTCCTGTACGTTCTTAGATAATAGTTTCCGAGAAACCCACGGCCGTAGTCAGTGACGGATTTGGAAAGGGGTTTCCAAATTTAGAAGTCACACTGGAATTATTATCCTGAATTAGAAAGTCCGGTATTGAGATAATTAGAGGTGCCGACCAATTCACACACCCTAGGTCTCAATCGGGAAATTAGTCGTTAGAAGTACCGTATGTACATGGCAGTTATAAGAGGTGAAGGTTCACGAATATCAATTCACCTGAAGTTGGGCCTCATGGGCTTGTGGCTAGACATCAACCATGAGGTGTGGGTAATCATGAATTAATAAGGAAATTAATTCTAGAATTGTCAATTAAAGTGCTTAATTGATCGGAGCAATTAATTACATATTAATTGCTCACTAATTAAATCACGAGAGTCGTGGGCCTACTGCCAATTGATGGAGAACCTAGAGGGTCACAGACAATACAGTTGGACAGTGGCTGTCTTAAAAAGGAAATACTTGATTTAAAGAATTAAATCAATAGATGAATTAAAGTGTTAATTCAAAGAGAAGAATAATTAATTAGAAGTAACTAATTAATTAATCAATTGGAATTCCTGATCGATTAAATCCTCAATTAAAGTGTTAATTGAAAAAGGGATTATAATTAAGGATATGGGCCGATTATTATGTAGATTAATTGTTCTTGGATTAATTATATTTGCATGGGCCGATTTTTGCTAAGAGTAATTTGATTGAATTAAGTTTAGATTAATAGATCATATGGGCCCATGGTTAATCATTTAATCAAACATGGCCGCAACATGCTAAAGGAAAATTATTAATCTTATGTTAAATTAATCATAGGCGATTTTATGATAGGGAATATTGGAAGGATATATCTTGTGAGAAGATATGACATATCTTATTTCCTATTGAGATAAAGAAATATATGCAAAGAGATATATCTTATATCTAGAAGGAGTCTTCTAAATATAAGAGATATATCATAATCTCTTCACATAACAAGTTAATCTCAACAACTAACAAACCCTAGTATAAAAAAAGGAGAGTGGCCGAAAATTTTCAGCCAAGAAAACTCAATTCTTCTCCCTGATCAGCCACTCTGAAAAATGCCCCATCCCTGTGTTTGTTTTTCTCCATGTTTTCTTTTCTGGATCTGGATCCAATTCCTGAAAAAGACAATTCCCTAATCCTAGTTCTGAGCCTGAGGATTACGAGAAGTCATTCAATCCAACTGGTGTGGACTTTCTCTAGAGGCACAACACTTGGAGTGCTCTAGTGAACTTTTGATGACCGGAGAAAAACCACCACCTTGCCTCTGGTGAGGTAATTTCTTAAATTACCTAACTTTATGTGTGTATAAAATTTTTGAATATTACGCACGTTGTTTTTGACAATTGTACTGCGTAAAACCCAAAAGTAGTATCAGAGCCAAAGTTATTACGCTCATACGAAAACGGATCTGAACACTTCAAATTTTATGTATATATCTATTTGTCGTGTTCTGTGCATGGATCTTGCTGATTATGATTAATTATGTGTTCGGGTAAATAGCATAATTCATATTTGGGCTAGATCTACAATTTACGAAATTTATAGGACTAAAACTGCAAATTGCGATTTGGATAAAATTTGGACAGAATCTGAAATTTTTATTTTTCTGCAAATTCTGGGCTGAAATTTAAATTCTGTTTTTTCTGGAAATTTGGGGTCTGTTTGTAATTTCCGTAAGGTATGGGGCTGTTTTGTAATTTACGTAACTTCAGGGGGCAGTTTTGCAATTAAGGAAAGTTTCTGGAATTAAAATTTTAATTTCTGTTTTCTGGGCCGATTTGTATGTTCTGAAATTTTTGGGGCTGATTTATTAATTCCGAAAGTTTTGGTGTCAAAATGTATTTTTGGAAAATTGAGGGTCCAATCTTTAATTTTCAAAAATTGAAATTTTGCAGAACCTGATTTATGCTTAAAAGGTGTTTTATTATTCGAAGGATTAATTTTATCATAATTAGTGGAGATTAAAGTAAGAACCATGAGATATTTCAAAAGGGGTTTTAAAATAGAAGTTGTAATTTATTTTAAAAAGGGGTTTTAAAATAAAAGTTAAAGATTATTTTAAAAGGGATTTTAAAATTAGAATTTGGGCTATTTTAAAAGGTAGTTTTAAAATAATATAAAAAATAAGAAAAATATACTTTTGCTTGTTTCTTGCTCTACGTGAACAGTTTACGTGGTTTTCGATCGCGCCGAGCCTTGACCTTAGGGTAGATGTGATTGGTTTAAACTTAATTATGTTGGTTTTTATTGGGCCTGCGAGCCTTAAGTTTTTGGGCCACTTTGAGCCTCTGTAATAGATTAGGGCTTTACCATTTTAATAGCTTAGGATGGAGGCCCATTACAAGCAAAGTGGAGGCCCAATAAGGAATGAAGGCCATGTATGCATGCTTACTTTTGTAACTTGTAAGATTCGTTAAAAACCCATTAAATTGACCAATTGGGCCAACATCATGGCTCGATGATGGCCCGCATAAGAGGCTCCCGATCGAAAACATACTGTGGTAGCATGCATGCTAGGTGTGAATGTTTTATATTTTTTATTGATTTATTTTGGCTTGTGCGCTAGAAATTAGATCACTAAATAAAAATAAAGCATAATTAATGTGGTTAGATCTCGAGGAGAGTTACATTAACTTCCTAAAACCGAAAATCCCCTATTGAAATAAAATATTAAGTCACATTGGGTTAACTATAAAATGAAGTTTTATAAATTCAAGCCTTCCATCAATAGGGACTAGTGCAAGTTGTCTACTTATCGTTAAAGGTGATCCAGAGTCTGGCACCCGAGGCGAATAAAGGGACAATACAAGAAATCTCTCGATTCTTGTTTTTAAATAAACTTGACAAGGGTGGGGATTGGTCGGGGCATGCGATCGACTGGGAGTCCCAGGGGTTGACATGTTCGGGCCCGTTGCTCATCAAGATTGATTGGGTTAGACTTAACGAGTAGTACCATTTATGATGTAGCAGTGCTAGATAAATGTGAAAATCGAGGCAAAATAGCTTGAAGGTTGTGTAGGGACACAATTGGTCTACCTAGGGAATTAATTGTATGGCCGCGAGTCGTAAGTGCAGTTAATGTCTGCTGGGACGTCAAGACCTGCTAGGAAATAGAATTTCCCGAACAATGAAAGGGGTTATTGTTTCGATAAAATAGTGGGAGAACTATTTCGATAGAAATACCAATTTTCGTTAATTATAAGTATTATCTTAAATCTATCTGCTTACTGTTGTCTTTTACAATTTATATTTTAGCCATGCCAAAATTCACAATCATGTACGAACAAACACTATCACAAATCTTGATGACATCACTCCACGAGACAAGCATGATTGGGTTCAACAATGTTAGTGAATATTGTGTTTACCTGATCAAGAGACTAAATCGAATCAATAAGCTTGGAGCTAAATTGACTCAAGATGATGAAATTGAAATTATCATCAATGGCTTGCCTGAATCATTTTCTCATTTTATCGATCATTGTGAAATTCCATGCGAAGGAATTAAGACCAATGATTTGCATAAGTTGTTAGACAAATATGAGAAAGCCCTCGAAAGAGGACAAGGGCTGATCGAAGGAAAGAATTGTCCCTTATGTAAGAAAGATAAGGAACTGAGGAACATGACTGATAAGGAATTCCTGAAGAAATTTGATGAAGGTATAACCTAAGTTATTTCCTTTTGATGTAATACATCTTACGTTTTTTCTTTTGATGTAAAACATCTTAAAAGACTCTCGTTTCTGTAAAAGTGTTTACATGTGATGATGGGACTCAGTTACCCATGAGCAAAAAGGGGTTTCAACTATACTTAAGGGAAAGATACTTCAGGAACTGGGTCAAGAAGCACCTGGATTTTTCCTTTTAGCAAAAGTTTTACTTTTGAATTAAGCATTAGTTATAGTTTTATAGATTTATTTCGAACTTTGTGCGAACCTTTTTAGCTTTACCATTATGAATGGAATTATTTTAATTAAAGCTTTTAATTCATACACAATTGCTTTACCATTGTAAATAAAGCAAAGAAATGAACGTTGATAAAACCTATTAACAGTTATGCTAAATCGAGAAAAGTAAAACAAACCAGATAATTATCCACAATTATGGCATGCTTAAAATCAATCTTATTTCTTATTGAAGGATTCAAAAGATAGTTCTTCATTTAAAAGGTCTCTTGAAATAAAGAACCTCAATGACCTCTTAACTTGCGAATTCTGTCGAAAAGGGAACATGATCGATTTATAAGCATACCAAGTGTTTAATGGATTTAATCCATAAACACACATGTGGATCACTAAAGCATTAGTGCGAGTAATTAATTGCTTCATGAAATATCCTAGTGGCATTTAGGATATAGGTACTTTGGAAGGTACAAAGTTTTGGAAACGTTGAAGGGTTCAAAAGGGTTTCATAAATGCACTAAGTAAAGAGCAAATATGGAAATGTTGAAAGGATTAAGAGGAATTTCAAAACCGAAGCAACTAAGGGCATTAAAGTATGACCATTAGATATAATCAAAGTGATTAATACATAAGCCCTAATATTACTCAAATTATCTAAATCAAAAATAGAATTCTTGAAAAAGCAAGTTAAATCTAATATAAGGAATCAAACTATGAAAGACTAGATTCATTCCTTAATTAGTATTGCTAATGTTCCTCAATCAATTCTAGGATTCAAACCTATGACTCTAAAAGGATACTTAGACGAGTACCTTTTAAGTATGGTATATCATCCATGAATGTTTAGTTGGATAGTAGATCCAATTTGAGAAAATTTGTAGGGTATCCAACGAAATCCATTCGATACCTGTTCCATGATCCTAAGAACGAAAGTAGACCGTTCCTAAGGATGCCCAAACTCTTAGAGGGTGGTTCCCTCGCTAATAGAAATGGGATCATCATGGAACTTGATGAAGTCCTAGACTCGGACCCATCCCCAGAAATAGTGGGAGTATATTTTCAAACCTACTGAACCAAAATTTTGTATACCAAAATTTCGAAGAATCGATCGAATTCGAAAAGAACTTGTACGTTCACGAAAATGATCGATTGGATAATGATCCAAGGACTTGCGAAATATCTATGTATAACATAGATTCGGGCACATAGCTTAAAAGCCATGTGATCTAAGTGGAGGGTAAATAATCCATTTGGAAACACTGAACCATAGAAGCTTCGTGTGACTGCGAAGCATAACCATTGGATTTATTTCCAAAGGTTAAATCTGTGACTCTAGACCAGTTTCCCGAAACTGGAACATGCGAATAGATGAGACATTCAAAGTAGTTGATTTTATCAAAATTGCATGTAAATATGAATGTACAAAAGAATCAGTGGGAGTTTTTGTATTGTTCGTAAAATAAACATGATAATAACATTAAAGTTGACATAGAGATGTAAGAGTGTTAAAACGCAGACGAAAGCGTGTTCGTTCACGCAGTTCTTCATTAAAAGATTTAAGGGATACATCTCACGTTTTGGCAATACATATCTATAGAGATAGATTAGAAAAGATGTTAGAATTCCCAAATCTTAGTACATGGACAAAAACTGAATAAATTCAGTATGGAAAGGATCCTAGAGAGGACCGCTTCCATAGAGATATAAAATCTCTCTCAAAATCAATGTTCCCTACATATGATGAGTAAAGATGATAATATCTCTGTACACCTTCCAAAGGTGGCATAAGATATGCAACGTCATGTACGAGACCAGACTAAACACATGCTATGAATATCATAAGCTGTTGTTAGTCGAACACCAGTAAAGAGAACTGGATTACCGAAAAGAGCAATCCTTAAGAAATCTAGGAGTTCTGAGGATATATTGCTGGTCAGCGGTAATAATGAAGAATTGAAACTCGAAGGGTTTAATGATTCGATTTTCCCGTCTAATGTGAATGTAATATTCTATTTTTATGGGGCAACGATGATTTGAAAGGGTTCAAAAGGACTATTGATGCCGAGTTAACCACTAGGACAAAGTATTTCGCAGTATTGAATACAGCGAAAGAAAGTGTTTGGACGAAAACTTCTTCCAATAAATTGGAAGTAGTACCTAGCATTGCGAGGCCTATAGTTATCTTCTATGATAACTCAAGGCAATTGCTTTAACAAAGGAAACGAGATCTCACCTATGATCTAAACACAAATTAAAATATACCATATGATTTGAAAAATCAAAGGTAGAAAAAGACGTGGAAGTAAACCACGTCAAAAGACAACATAGCAGATCCACTAATTATGTCATAATCACAAAAGGGTTCGACGGACATCATGAGAAAGATGGGCCTTAGAAATGTATGTGGTTGGCTTTAGGGCAAGTGGGAGATTGATAGGATAGTGACCAACAAGCCAACAAATACGAGCTTGTAAAGGTACTGCCTTAAATAGCAATCTTATGATTCAAAAGATAATACGCCCGTTTATTCATAGTACGTCAATTAAATAATGGCTATCTTCATCTCTCGCGAACTTATCTAAGCGATTGGATGAAATCCTATGATCACATTCAACTATGGGACGATTCACTTCAGTACTGAGTGAAATCATGAAACAGTCTCTAAGGTCGTGATCTTAAAACTGTTCCAAGTCCTATCGAGACGGGGTATCGAGGGAATCGCTAAGACATGTAGGATTATGCATGATTCACATGAAGTGAATTTGTAGAGTTTCATGAACAAGACATTTAATGTTAGTGCATATGACTAGGTGGTTCGATAGGGGATCGAACGCATCTAACGACCCGAACAGAGAGACCCATCGTGGAAGTGCATTAAGCATATCGGTGATGGGAAATCTCTCAAGACTTATAATAGTGTACGATTTAGTCCTCGGACTTGAGGTACTAGGGCGAATTCGGTACACGAAAATACGTACTTTGATTTAGGAGCTGATCACATAGCCTGACCATTGTGCGACAGCTTTTGGTATGTATGAACGTGTACGCGAATGGTTAGTACTAATAAAGGATCTATCGACTAGTCTTGATAAGATGAGAGAATTTCTTGTACGTACTTAGATAATAATTTTCGAGAAACCCATGACCGTGGTCAGTGACGGATTTGGAAAGGGGTTTCCAAATTTAGAAGTCACACTGGAATTATTATCCTGAATTAGAAAGTACAATATTGAGATAATTAGAGAGGTGCCGACCAATTCACACACCCTAGGTCTCAATCGGAAATTAGTCGTTAGAAGGACCGTATGTAAATGGCATTTATAAGAGGTGAAGGTTCACGAATATCAATTCACCTGAATTTGGGCCTCATGGGCTTGTGGCTAGACATCGACCATGAGGTGTGGGTACTCATGAATTAATAAGGAAATTAATTCTAGAGTGGTCAATTAAAGTGCTTAATTGATCGGAGCAATTAATTACATATTAATTGCTCTCTAATTAAATCACGGGAGTCGTGGGCCTACTGCCAATTGATAGTGAACCTAGAGGGTCACACACAATACAGTTGGACAGTGACTGTCTTAAAAAAGAAATACTTGATTTAAGGAATTAAATCAATAGATGAATTAAAGTGTTAAGTCAAAGAGAAGAATAATTATGTAGAAGTAACTAATTAATTAAACAAGAATTAAAGTGTTAATTCGAAATGGAGAATCATTAATTAGAAGTAACTAATTAATTAATCAATTGGAATTCCTGATTGATTAAATCCTCAATTAAAGTGTTAATTGAAAAAGGGATTAATTAATTAATAGTGGATTAATTAATTAAGCATATGGGCCGATTATTATGTAGATTAATTGATCTTGGATTAATTATATTTGCATGGGCCGATTTTTACTAAGAGTAATTTGATTGAATTAATTTTAGATTAAAAGAGCATATGGGCCCATGGTTACATTGATTAATTGATCTCATGATCATTTAATCAAACATGGCCGCAACATGCTAAAGGAAAATTATTAATCTTATTTTAAATTAATCATAGCCGATTTTATGATAGGGAATATTGGGAAAGATTTATCTTGTGAGGAGATATGGCATATCTTGTTTCCTAATGAGATAAGGAAAGATATGCAAAGAGATATATCTTATATCTAGAAGGAGTCTTCTAAATATAAGAGATATATCATAATCTCTTCACATAACAAGTTAAGCTCAACAACTAAGAAACCCTAGTATAAAAAAAGGAGAGTGGCCGAAAATTTTCAACCAAGAAAACTCAATTCTTCTTCCTGATCGGCCACTCTGAAAAATCGCCCCATCCCTGTGTTTGATTTTCTCCAAGTTTCCTTTTCTGGATCTGGATCCAATTCCTGAAAATGACAATTCCCTAATCCTAGTTCTGAGCCTGAGGATTACAAGAAGTCATTCAATCCAACTGGTGTGGACTTTCTCTAGAGGCACAACACTTGGGGTGCTCTAGTGAACTTTTGAAGACCGGAGAAAAACCAACACCTTGCTTGTGGTGAGGTAATTTCTTAAATTACCTAACTTTATTTATGTTTTGAATTGTGATTCAAATATCCATTTTTCGTATGAGTTAGATAACTGAGATCCTGGGCTCATGGGTTTTATGTGTGTATAAATTTTTTGAATATTCCACACGTTGTTTTTGACAATTGTACCGCGTAAAATCCAACACTCGATTTGTGCTTTTTCCTTTATTTTGTTCTTCTCTTTTTTCTTCTTTTTTTGTTTGTTCCTCTGTATACTCTACACTTTTTAATCCGTTATTTTTTCCTACCCAATTTCTAAAAATTGGTTTAATCAACCCGAAAATATTAAAAGAAAAAAGAGTGGATTGTTTTATTCTAATAAAAAAAAAGGGGATATCCCTTTTTCTAGCGACATGTATCCTATTTTATTTTATTTTTAAATCATCTAATATAGTAAAGACAAATATACCCTATATTATCTTGTAATACATTATTCTCTATCAATTATGTACACATTCCAAATTAATCATATTCACCATTAAACAACCCTATCCCCACCACCAACCACCCCACCCAAGCATCATTCACTGTTCTCCACATATTAGTTCTTCTTTTTCTCTATTTGCTGCATTCCGACCACCTCAAAAATATTAATCTCTGCGGTTATTTTATTGTAAATTCGAGTGATAATTTATCGTACTTTCTGAGTTTCTATACAACAATTTGGTCATGGAGTGAAAAGCGTCTCCATTGCTTTTCGCAACTTTCGCGAAGAACAAATTGGTAAGAATTTAAAAATTAATCCTCCTTATTCCTTCCTAAATCAAAAATTAAGATCAGAACAGAACAATTTAACTTGCACAAAGACATATTCCCAAATCCGCAATTGATACAATTACATGTAATACGAAGATAATCCTCATGCCTGCGGTCCAAAGTTTGAATCTTAATTTTTCCTCATTATTGATCTTTCAGTTATACTATGTTAATTAGTAGAATAAAATTGTTCCCAATAAACACAAAAATGTGAATTTCCCTTCGAGTTAATAAAACATATACACAACCAAATGAGGATTATGTCATCATCGCCTAACTTGGACAAAGATCAATATTAACATTATTAGTAAAATTAGGGGCTTGGGTCGCGAGTGTGGTGGGGCTCAGGGCCAGCTCAAGATTATTTGGGGCCCTAGGTGAAAATTAAAAATGGGGCCTATTTTATGTAAAATTTATTTTTCTTACTTTAGCCGTTGCAAAAGTATTTATTAAATCATCATATTCTAGTCTTTCCAATATATCTTTTTCTATAGATAAAATGGACAACTCACTTAGTCTTTCTAGTGACATGGTTGATCGTAAATAATTTTTTACCAATTTAAGTTTTGAAAAACTTCTTTCTGCAGAAGCAACAGTTACATGTATAGTAAATATTATTATATAGAAAATACATGTATTTGGATACGAATCGAACACTTTTATATGATTAAGAATATCAATCGGCTTATCTATATCAGAAGGCATAACTTTTGATAAAACTTTTAGTTCATAATATAAATCAGAACCATCTATGTCTGAAATTGAGTTATGTTTTAATGAATTTTCAAGATTGATACAATGTTCTTTCAAAGTGTTGTTATCTAAAGACTTTAAAGTTGTAACATCTAATAAAAATCCACATATATTTGCGTAATTTTTAAATTGTTCAAATCTAATTTTAATCGAAGAAATAGCTTGGTCTAGAATATATAAGAAATACTCAACTCTAAAAGATTCCTCGGGTGATAATGTAACATCATTATTTTGGGTCTCATCAAATTGTCTTTTCCTATGGATTATACGTTTTTTTACGAAATATTGGTTCAATTTTCATTTTTAAAGCACTTTCTTTAGTAATATTTATGACAGAATTATATCTATTTTCTCTATATTCTTCTAAAAATGATATAAGACCTTTTAATTGACTTATAGCAGAATCAATGTGCATATCTTTAGACTGTAAATTTTTGCTAACACAGTTAACAACAGTAAATATTTCAAACCAAGTATTCATGCTAAGTAAAAATTCAAAATTTTCCATCTCAAAAGTGGCTAAACATCTAGCTTCACTCTTTATTTTAGGATCTTCACTAGTATCTGCCAATTCAAGTAAAGCGTCTATTATTTCTATTGGTTGACTTTGGATTGCTCGAACACTTTCAATATGACTTTCCCACCGAGATTGTGACAATGGCTTAACCGTTAATTTTTTAACATTATCCGTTAAAATTTTCCATCTCTTTTTGGAACCAGAAAATAAAGTATATTTCGTTGTATGACTCCAAAGAAAGTTACAGCTCTAGGACAAGAGTTGGCCATATCACAAAGTACTAAATTCAAACTATGACTACCACACGGCGTGTAAAATGATCTAGGATTTATATCTAATAATCTTTTTTCTACACCTTTTTCTTTTTCTTCATGTTCGAGCCATTGTCATAACCTTGTCCTCTCACGTTGTCGATATTAAGTTTTAATTCTTTGATTACTCTTAAAAGTCCTCGAAAATACCTTTTCCCGTATTTTTAAGAAACCTAAAAAGAATTCTTCTATTTTGATTGGGGTCATAGAGATATCTACACATCTTAAAATAAGTGACATTTCTTGATGACTTGTATCTGGAGTACAATCAAGCAAAACAGAAAAATATTTAGCTACCTTAATTTTATCAATAATTTTGTTTTTAATTTCAGATGCTAATATATGCACCAATTCATTTTGTATGTTATGTCCTAAATAATGAGAATGTATTTCACCATCTTTAATTCTCTAATGTGTTCTTGCATTATAGGATCAAATTCGGCAATCATTTCAATTGATCCTAAAAAGTTTCCATTGTTATCTTCATAAATTTTTTCATTTGTTCCACGAAAAGCTAAACTATGTTTAGCTAAATTTTTCACAACTGCAATTATTCTTTTTAATACTTGCTTCCAATGCTCGTTTTCTCTCTTTATGCTTTCTTGAATACTATGATCAATTGAGTTACTTTTTAGTAGTCTCACTTCTAAACTCATCCAATTATACATATTATTTATATGTTCACTAGATGTTTCATGAGTTTTTAATATAGCACTTAGGTTTTTCCAATCATTTACTCCCTCGCCAAAAATTCTACTTCTACTAGTTATAGTGCTAAATAATTTACAACAAAAACAAAACACTCTATTTATACTTTTTGAGTATACGAGCCATCTCCTATCATATTTCTCTCCATTGGGTAAATTTCGAATATAATTTAAAATAGTAGTATGTCTACCATCATTATCTCTAGGAAAATCTATATTGGCGATTATTATAGGACCCATCTCTACTAGAAAATCTCTTAGATATATATATATATATATATATATATTTCCAAATGGCCGGATCAAGATTACTTTCATTTATATTCTCTACATCACTGCAACTTCCATCCAAAATAGAATTTGTATTTTGATCATTAGCAAAAATATCACTTTGAGCACTAACATGGTCTTGATTTTGTTCATGAACATGAGCTTCGTTTTCAATATCTACAGATTCCACAATTTGACCATCAGTAAGATTTTCGTTATGTACATCAATAGAGTTTTCAATTTGAACTTCTGTAGGATTTTCATTTTGAGTATTTGTATTACTAACATTTTCATTCTTACTAGTAATAAATTTATCTAAAGCTCCTTTTTGAGATTTAATTAGTTTTTGGATCGTTTTTTGCTTCTTACGTTTTTCACATCCGGATAAATATTTTCTACTAGACATAATAAATTCAAAAATCAATAAAAAGATAGTAAATAAAAGATAATTACGTCGAGAAGAAACAATATAACCTGGAAATTAGTAGTAATTCAACAACCAATAGAAGGATTAACGCTTCAAAAATCTCTTAAGAATTGAGTTTTATCCTGCATAATCGAAAAATCAAAATTGATTAATAAAAATATATTACAAGAAATAAATTAACTAAATATTGTATAAGCTATACCCTGTATATACTAATCACAGTTTAGTAAATCAATTTCTTTTTTCTAATACTAAAATCAATTGATTAATTACTTTTACTAAAAGCAGGTATGTAAGATTATTTATTATCATTCTTGGTAAATTAGAAGAAAGTGAATCTAAAATTAAATAGGAATAAAATTAAATAAGCTATTAACATACTGTACATACCTTATATTAACTATTTTGCTGGGAGAAAGAGAATAATATCCTTGCAAAGTTGCAATCTCAATTTCCTTTGATTTGTAGAATTAGAGAAAGAGAATAATTGTAATTGTGGTGAATTATTGAAACTTTAGTAAAGAAAGGAGAATAGGGTGTTAGAGATTGAGAGGTATTGAAAAATTAGAGAAGAAGATACATAATTTATTAGAGAAGAAGACACATAATTTATTAGAGAAGAAGTAGTTAAACCTAATTATCATAAATAAAATGGACGTTGATGAGTAATTACTTGACTCTTGGAATTCTTCACTTTTTCTTTTTAATTACCAAGTCATCAGGCGTGATGAATTCGTCTCTCAATATTTTTTTTTTTTTTTAGTTTCAGCAGTTATATAGGCCGAATTTAAGGCCCAAAATGTTGGAACTATTTGGTAGATATATGGTCTCTTAAAATCTATTGTAGCAAATCTTATTTTTTCATGGATCAAATATTATTGGGCTACATAAAGGGTAACATATGTAGGGGGCCTCAAAAGCTTTGGGCCCAAGGTAATTGCCTAAGTTGCCTAGGCCCAAAGCCGGCCCTGGTGGGGCTGCGGTCTTTGGTGCTGAATTGTCATTTGGGTTCGATGAAGAAGATTGTGGAAAATTAGGATTTGTAATTTCAATTTGAAACGAAAATTGGGGTTGAAAATATAGGAGAAAGAGTTTTGGGTCCAGGTATCGTTGACAATTAGGATTTATGAAGCTTTATTGGGTGATTTGTTTAAGTCATTGGGTTGTCTCACCATTGATTTGATGAGAAAAGCAAGGTTGGATTTAGAGGAGGTTGTGATGGCTTGACGTTGAGGGGAGAATGGTGAAGGTGGTTGTTGGAGATGTAAGTTAAGAGAGAAGAAAAAAAATTAAAGAGCGAAAGATTCATTTACTTTTTTAGACACATTTAATAAAGGGTTATTTTTGTAATTTAATGAATATATGATTTTTTTTAAATGTTCGATGACATGTCATCATTGAACATTTTGAAAGAAAATTATGATCCATATTTTGTATTGATATTTTTTTTAATGATTGAGATGATATATCTTATATAGACCTAGCCCTATGAAATCTCATTTAAGAAAAACCCAAAAAAGTAACCTATCTCTTATATTATTTCTCTTATTTTATAGTCTCTAAACAAAACCTACTAATTATTAAAACATACTATTTATTTTATCAGAAAAACTTAAAACAAACAACGTTACATTAATAGAGAAATGTTCTAAAGAATCTATTATGAAATTACTTTAATTAAAAGAGTCTTAAAATAATTTATGAAATGTTATTTAGAAGTTATTTATGTAATATTATTTTGCACAGTTTGTTAAAAGAGTTGGTATAGTGGAAGGGACTACTCACTAAAAAGTAGCAAACTCAATTTCGAACCTCTGATCCCACTTAATGTGTCCGACGCGTATCCAAAGGGATTCTACTACAAATGAAAATGTATGAGAAAACCAGAGGTGTTATCCTCTTGTTTGAACAATAATATTTTTTATTAAGAAAATACGTTTAGTGGGCAAGTGGGGCTACACTGGTTTTCTTCGGACTGACATATGTTCGATGACTTGGCCCAAATATTTCCACTCCACTTATATTCTATCATAACCTAAATTTTCTTATTTAACTTATTCTCCATCTCAATTTTATATTGTATAAAGACGTATAGTATTACTTAATTTTTCTTATGTAGTTAATACATATAGCAATAATGCATATAATCATCAATAAATTTGATGAGGAACATTTTACTTTCACGAGTAGGCGTTGCTTTTAAATTGCACAAGTTAGTGTTAATTAGTTATAAGGATTGTGAGCTCCTTTGATTATATTGTCAAATTTTGTCTCCACACAAAATTCACATTATAGAACTTGACAACTTTAAAAGTTTGTATATAAACCTAAGTTAGCCAATTTTTTCATTCTATGAAAATTAATGTGACCTAAACGGTCATGAAGCAAGGGACTCGAGCATGTAAGCATGTAAGCATAAGTACTATTATTATTAATAAACTTGTTGTCTTTGTCGATAACGGTTATATTTGCCTAAAAAATCCTTGGACATATAGCCATATCCTACATGCATACCACATTTGGTCAGCACTAATTTATCTGACTCAAATGCACAATTCTTAGTAAGGACTAAACAAAAAATTAGATTCTTCCTAATTTCAGAAACATAAACTACATTGTAAAAAGATCCTGAAGTGAACTTCAGCACAACCTTTCTTTCTCCTTCTACCACGAAATGAACATCATTTCCCATGAGGAGCATCTCCCTTAATTTGTTCAGAATCTTCCTTAATTAGTGAACGTGCTCTTATCGTAGCAGATATGACGGGTAGCCCTTAGTGTCCACCCACCATCTTTTGGTGTCGATATTCAAGAATGCTTTAGATATGACAACTTCAAGATGCATGTCGTCCATGTCAGATATTGCGAGGTCCATCTTAATATTTTTAGTTTTCCGGTGACGGCACTTCTTCGCAAGATGACCACTCTTTCCACAGACAAAGCACACCCGATCAAACTTCTTCTTTTTGTTACCCTTGTTGTCTTTGTTAAGTTGATTGGACTTTTGTTTCTTACATATTCGAGTCTTCCACAATATGATGCTTAGCTCCCCCGAGCTAAGGCATTCTCATATAGTTCACCCATTTATCAATTATTGTTATAAGAGAAAAGATGTAGGGAGAAAGTGTAAAGTTATACTCTGGAAGGGTATTTATACAAAGAGATAAGACTCCACAAATATCAAAATACCCATAGGACTCGTTTTTGTTTGACGGGAATGAAATCTAGATTTGACAATCTAATTGCTTGGTATTAGTAATTATGTTTGGTAAAAAAATCATATTCTGGGAAAAAAAATATATTCCTTAAAACTAGAAATATGGCAACCAAAATCTAGGATTATTTTCTATGGTATTGTGATTCCTTTTCTATGAGATTTGATACTAAATATAAGAAAGACATTATTGTCCCAATTTATTCTTCTCTCTCCTAAATTCTCTTTGACACCATAGCCGCTCCTCTCTTTTTGTCTCGGATCTCCTTCTCCATTAGGTTACCACAATCATATTCGGGGTCGTTTGGTAGGACCTAATAGGGAGGGGGGTATTAGGTCATATTATGTGTGTTAATATTGATTTATACAACATTTGGTCACTTTGTTATAGTACCGGGTCAAATGGATTAAATCCTTGCGACATCGTATTGAGACTAGATTATAATCCACTCAGGCATGGATGAATTAGTTAATCCGGGTGAATATAGATTCGGTGAAATATCACTTATAACATCAAATTTAAATATTGCCTATTTTAACATATCATAAATTCTTCTTAAATCTCTGAAATTTGAAAACACATTCTACATAAATAAATCACAAACTAAAATCTATCAATTTACAATTAACATGGAGACATTCGAACTAAAACATTGAATAAACCTTGATCAGCTCACACTCTTATACGTATTATACAAATTGCTTCGATGAATTGATATATCTTAACTAACATAATATGTTCAATCAAGTAGTGAAAATATATTAATATATGCCTAAACTCATAACTCCGCGAAACATATTGCGATTGATTCCTTTAATGTAATATGACTCAATCAAATTTACCAAACATATTTTTAATAGGACCTTTAATCCGGCTCCGATCTTAATTCACATTAATCCCATACACCCTACCAAACGGTCCTTTCGTGTGTGTATATATATATATATATATATATATAATGTGTGTGTGTGAGACTCTATTACATATGACTTTTAATACACATTGATCCAAATTTTGAAAAACATAACGAGAATGTAGGATAAGTAAATGGTTTATCAATTTTAAAATCATTTTAATTTCTGAAATTCTGGCGTGCATCTTTAGCAGTAGTTATATAATCTATTTTTTAATGACTACTTAGAATTTGGTTCATGATAATAATATTAATTTTTGGTTTGTTTCAGGAATATAACACATGATGAATGTTTTTACTTGCATAATCAAATGAGTAATTTTTTTTTTTATATTTTGAGAAAATTAATATACATACTTTATATATAGTATATGTGTAAGGGGTAATTTTGTGAACATATTAAATATGAATTCCATTCCTTATTATTACCAAACATTAGAAAATGAGTTTGTCTGATTTCCTTGCTCAAATTCCAAATCAAAATTTTGAAAATCAAATTACCAAATTCATTATCCATTCCATTCAAACAAACGGGTCCTTAAACCCGTAAGCCCTTAAACCTAATCATAATATTCTTAACACTTCCCCTCCAGCTATAACTCTCACTTTAATACTCCCCCTCAAGTTAGAGCTACTAAGCTCTAAGTTTGTTAAAAAAATGTTAATAACTCGATAACAACTAAATACAAAACACCTTAAATAAGAATAACTAAGTGAACGTTGTAGTTGACATTTAATGATGAACTTGATACAAATTGCATTGAATTGGAGAACTCTGACAACCAATTTTAACGTCGAAACTAACACCTGCGAACACTGCGATGACAAGGATCGGCAAATTACCAATCAAAACATAACATATGGATCACTAGATCCACACAACCGATAATCCTAGGGATCAATGCCGACGCTGGGAATAACATTCACTAACACTCTGCAACTTTCTCGATTGTAATTTGATTCCAACCAAATGTCGAACAAATAGTGCGCTACGACTGCACTACTAAAATTACCAAGCAACAATCTAATTGCAGCAACGTCCATCAACAACAACAAAATCATAGACAACACTTTCACCAATGAAAACACAACGAACTCAAACAACGAAAAATACCAAGAGAATTAAAAATGAAATAGTAACTACTTCTCACTACTCCCCTTGAGCAACTAACCGAATTGTTGCTCACATGTTCCAACCAACGGAATATACCACGTTATAAGAGAAAAGATTTAGAGAGAAAGTGTAAAGTTGTTATTAATAATGAAACATGGAAGGGATTTATACAAAGAGATAAGACTCTGCAAATACTAAAATACCCTCAAACTTAATCCTAATACTCTTATCACTTCCCTTCAAGCTATAACTCTAATTCTAATAGTTATCATGTTGTTATCCTGTGTCTTAAAGCTTTTTTTGTGAGATCTTGCACAATCCTCTTTGAAGCTAACTTCTTGAGCCTTAGGTAATGTTTGAACCACGTCAATGTCGGAGGAATCATTCCAATGATGGAGGCTACCTGGTAGGACTCACTTAGTTCATGTATTTCATGAAGAAGTTCATTGATCATCATTTGCAGCTCATCCACTTGTTCATGCAAAGATTTGCTATCAACCATTCGGTAGAAATGAAATTTTTCAACAACAAACATTCTGTAACCTGAGTTTTAAATTTTGTATTTTCTTTTCAGACCTTCCCACAAGAGTTTGACAGTCTTTGTGGGACTGTAAATCTTGTAGAGTGTCTTATCCAAACAACTCATAATGTAATGTCGGCACATAAAGTCGTTATGATTCAAGGCCCCAATTTGCTTGACCTCCATAGGAGTTTGATCCTCCTTAGACACCGGTACCTCCTTAGTATAGAACTTGGCCACATCCAAGATCCTAAGGCAGAACATCATCTTGTCCTGCCATGTTGCAAAGTTGGTCACTTTGAATTTGAAGGGTGGAATCAACGGAAAGGTAGGAATGCTCTTCGGTGTCTCCATCACAATGTTGTTTGATGCCATCTACCTAGATGTATTAAACAATTTAGTATTGTCTTAAGATTTGTTTGTGATGTTTATCAATCTGTGTAATAGAAACATACTCGTACTATATTTCTTATAATAGACTATAGATAGAAATATATTCGTATTATATATCTTATAATAGACTATATTAACTATTTTGATTATAGTTAACATAAAAAGTATAGTATGATACTCTATACATAAACTATTAACTCACAATTAAGATAATAGAATAATTTTGGAAAGAACATAAACTTCAATTTTGAAAACTAAGGCCATCTATGGCCGGGACGGGGCTGCGGAAGAGGAGGCGTCTCCAGCGGTCGTGGGGCGCGGGGCGGGGCGTAGGGCTCGGCGGAGCCCAGCGCCCAGCATTGGGGTCGCGTGGGCGTGTTTGAGAAGATGAAGGGCGCGTGTAAATACGAGCCCCTCTTTAAAACAGGTGCCGCCAAGTGGCGGCACCTGATTGGTTCATTTACTTTTTTTTTATATTTCTTTTAATTAGTTTGTTGATTATAATTAATGAGGCTTAATTAGTTGCATAATTAATGTGATATTTATTTTAAGGCGTGATATATATGTTAATGTGATATTTATGCATAATTAATGAGCTTTACTTAATGTGATATATATGTTAAGGCGTGATATACATATACATGTTAATGTGATATTTATGCATAATTAATGAGCCTTAATTAATGTGATAGGTTTTAATTAATGTGTTATATATTATATATAATTATTGTGTTACTTTATATAATTATGATATACTTATAGATATAGTATATAGTATATTAATTATTTAAAGTAATTTTAAATAAAATTATGATATACTTATAAATATAGTAATAGTCCATTTAATTTTAATATCTTTTATTGTAATTAAAAATTTAATCATTTAACTACAATATTGGTGGTGACTATAATTTTTAGAAATACGGAATTAGTTAAAAATAAAATTAAGCCCTCATACAGAAAAAATTTAGATTAATGCTTAATCTAAATTAAATATTTAAATACATACTAAAACAGAAAAGAAAAGTAAATTCAAACAATTACGTTCATTGTTAACCGTATTTTGCGTAAACATGGGCTATTAAGTCTTTTTGAAGTCTACGGTTGGTTTCCTTGGAACGAATTGCTTCATGACGCAGCATATAGTTATCCAACATTTGCCTTCTTCGTTCAACATCTTGAAATTGTACTCCGCGACATGGATAAATTCTAGCGCGTGCTCTACAAGATGTGCTAATGTCAGTATCATCATCGTCGGAGTCATCGTCCTTGTATTCGTCACGTTCATCCTCCACAATCATGTTGTGGAGTATTATACAAGTTAACATAATATTGGACAAATCCTGCGTATGCCACCCCCTGCCGTGTTGATTAATGATTGCGAACCAAGCTTGAATTCCGAACGCTCGTTCAACATCTTTGCGAAATGATTCATGATACCGTGAGAATAATTGTTCAGGATTGGTTCTAGGGTTTCTCACAGACTGTATTAGCGTTCCCCACTTCGGATATATACCATCCGCAAGATAGTAAGGCATGTAGTAAGTATGTCCGTTCACTTCATACTGAACCTCGGGAATGTTACCAGAAGTGAGATTATCGAACAGAGGTGAATGACCAAGGACTGTAATGTCGTTCAATGCTCCCGACACGCTAAAAAAGGCATGTCATATCCACGTATCATGTGAAGCAACAGCTTCAAGAACAATCATAGGTTTCTTCGACCTTCCAGAAAAACTTCCTTGCCATGCGGTTGGGAAATTTTTCCACGTCCAATGCATACAGTCGAGCGAGTCAATCATCCCCGAAAATCCACGTCGTTCCGATTTGTTAAGTAGCATGGCCAAATCAGCTTGGTTTGGGGCACGAAGGTACTGGTCTTTATACAAACGCAAAATGGTTAGACAGAATTCACGGACAATCTCGCATATGGTACTCCCCGCAACACGGAAATTTTCGTCATTAGAATCGTAGGATCCTGCGTATGCCAACGAACGCATAGCAATTGTTACCTTCAGAATTGGTGAAAGCCTTGCTCGATGGGAGACATCGTATCTTTGAAAAAAGTATATATTTTCGCGCTCGCAATCTGCAAGGATACTGAGGAAAAGGGGACGCTTCATACGGAAACGGCGCCTGAATATTTCACCTGAGTACAACGGTCTTTCGATGAAATAATCGTTCATCAGTTGTATGTGTCGTGCTTGGTGGTTCCTGTTTAAAAATTTACGGCCTGGAACAGAACCACCATGTACAGGCACAATTTCTGTTGGAGAAGTCAAAAGTTCTTCATACTGTTCGTGAAGTTGTGCATCTTCAATATCTTGTTCTTCCATCGTGTTTTTAAAATCTTCCCAAAATTTATTTCGGGAAGAAGATGATTCGTCACCATCACCATAATAATAATCCCCGCCAAAATCATAGTTTTGGTTCATCTTGAGAAAGTAAAATGAAATTTTTTAAGAGTGAATGTGTTGAGTGGAATGTGAGACTGGATTATTAAATAGGCAAAATATGTACCGATCTCCACCGTTCGATTTCTGCACCAGATCTCCAACGTTCTTTTTATGTACCGATCAGATCTCCACAGCTCATTTTCTGCACTGATCTCCACCGTTCTTTTTCTGCACCAATCTCCACCGTTATTTTTCTGCACCAATCTACACCATTCTTTTTATATACCGATCAGATCTCCGCCGTTCGTTTTCTGCACTCCACCGTTCCTTTTTTGCACCAATCTCCACCGTTCTTTTTATGTAACGATCAGATCTCCATCGTTCTTCTTCTGCACCCATCTCCACCGTTCTTTTTCTGCACCGATCAGATCTCCATCGTTCTTTTTCTGCACCAGATCTCCACCGTTCTTTTTTTAGAAAATTACATAATACACCCGATAGCTTTTCCTATTTAAAGGGAGTTGTGCTCACATCTGAAAGCACGCATCTCTCAATATCTTCCAATCTAAATAAAAAAGAAAGCAAACATTTTAAGGCAATGTCTCTAAAGTGGTCTCAGGCTGAAGATGTAGCCTTGACAAAGGCATACATAGAGGTATCGGAAGACAACGTCACATGGGCAGCCCAACCAATAGAGACATTATGGGCAAGAGTCATAATGATAATGTATGTCCTTCTTGATAGTACTGGACATCATTACGAACGAAGAACAAAAGAGTCAATCACTAGTAGATGAAAAAAACACATTTGCAGCAAGATGCAAAAATGGAACGAAGCACTTCAAAGGGCCAAAAGGGAGGTGGGAAGTGGCGGCCAAATAATGGAAGAGGTAAATATTACGTTAATATTATGCTAAATAATTATTAATAGGTAGGTTATATTAACTATTTTTTGTAATTTTTAGCATGAACTGGCATTGTGCATGTACAAGGCCGAAACGAAGCAAAATTGGTGCTTCCAACACACATGGGAAGTTGCATCAGAGTGGATCATGTTCAGGTCAACATCTGGAACGTCTCAAACACCTCCAGTTAACCCATCTCAACCAACGAAAGATTGTTATATTCCAACCCCACCACCAGAAACTCAATTTGAATCGGAAACACTAGGTGACGATGGTCATCCCGAGACTCCCCACGTACCCCAGTCGACTGCAAGATCTGAAAGACCTACTGGTAACAAAAAAGCCAAGAAGGGAAAAGGGAAGGCTTCGTCGAGTAGTTCACATGGTAATGACTTTGAAAGGGTAAAATTGGCGTTCATGAGAGAAACTACACTTATGGTAGAGGCTGGACGAGAGAGAAGGCATATGGAGACAATTCAACGTCAACGGGAAGAAGAAGCAGCGAGATTGGCAGTCACAGATAGGTTACAGGAGGAACGGATTATGTCGATGGATTGCTCTGGATTCACTCCAGATACAAAGGCGTATTGGAAGAATAGAAGAAAAGAAATACAAAATAAAAATCTTCCAAGGGACTTATTGGGAGATTCATCGAATGAAGGAGCCTACTGGTTTCAGAGGAGAAATCAGTAAAATGTTATATTTTCATATGTTTCCTTTCTTGTATTTCCTGTATTTCCGATTTCTTGTATTTCCTTTCTTGTTTGTTGTATTTCCTTTCTTGTATTTCCTTCCTTATTTGTTGTATTGCGTATTATGTATTAATTTTAAGTTATTTAATTATTTACTCTCTTTAATTTTAATATTTTAATATAATTAATAATTTAATTACAAGTACTATTAATTATTACTATTATTAATATTAATATTAAAATTAAATTAAAGCTAAAAGTATAGATGAGAGTGGGCAAGTGTTGAAAATGGAATTAATTCCATTTTGGAGCCCTATCATTGGAGACGACCAGGCAGGACTCGGATGGGGGGAGGGGAGGGGGCAGGGCTGGCCCAGGGCTCCAGAGCCCTGGGGCTAGCCCTCTCCATTGCAGATGGCCTAGAAGTTACATAAACTTTGTTTAAACAATTGTTATGAATAAAGTTGAATTGTTTATACAGCAAATTAAAATGTTTCAATTATATATGAAGAGAACGTAAGTTTTGTTTACTTATGAAAAATGGACAGAGATTTAAAATGCAGAAACAGAAAGAATGGCTATGAACTTTTATTAACAATGTACGCGGATATATTAAATAAAGGATTGAATAGAAAATTAACTCAATGTGTTATTCTGAATAGGCACTTTAACTTTCTGTGATAAATAAAATGACAAAATACCTCTATGTTTTCATAAAAGAAGCACATTACCTCCCTTTTTATTTTTACATTTTTACAATGAGGAAAAATGCTATTTATGCAATATCACATGGAGTTAAAGTGTCCATTTACGCATATCACAGGCAGGGCGGTAAATTGTCTATTTCACAGACGGATAAAGTGAGGTGAATATGTTGTCAAAGATAAGGTTAAATTGGTTATTTTTTACATGAAAATGAAGTCTCGGTCGCATTATAAAGTGTGTGTGTGTGTAATTCATTCGGAAGTAAATTATTCATTATTTCATGTTACAGAGAAGTAAATTGCTCATTATTTTATTTCACGGGGAGGCAAATTGCTCATTTTCATATCACAGGGAGATAAATTGCCCATTAGACACATCACAGGGAGTTAATTTGTCAAAAACCCTTAATTAAAGTAAACATAATTGAAACAAGAAAATAAAAAACGAATTATGACTAAGGTTATAGATGCATTTTTCTTAAGATAATATTTTCGGACTGTCTATGGTCCACACAACCGATCCTAGTAGCCTCCCAAGATGTAATAATTTGATGCTCCTTTTTTGAATGAACAAATAACACACAGCGAATTTGAACAAACAGAACTGCGACGGATATTTTAAGAAAAGAATGGAAGAGAGAGCGGAGATATTATTTTAGCTTTGTATGCTAGAAAATTGTGTAAATAATTGACCAGATTTTTTCTTATTTATAGGATTTGAAAATGTGTTGCTGACGGGACATGCCAATTCGAATTTAGCATGGTTCGGTACGAACGGATGTCACCCGTTCGATTAAAAATTCGAACCAAATGGACATACACACCTATTCATTCTAAAAGGGCGCGCACTTGTAGAAAGTCAAACCGGGTCGTCTAGCAGATTCTATTCGTATCACCTGCATATCTTTTGTGTTGGGTTGGACTTTAATTAATTATTATGCTAAAATTTAATCAAAATTTTTCCAAAAAATTAATATCATTTTAACTCAAGCCTAACATATAACAATTGACCAGGTCAGCTGGTCGGGCGACGGCCGCGTCCATTGGGAACCTTTGATCACATAGATCCTCATTCCTCTAAAAGCTTCGTACGTAGCCGCAAGGGGCACAACCTTATGCTCAATTTTAGCTATATAAATGATTAAAATTTTTCACTCCAACTCAACGTGAGATTAACGCTTCTTCCCTCAGTTTCATTCACTTTTAGTTTTTATGGGCTCAAACAATTTGAATTTCACCTAAATCTCCAACAAAAATTTGTCCAATTAATCCAGGAGAGAATTGCATTTTTGGTACACAGCTATAGATCAATTCCCACTTTTGGTACACAGTTTTATGTGTCCAACACATTTGGTACACCTCTTTAACAAAGTTCGACACATTTGGTACAACCGTTAAATAAATTGCAAAATCACCGTTAATTCGATCACGTGCCCGTTAGTTCGACACATTTGGTACACCTCTTTTACAAAAAAAAAAAAAAAAAAAAAAAAAAAAAAAATACTTGATAAACTTTTATAAAAATTATCATATGTATTTATTATATTTATCATATCATATTTATATAATGATAAAAAAATATGTATTTATTATTTATATGACATGTAAAATATAATAAACTATATAATGTCATTTATAGTTTAATACTGGAAGAAGAATAAAATATAATAAAAAAGTTTATCAAGTTTCAATTTTTAAAAATTATTTATAAAAATAGTTTATTATTTATAAAAATTATTAAAAATATGTATTTATTATTTATATGACATGTAAAATATAATAAAATATATAATGTCATTTATAGTTTAATATTGGAAGAAGAATAAAATATAATAAAAAAGTTTATCAAGTTGCAATTTTTAAAAATTATTTATAAAAATAGTTTATTATTTATAAAAATTATTAAAAAATATGTATTTATTATTTATATGACATGTAAAATATAATAAACTATATAATGTCCTTTATAGTTTAATATTGCAAGAAGAATAAAATATAATAAACAAGTTACTTTAATTTATCATATTTATAAAAATTATTAAAAAATACGTATTTATTATTTATATGACATGTAAAATATAATAAACTATAATGTCATTTATAGTTTAATATTGGAAAAGAATAAAATATAATAAAAAAGTTTATCAAGTTTCAATTTCTTTTTTTCTTTTTTTTCTTTTTCTTTTTTCTTTTTTTTTCTTTTTCTTTTTTTTTTTTGTGTAAAGAGGTGTACAAAATGTGTCGAACTAACGGGCACGTGATGTCACATGATCGAATTAACGGTGATTTTGCAATTTATTTAACGGTTGTACCAAATGTGTCGAACTTTGTTAAAGAGGTGTACCAAATGTGTTGGACACATAAAGCTATATACCAAAAGTGGGAATTGACCTATAGCTGTGTACCAAAAATGCAATTCTCTCATTAATCCAGATTCAGTCGTGGTATACAAGGAAATAAAGGGAACAATCGTTGTTGTGTTTGATTATAAAGGTCAATGGCAATGAATTAAATTATGACTTTTTAGGGAAAAATGCAATATACTCTCGTTTTATGATAAACATATAAGAAACTATTTTGTGAAATTGTTATTGTATTAAACTTCCTTGAATTTTTAAAAACTCTGAAAAAAGTGTTGGTTTTAAATAACATACATGCTTCAAAATTCACATATTCGAAACGAATAAAGCAAAAAAGGATCTTACTTAACAATTCGAACCGGCAATTGAATCACGAACTCTTTGTTTCTGATTTCTGGTAATTTTCCAATACTCTGGTCGATCTCCAATCACGAATGGAAAGTAGACACTGATCACAACCTAAGAACCCTGGACTTCGATGTTCTTGATTGATCAAATTAATTCTCCCCAAAAGTATTTTTTCTCTCTGATTTTTTCTCTGTTTAGTTTTTCTCTCTGTATTTTGTTTTCTCAGATTTTCAATTGTAATAAAACTGTCTAAGAGAGAAAAATAAACGTCTTCTAATAAACTGACTTCAAGAGAGAGAGAGGGGGAGGTTATCCCATAATAATAGGAGTGGGGAGTTAATTAAAACTCCCCTTAACCAACTGGATCCGGATCCGGTTCGGGTCAGCCCACATGGGCGCACCCGATCCGACCCGGCCCAATTGGATCAGTCCAACATCTCCCACTCGCACGTGCGGGCTGACCCCGTGCTTTCAGTGATCAATTCAATTTACATCCGAAGTTTCGTATGGGCAAATAGGCCGTGTGACCCGGCGAGTATATGAGCACGTTGCTAAATACCTGTTAGGGTGATATAGCTGCTTAAGGAAACAAATTCCAGAAGAGGACTATTCTCGCTATTCCCTAGATATCTTTCGTACTACACCAGTCGACGTGTCCCTTATCCCTCCAACCTTGGTTATAGGGCATACTCGACTCTTTGGCCAATACTACTCTGTATTCACAATTACATCTCAAAACAATTAAGTTTAATGTAATTAGCTAGCTGGTGAATGCAAGTAGGGTGTAAGTCGAAGATAATCTTCCTTTCCTACAAGGATCTTCTGATTTCACTTTAGCAGCTTTCCTAGACACGCACCGCATCGCCGTATGATTCATGGCTATTAGTAACGTGCTAAAGTAGCAACACCAATGGGAAACCATAAGAAACTGTCAAAAGTCTTAAGGGCATTAATTTGAGATTCCCTTGAACCTCAAGGTCTCACATAATGAGAAAGCAGGGATACATTTGCTCATTAACCTTTGTGGTTACCTTGCACACGTGGTACGAAAACATGTGTTACGATACTTTTCTTCCCGAGCAGAAGCGTATGTCATTTACAAAGGGATTTGTAAATCTGTATCGTACAGATCTCAGTTTAAGTTCCTCGATACCCAAACCCGAGTTTTCTTCTTTCGTCGTCCTCGGCTCAACTCTCAAGAAAACTCATATCTGGCTTAAGATAAGTACAATGGATGGTGGGGAATCCATTTCCATTACTTTATATATAGTAACCTCATCTCTACATATTCCAAAATATCAGAGGCGATATCTCATGTGAACGAGCCAATTTCATCTGATTGAGAAAATCTCATCTCTGCACACTCCCAGTGTCAGAGGCGATTGCTCATGTGAGAGAGTCAATCTCTACTTATCCGACATACCTTTTTTTTAGTGAAGACATTTTCAAAATAGATCTCAAAATATGTGTATATTCATAAAACATTAGTACATCAATGTTAGTGGCAATAACATTCTTAACAGAATCCAGTACATTAAATTCTACACAGTCCTAAAGACTTGGTATGACCTATGAAAGCCTCTTTAGCTATAGGTTTAGTGAAAGGATCAGCAACCATCTGATGCGTAGATATGTACTTGACAGTTACCTCTTTCTTCTCAATGATATCTCTTACAAAGTTATATCTCGTGTCAATGTGTTTGGTCAGTCCATGATATTTGGGATCTCTAGTGTAAGCCATAGCTGCTTGACTATCACAATAAATAGTCACAGCTCCTTCAGAGTTACTTACTATCCCCAAATGCAGGAGAAATCTTCGCAACCAAACAGCTTCATGTACTGCAGCTGAACATGCCACGAATTCCGATTCCATGGTTGATAGTGCTACACACTTTTGTTTCTTGCTGCTCCATGATATGGCGCCATCATTCAGTAAGAAAACATATCCGGAAGTGGACTTACGACGATCCAAGTCTCCACCCCAGTCAGCATCTGTGTAGCCTTTTAGCGATAATCCTTTTCCTTGAAAACAAAGGAAATAGTCTGCAGTACCCTTTAGGTATCTGAAAATCCTCTTTACAGCATCCCAGTGTCTTCTTCCGGGAATGGATTGATACCTACTGACCAGACCTACGGCATAACAAATGTCGGGGCGAGTACACATCATAGCATACATCAAGCTCCCTACAGCACTGGAATATGGTACTTTTGACATTTCTTGTTTCTCTGCTGGATTCGTTGGACACATCTCCAGACTCAGGCTGTCGCCTTTCATCACAGGAGTATCTATTGGCTTGCAATCATTCATCCTAAATCTTTCTATGATCTTCCTTATATAAGATTCTTGAGAAAGAGCAAGGAGTTTCTTTGAACGATCTCTGTGGATCTTAACGCCTAGTATGAAATTTGCTTCACCCATATCTTTCATCTCGAAGTTAGACGATAACCATTCCTTGATGGTGTTTAAGAATCCCTTGTCATTTCCGGCTAACAAAATGTCGTCGACATAAAGAGATAGTATTACAAAAAATTTGTTTGAACATTTGACATAGACACAGTAGTCTTCATCCATCATGACGAAGTTATAAGAGATTACAGCCCGGTGAAATCTCAAATACCACTGCCTTGATGACTGCTTAAGACCGTAGATTGATCTTTTCAATTTACACACTTTGTGTTCTTGGCCTTTAAGAATAAATCCAACTGGTCTTCTCCATTAAGAAAAGCAGTCTTAACGTCCATTTGATGTAATTCCAAATCTAAGTTAGCTACAATGGACAAAAGGAGGCGAATAGAGGCAAATCTCACTACAGGCGAGAAGGTTTCTTCGTAATCAATACCCTCAAGTTGAGTATATCCTTTAGCTACTAAACGAGTTTTATATCTATCAATGGTTACATCTGCCTTCTGCTTAATCTTGAGAATCCATTTATTCCCGATAGATTTTCTGCCAGAAGGAAGATCGACCTACTCCCAGACTTGGTTCGATTTCATGGAATCAATTTCTTCTTCCATCGCTTTCTTCCATTCGTCCTTCTGAGGACATGATAGAGCTTCATCAAAAGATTTAGGCTCTTCATCTTCTATAGAAGAAACATTAAAAATATGTCCTTCTACGTCGTAATGACGTCTAGGAATATTTCCTCTAGAACTTTTCCTAAGTTGTGATTCAGTAATATCGTTCTGGGGTAAATTACTCCCACTTGGATCAAGTGGTCCAGTCGTATCATTTTCCACCAACGATTCGTCTAGCTCAATGCCATTCGCTGAATCAGTTAATTCGAATAGAGGTTCTCGGCTTTTGATCTCACCTCTTTTAGGAAATTCGTTCTCTAAGAATGTCACATCTCGTGAGTCGATTTCAGTGGTGCTACCCTCTTCATTTTCTCCTATGAACACGTAACCCTTAGAGTGTTGAGCATATCTTTTGAAGATACATTTCTTTCCTCTGGGACCAATCTTGCCATATTTGTTCGACGAGTCGAGCACGTAGGCAGCTGATCCCCAAGGTCTAAGGTTACTTAGATCAGGTTTCCTACCTGTCCAAAGTTCATATGGAGTGGTAGCCATTGATTTTGATGGCACTTTGTTCAGTACATAGGCAACAGTTAACAAAGCATCTCCCCAAAAGGAAATCGGTAAGTTAGCTTGTGCCATCATGGACCTAGTCATTTCTAGCAATGTTCTATTCCTCCTCTCAGCAACTCCGTTCTGCTGAGGTGTGTCAGGATTAGTTAATTGCCTAGTTATCCCCTTTTCTTTACAAAAGTCCTTAAATTGACCTGATAGATATTCCCCGCCTCGATCAGTTCTCAAGGATTTGATCGTTCTGTCTAGTTGGTTTTCTACCTCATTAAGGTAACGTCTAAAACACTCCAGTGCTTCAAACTTATGCGAAATCAAATAGACATACCCAAAGCGAGTGAAGTCATCTATGAAAGTAATGAAATAGGAGGCTCCATGTCTCGCCATAACACTAATCGGACCACAGATGTCTGAATGGACTAATTGCAATGGAAATTCAGCTCTAATAGCCTTACCAAAAGGTTTACGAATAGATTTTCCAGCAAGACAATTTTGACAAGTAGGTAAATCGATTTTAGATATTGGACCCAATAGTCCTTCTCTAGCGAGACGATTCATTCTATCTTGTCTTATGTGACCTAATCTAGCATGCCAAGTATTAACATTCACAATAGAATTACTGGAGGAACAAGCATTCAAAACAGAACTACTATTAACATAAAAGTTAAAATTATGTCTGTTATAATCAAAAACCATAAATCCATCTCTAAGATGTCCAGAACCATAGTAAACATTGTCTAAATAAACATGAACAGAATTACGACAGAAGTTCAAATTAAATCCTAATCCTAGAAGGGCAACAACTGAAACTAAATTTCGTCGAATTTCTGGAGCGAATAAGACATCTTGTAGGATCAGGGTTCGTCCACCATGCAAATCCAGTTTGCAAGTACCAATCCATTTAACCTCCACTCTGTTGTTATTTCCTACATATATCCATCTTGTTCCAACAGGGACTCGACGAAACTCTACCAACGATTCACGGTCTCTAGTCACATGGTATGTTGCACCCGAGTCAACAATCCACACAGGATATGATTCAGTTAATAAAACAATACTAGATACATGAACAAAAGACAAAGACGAGTCATGGTGTGCTACCTTATCCTTCTTAGGATTGGTGCACTCTCGAGCAAAGTGCCCGAGTGCTCCACAGTTGAAGCACTTCATCTTGTTCTTGTCTTTCTTCTTTTTAGCAAAACATTTACGTTTACCGCCATGGTTGGGGTTGTTGTTCTTCTCACCAGTCTGCTTCCCAGGGTTGCCTTTCTTCCAGTTCCTCTTACGTTTGAAGCCCGAAGCTTTCTTGGAACTAGTTTCAGCAATGTAAGCACTTGACATGGATTTTCCAACTCCAAGTCACTCATCCTCAAGTTCAACGTGGCGAGCAGCATCAGCAAAGGTTTTGATGCTATCATTATGAGTCAGATTGATTTTCAGATGCTCCCACTTGTCAGGAAGTGACCGGATTAAGGCTTGAACTTGCTGCTCATCAGAGAGTATATGGCCAGCTGACACAAGCTCCCTAATCATATTAGACATCACCCTAATGTGTTGCTTAATGTTATGATTGGGCAATTTCTTATAAGTGTCAAACTTAATTGTCAGCTGCCTCAGACGAAAGATTGTCGTACCCCCATATTTCTCCCTGAGAAACACCCATATGTCATGAGCGGTAGGGTGCTGCTCACACTCGTAAATCAAATCATCAATCACAGAGCTAACCAGGATTGCACGAGCAGTGGAATTTTTCTTTTTCCACGCCTGGTAAGCCTCTTAATCCCTTCTCTGTTGGACACTATTTCCAACACCTGGGTCATCCAAGATTCGGTTGATGCCGTCCAAAGCATCTTGCTCATCGAGCACATACCAAATTTCAAATAAAATACGCGAATAACAAATGCTCAAGCGAGAATAAACGAGCTTAATTTTTCTAAAGTATCAAAAATTCAATCTCAGTAGCCACCCATGAAGGACAATTTAATTTAAATTTTCTGTGAATTTCTAAAGATTTAAAACACAATAAATCAAAATAAATTTTAAACATTGTTCAAAAATTATTTTAATTCACAGATAAATCACAAATAAAATTTCAAGTTTACAGAAAAAAATTCGGTCGAAACCGGCGGCCGGAAGACGCCTCACGCGCCGGCGGTGCTCGTCAATTTTTTTTTTTTTAAATTACAAAGCAGCTTATGCCACGTGGCAGCTTCTGACCAGAACACGTGGCATGGAACAGTGACGTGGCCTTCCACGTTGGATGCACACGTCACCAACACGTGGATGGACACGTGGCAAAACAGGTCTCTGAATCCTACGTGGCGATGACATGGCAGACACGTGTGTCTGATATGGACGCCACGTGGATGTTCACGTGAGACTGGGCAGTTTAAACTGCCCATGATTTGTTCCACTCGCGGTGGTGGCGCGTGTACAACACGCGCCGCCTTCTGCTCGTTTTCCGGCGTCGTCCTTCTGGCTACCCCCCCCCCCCCATTTTCGTGCCTTCCGAATCCATTGGTGCAATCAGTTTTACGTTTTGAGCTCTCGACGTTGGAGTGTGCGTTACAACCGCTTAGGAAGAGATTGGCGAGTGTATTATGCATTATGTGTTATGAATTAATTTCCAGATTATTAAGGTAAGTAGGCAGAGGCTGAAAAACTCAATTTACGTACGAAATACTCATCCAAAAAATAATCTGGGCACATATCCAGAAAGCTTGTTTCGAGACAAACGTAAGCATATGTGGTAGATCGCATAATTCAAAGTAACACATCGGGAAAACGCATAATACGATTTTAAGAAAACAATTTTTCCAGAACAGAATATACATCAAAAAATTCTTAAAAAAGTTCAGATAATTACTACATCATATAAGCATGCTTCAATAAAAGTTTCAGCATAATCCGACAACTATAGCATGCCTCAAAAAATAAAGCAGTATAACCATAATTCCACAAATTCGAAAAATCATTAACAAAAACAATTTGACAGGAATTACAAGGCACATACATGAATTATTAACATAATCAGAAATTCAAGAATTTCGAACTCAATCGCAACAATGGCTCTGATACCAATGTTGGTTTAAAACAACATACATGCTTCAAAATTCACATATTCGAAACGAATAAAGCAAAAAAGGATCTTACTTAACAATTCGAACCGGCAATTGAATCACGAACTCTTTGTTTCTGATTTCTGATAATTTTCCAATACTCTGGTCGATCTCCAATCACGAATGGAAAGTAGACACTGATCACAGCCTAAGAACCCTAGACTTCGATGTTCTTGATTGATCAAATTAATTCTCTCCAAAAGTATTTTTTCTCTCTGATTTTTTCTCTGTTTAGTTTTTCTCTCTGTATTTTGTTTTCTCAGATTTTCAATTGTAATAAAACTGTCTAAGAGAGAAAAATAAACGTCTTCTAATAAACTGACTTCAAGAGAGAGAGGGGGGAGGTTATCCCATAATAATAGGAGTGGGGAGTTAATTAAAACTCCCCTTAACCAACTGGATCCGGATCCGGTTCGGGTCAGCCCACATGGGCGCACCCGATCCGACCCGGCCCAATTGGATCAGTCCAACAAAAAGGTCATTTTGGATCAACATATATCAAGATATAATTTTAAAAATATATCACGTGAAGTTGTAGGGACCAACTTGAAGTATTTTAAAAATAGTTTCTTGAAATATGTCGATTCAAACGACCTTTTTTTTTATTTTTATTATTTTGGTGTTTTTTGCAGGATTTTCGAAAACACAAGTTAGTTTAACGCAATTAAAATTTCACAGGATAGTTTCTTGCAGGTTTAACATAATACAGGAGCTAGAGTATTTTGCATTTACGCCTACTTTTTAATTATACGTCTTTACCAAGAAAATATATAAAAATAAAAATAAAAATGCAATTTTTTTTCATGACTTTGGAAAAAAGAATTACGTTCGTTATGAAATTTTATGAATATACACGACTCAGTAATTTTAGACTTCGGACACTTGTATGCAATAATATTTAAAAACCCCAAACACAGGATTTGTGGAAAACCTAAACTAATTAAGTTTTGTTGGAGTAATTAAATTCGTGTCAACAATGTTGAGTTTGGAGAGACACACAAACATACATCAGATATGTTCTTGCACGTTTGTTTTCTAGGTTAATCAATGTACGTAGTCAATCACCACATAAGGTAATATAATTAAAAGAGTGACTTTTTTTTTTTTTTCTTTTAAGCGGAGAAGGAAGTAGCCTAGCTAAGGTCTTCCTCCAAAATAAAAGCAGCTCTTGCAGGAGCCTCGTCCCATATATAATTATTTTCACCAACAGGTGATTGGTCTAGTGAAAGGGATTAGTCACTACAAAGTAGCGGACTCAAGTTCGAATCCCTATTGGGAGAGGTACCCACTTAATGTGCCTGACTAACATCGAAACGGATTAAACCCTTGGGAAACAAAAAAAAATTAATTATTTTCCATTTAATATGAGTTTATAATACGTCTGTTATATTCTCCTTTATTTGAATGTATGTATAATAGAAAGCAATTTTTTAACTGTAAAATTTACTTTGTGGCGATTTTTATCATTTTAAAACGAGGAAAAAATATTTTTAATATCAAAATTTAGTCCAAAAAATACATTTGATACAAAAGTTTTAAAACTATATTTCATATCATGTTTCACAACCTCTTGACACATTTACTTTTGCCGTCAATTTTCGGACGAAATTCAGCACATACCGTCAATTGCAGGTCTTTAAAACCCATGTCATGTTTCCCATTTCCAATTTAACAGGCGCGTGAGCGTGCGACACGTGCCGAATTCCATCCAAAAATTGACGGCAAAACTAAATGTATCAAGATGGTGTGAATCATGGTATGAAATATATTTTTTGAACTAAAATTTAATATCAAAAATGTTTTTTCCTTATTTTATAACTATTATTTACTAAACAAATTGCTTATTATTTCAATTAAGACAAATTTTAAACCTTCAAAAGTAATGACTGAGGGCGTCAAAAAAATTAAATAACACAATATAATCTCTTATTTATCTTCCAAATTTGAAGTTTTCTTACTATTAACACTTGCCTTAATTTATAACAATTAACTTAATTGACATAAAATTCAATTGAACTAAGCACGACCTCCAGTTTGATCTTGAGAGGTTGTTATCTTTCTCTCACTCCAGAAGAATATTTAGTCAATGTTTTGAATGAAAATGTCGGGTTGGTTACAACTTGCATGTGTTAAGTAAAAATAAATTTTAATTTCTTTCACAAAAACAATTTTAAGAAACATGATAGTGAAGATAATTATTTTGATGTCACCATTGATACAAGTATTATATATATATATATATATATATATATATATATATATATATATATATATATATATATATATATACTAGGTATATTGATACCGCGCAAGGCGCGGTGTTTGGCGCCCATTGTTTGTGTTTCTGTTTATACCTTTGTTGCTTTCATGATTTCGTAGAAGTATATTTATGTTGTAAATTGTAAGAATAAAAAATTTCATAAAGATAAGTGCGATCATATTTTATTCTTTTACATACTAAATATTATTTTTATTATAGAAAGGGAAAATATAATGCAAAAATCGTCACAAACTAATCACTGATTTTTGATTTTCGTCCCAAACTATTTAACTTGGCGAATTTCGTTCCGTAATTTTTAACATGAATAATTAAATGATATTGCAGAAATCATCCCAAACTAATTACAAGATTGAACCGTCATTTCCATTAAATTAGAAATTTAATATTGGGACAAATTCATACAAAATGGTAAATTATGGGATGAAATTCGGCGAATTGATATAGTTTGGGACGAAAAATTAAAATTAGTAATTAGGTTGGGACGATATTTCTAACAAATTTTAAATTGCGGGACGAAATTCGGTGAGGTAATATAGTTTGGGATGAAAATCCAAAATCACTAATTAATTTTGGACGTTTTCTGCAATTTTACCATAAAAACATGTATTTCGTTTTTAATCTATTCTAGAAGAACAAACATGATGTTTTGAGTTTTTGTATAGCTAGTGCACCGATGATTGATTGTATTCTTTAGGATTTTATGTATATTCAATAATTTCATCTAGATCTCTTCCAGATGATTATAGTCCTTAATTACCATATAAGTACTTGCACCTACAATGAAAATAAAGTGAATAAGGCCACCACATAAAATAGGAATGGAAAACAGAAGTCAAAACCATTCACAGTAATTCCAGAATAAGTGGAGTTCCCGGAGCAATTGAACTAATGAGAGCATGGAGATCATTGTCGACTGTAAAATTGAAGTAACATATAAAGTTGACCAAGAACAATACTTATATTAAAGCAGCTACTCACACTGCAAATGTCTTATAGATTGCATCCACTCCCCAACGGAAAAAAAAAAAGGCCACAAAGAGGATTGCCGGAAAGAGCTGTGTCTTTTTTGAGGGCCTGGATGTTCCAAGATGTGAAAATGAAGATCATTTTTATTAAAGTTTAGTTTGATTTTCTTTGTTTTCAACATATTTGAGTTGAACAAGCTTTACGTGAATTACATGTTGAGTGCAGGTGGCCTGATTTTTTTATTTTTTTTTTAACAAATTAACTATCAGTCTATATTTTTTTGAAATTGAGGTTAATTAAGCTATAGACTGATAGTTAATTTGTTATGTATAACAAACCTAACTCATTAAGTTTTAATCATACGAACTAGAATAACTTGGTGCGACTTTCAACCAAATTTTTAAAATTTGATTTCCTGTACAACAATCTTAACCAATGTCATACATTCTCATATAGGAATAACAAATAATCCAAAAGAAATAGAATAAAGATAATGCTTTATTAGTACAAGTGAATAAAATCGAGACTTTGAGCATGCTAAGAATTATACTTCACCCACCTTTTATTATTTCTCTCCTGCTTCATAGTCACATTATTTAATTATTCAATGATATACACAAATCACTCACTAATCCCCAACTAAAAATTTCTAGTGAATACAAATAAGATAAACTCAATAGAGAACAAAGAAAAGGAATTTAATTTACCCCTTCTTTTCTGTATACTTGTACACTTCCTATACTTGTATCTTTTTATATACAAAGGCTCCTGTATACTTTTGTCACATAAATTACAAGAACTCACTGTTGCCCTTCTCAAACTCACACTTCTTCTGCCTGGATTCTAATTTTGATTGGCTTTTAATTTCAATCTCATTCCTTCCGGCGAGAAAAGCTCCGGTGAAATGCTAGTCGGACTCAAGGGGCTTCTTGGGCTCACATTGAATTGAGATGGCTTGTAGAAGCCATAACCTATAAGAAAATATTCTAATGGCATTAACATTGCTTCTGGTTGTTCTTCAGTGATCACTGATTTACATGTTGGAACCTGCATAAAAACCAAATGCTCAACTCTTTGTAATGGATGTGACTCCAAAATTCATGCTTTGAACAAGATTTCATAGGAAATGGTCACGTTACCTCCACCAATGCACTGAATCTCCTATCTAGCTTTGAAGTCATATGAAGAGCCTCATAGTGGAAATGAGAGTTTTCTCCAACAAAAATCAAAGATCGACATTGTAGTGTCCTTAAGCCTTCGGTAATGTCTGGTCTCCTGCCAGACAACAGAATGTAAACTTCAAAACTATGACTCACAATATTTCCTAACTAATTAAACATAATAGTGAGAGCAAATACCCATTAATAGCCTTCGATAATGTCTGGTCTCCTGCCAGACAACAGAGTGTAAACTTCAAAACTATGACTCACAATATTTCCTAACTAATTAAACATAATAGTGAGAGCAAATACCCATTAATAGCTTCAAGAAACCGCAGCACATTTGGGCTTTGCCTCTCCCCCCAAAACTGCAATAAATTTAAACGGTTATGATAGAACATAGACAAATGCAGCTCGTGTGGTATTTGAAATATGGATGATAAAGAAAGTAAGAAACACGGTAGTAACTCTTCTCATGATTGAACGATTTCTGATTCTGTTACATCCACACTGACACGGACTTCCTGTCAAAACATTAAAACTAATAAGGCCAGCAAATATTTACAAAGAATGATACTGTAGAATGATTTGTATGCTTAAAATCACCTTGCTGAAGTACCGCATGAGCAATAACTCCTTGGCTAACCCACAAATGCCACATATGTAAAGTAAATTTGACATCACCTGCAGCAAATATTTTACCATTTAAAAATAGTAATCTCGCTCAATATGTATTTTATGTGAGTTTGTGTGAGTTGTATGTTATTTTGAACAAGGAAAACAAGAGATTTTTATATAACTAACCTTATTACATAACCACTATGTCCAAGATGGTGCTTTGCATAGAGGTGACACAAGAATCAAGCCCATAACACGTTGTGAGTGCTTTATCTACAGTAGCATCACTCAACGGCATTAGTCGAACTGACAGAAGAAGTAGACAGAGCAATATGAGTGATAGAAATATGTCCTGCAAGCCAGCTGTATGGCTAGTATTTATTGTAATAAATGCGGAACTATTCAATTTCGATTAATAAATGCACTTTATTAAATGGTCATCTTTATCTTATGTAATAATTATCTACGCATAAGGATAGAAGTCCTTAGATCACAGGGCTATGGGATAACCCGTGGACTGATCTCCAAGGCCGTGATCTAGAACATATTCAAGAGTCGTAGAATCCAATCGAGATAGGACATCGTTGGATTCGGTTAGACTCTCACTGTTGTGTATACTCCGATGAACTGGAAGACGCTGGGGTCCACGAGCGTGACTGGGATAGTCAATACACATAAGTGGGTGGCTTGCTGGGATGGCAAGCGCACTGAATACCCCAATTAGGAAATAACTCACCATGGAAGCGGTAGTCGCATATCGGGGTTGAAGTTATTCCATATTTATAATAGTATACGAGGAACGATCCCTAACTACATGAGGTGATAGGGTTTATCTGGTACGAGAACGTCTATACTTTGATATGAGTTCCGACTGACTGGGGATCGCCAGAAAGTCTCTGTGGACTCATGTTGGGTATAGAGGAACTCGTATGCAGATTCATATCATCAACAAAGGATCCATTGACCCGACTTGATAGGTTGGGAAATTCTCCTATGGATTTCTGTGAGAAATTAATTCTGGTAAATCCCTTGGCCAAGGTATCTGACGACTTTATGTAAGTAGCTCATAAAGATTAAGTCAAAGAGAATTTATTTCGAGACCAGAATACATAAGGTCAAGACAAAAGAAAAGGGAATCCGATGAAAGACCATGCCCTTAAGTCTCGACTGGGAGATTGATCGATGGAGAGATTATGTCGTATACGGAAATTATAAATGATAAAAGGTTCACTGAATTAATTCACCAGTGATTGGGCTCCATGGGCTTGTGGCTGGACATCGACCGTGGAGTGTGGGAGAATTCCCAAATTGGCAGGGGTGCTAATTTTGGAATGGTCAATCGATAGAGTGTTCGATTGATTTAGAGTAAGTTTTACTCGAATAATTAAATAATATTTAATTATAACCCACGGCCAATTATGTGGTGAACCTACGGGGGCATACACAATACACAAGTAGCGAAAGCGAGGAAATAAGAACGACCGAGTCGACTGGGTCGACTGGGTGAAAAATCGGCTGGATCGATTATATAAGGTGGGTCAACTGGGTCGACCCAACTGGAACAAAATGGGATCCAACTAGAATTGGATCAGGATCATAAATTAAATTGGAATTTAATTTGAGGATTAATTAATTAAGTTGGATTTAATTAATTAGAAAAGAATTTAATTAAATAGACTTAGAGTCTGATTTAATTAAATGGGAGATTATGTTAATTAATTGGGCTATTTAATTGGGAGATTAAATTAGGCCTGGTCAAATTAATTAACTGGGCCATGAATTAATTAGGAGACTAGGTCTTCTAATTAAAGAGGGTCATGGCCCATGTAGGAGAGAGAAGACCTAGTCCTAATAGGACTAGGTTAGGGAGATAACTATAAGTAGCTATCTTATAGTTATTTTTCACACAACTCCATAAGCAAAAATTAAGCAAGAGCAAAAATTCTCTCCCTCTCCCTGTGTGATCGGCCGAACCCTCTTCTGTGCAAGGAAGAATTTTTCGTTTTCGATCTTGTTCCAAATTCCTAGTTTATAATATATCTCGTGTTCTAGCTGATCGAGATATATTATTTTCGTGATATTGTGGTGTATCAACTCGTAGAGGCGCAACACGTGGGGCGCTCCTGAGAAGCCTGGATCGATTTTGCTGGAGAAGAATTCAGAGCTCGTTTTGCTAGCCGAGGATTTGCAAGGAGATAGGTATAAACGAGAAAACTTATACTATCGTTTTAATTACATTTATATATATACAACTAGAGAATATCCTGGCAAGATTCCTTAAGAGGCCCTAAAAGTTTTTATATTCCGCTGTGCCTAGGGCTGTTTATCTTACCGAATCCGAACAGTGGTATCAGAGCCAACTCTAGGCTTTGTATATATATGAATTTGCAAATTCTGTGTTTATTAAATCATATGTTTGATTTATGGGGCTAGTTCTTTAACTTTGCATGTTATAGGACGTATGTTTTGTTAACTTGGAGTTAATGTTTAATTTAGGATTCGAAAATTTATCATGTTAGTTTTATTTTTGGATTGGGATTTAATTGACTGGGTTTTGTTTAATTAAATCATAAGTAATCGAAGAAACTAAAAAAAAATTTTTTATTGGATCCAACCCGCGGTGGCACGCGGCGGTGCGCGGCAGCGCACCGCGGCTGGGGGGCCACCGCGAGCCGCGACCTGCGGCAGCGTGCGAACAGCACGCTGTCCGCGCACGCTGAGCACAGCAGCAGCCCACGGGCTGCTGTCTGCGTGCTGCTGTGCGCGGCAGCCTGCTGCCGCGGCTGCTGTCGCGTGCAGCTCACGCGCACCTGGTGGTCGCGCGTGGGCTGTCCTACGTGGCAGTCCTGATTGGTCTCGACTAGTCGTTTTTGGGTTGGACTCTAATTCTGCCTATTTTGAAAGTCCTGAAAATCTTGAAGAATTTTGGAAGAATAGGAAACTTAGAGTTTTTGGATAAGGTAGTTATCTTGTTAGATGTGAACACTACCTTAATTAAACTAATCTAGTCAAAATAGGATTATCTTGAAAATTTTGGAGATTTGGGAATTTTGGGAAACTTAGAGTTTTGGATAAGGTAAGAATCTTAGAGATTTAGATTACCTTAATTAACCAATATAATCAAGATAAGAATTGTAGATTACTTAGAGCTCAAGTAAGAGCTAATTTATCTTAGAGATTAATTGTTAATTCAAAATTAATTAACTTGAATGAATTTTTGCGAATTAAAATTAATGAAGTCGGTAAATTTACATTTATGCCCTTATGTGAATTTATGCATGTTCTTGAGTGAATGTGTGGATTGATCGATTTTGCCCTTAAGCCCTGTGTAGTTTTTGGTTTATTTATTTTTGGTTTGTAATTAAATGGGCCTGATTGGTGCCCTTGCTTGTGCAAACAAATGTAATATAATAGGACCATTTATTTTTATAAGCTAGGCTTAGATTAGGCTTGGAGCCGAGAAGACCTCATGAAGACTTGGAGATCCGCATGGAGGCCCATTTACCTTGGAGGACATGGAGGCCCAATTCATTACATGGAGGCCCAATCAAGCTGGATATTACAAGAAGGCCCATGATGTATGGGTTTGAAAATTGTAATAGTTTAGGACATTTAATTTCCACCCTAGACTGACCAATTGATTCATCACTTGGCTCGTGATGAATCGCATAGGATGGGCAATCGATCAATCATATCCTGCTAGGTGATGTATGTTTACTTATATTCTTTGATGTATGTCATGCATGCTTAGAATAGATCACGTAAACAAGATAAAGCATAATCTGATGAGACCTCGCACAAGAAAACTTAAAACCTCCAATTGAACTTAAAATTCAATTAGAATATTAAATCGAATAACGGGCGCATAAGAATGGTGTCTATGGTCCGAGCCTATCCAATTACTAGGTCTTAGGCATATTGTACGAATATATCTCGATGTCTCACGAGTCGTGGGTCGAGCTATAGGAAGATGATATGTCTATTGCCTCGATGCACGAGTTTAGTGCCAAGGGAAGGGATAGCAAGGTTTTAGGCGCTGTCTCACGAGTCGTGGGGCGTCTAGGATTGAACTATTTCTCTCCACGAGTATTGGACATGATTTAACGCTAGTAAGTATGGATGTCTCACGAGTCGTGGGTCCATATCGAAAACCGAGGCTAAATGAACTTAAGGGTTAGCTGCGATGGTTAACCGTCGACGTATTCGACCACCAAGTGAATCAAATAGTATGGCCAACGAGTCGTGGGTACTAGGAGATTGCATTTGGGCCTTAAGCCCGCTAGGATATTTTAAATTCCCGAAACTTATGTGGGGGCATAATATTTTGATTAAAATAGTGGGAGTAATTTACAAATAAAAACCATGTTTGTAAATTGTGCATTTTAAATTAATCTTTCGCGTATTTATTTCTTCTCTCGTCATTTTATAGATATGATGTCAAAAGAGCTTAGAGCACTTAGAGATTTGTCCATCTCATCACTTGAACGTAATATTTTAACTGGACCCAACTTGCATTTCTGGACGCATCATTTGAATGGATTATTTGAAGCTGAAAACATATCCTATGTTTTGTCTGTGCCACCACCCATTACTATTTCACATGACGTTCCTGATGAGCTCCGTAAAAGCATCACCAAATGGAAATTGGATGATGGCTTAGCTCGTGAATACATGTTGGAATATATGTCACTTGATCTGCGTTTGCAACATGAGCATATGGCATCCGCGAAAGAGATTCTCTCGAATCTCAAATTCCTTTATGGGATTAGAGATGGTCGTCGCAGATTCGCGATCACGAGGGAACTCTTGCAAGCAAGAAAGAGAAGGGAAACTCCTGTCGGAATCCACGTACACAAGATGATTCGACTTCTTTCTGAACTCGATGATATGGGTGTCGTGATGGACAATGATTTCCGAGTAGATCTTATTCTACAATCTCTTCCTAGATCATATGACCGATTTATCGCGGACTTGAATCTCCAGAGGCGAGAGATCACTGTGCATGTCCTGCGACAGATGCTCGAGGAACACGAAGCTTCTTTTGGAAAGAAAGCGAGGGTTGGCGAAAGGACTGGGCGGCGTTCAAAACCAAAGCAAATGGAAACCAGAGCTCCTTACTGCACAAGGTCAAGGGAAAGGATTAAATTCGAACCTATGGAGAGTTCGAACAGGTATATTCCTTGTTGAAGTTAATTTTACAATTAACTGTGCATTTTTGGTGTTAGACACTGACTGGAGTTCTCATCCTTGTAGGTGATGGGAGCATTAAGGAAACTGGAGCCTGAGGATTGGATCCTTGAATAAGGCAATGGAGCTGGAGCTGCTACCAAGGCCGTAGGCAAAAGTAGATTTAGGTGGTTTGATAAAGTCATTAGGAAACTTTCATTTATGTACCTAGTTATTAATGAAAAACTTTTATTCATGTTAATGAATAATGTTGATTTTAATAAAAGCTCCTGTTTTAGTTTTTCATTTGGTACATTGAATTATTGACTTTACATCATAAAACCGCCTAAGTTAGTCATGCACGTACAACAAAACAAAAGGAAACAAGATAATGAAATATCTGCCCAATTATGGCACGCTCGACTTGGACATATATCTAAGTCTAGGATTCAAAAGTTAGCATCATCTGGCGCGATTGAAATCAATCGCATTGATGAAATGCCAACATGTGAACCATGTTTAAAGGGTAAAATGGCTAAGTTGCCATTTAAGGGAAACCCTGAGCGAGCCAAGCAAACATTGGACTTAATACATACTGACGTATGTGGACCACTAAGAAAAAGCGCCCGAGGTGGCTATGACTACTTCATCACTTTCACTGACGACTTTAGTCGTTATGGATATGTGTTCTTGTTGAAACACAAGTCTGAAGCCTTTGAGCGATTCAAAGAATTCAAGATGGAAGTAGAGAATCAACTTGGTCATACGATAAAGGCTCTTCGTTCTGACCGAGGTGGAGAATTTCTTAGTAACGAATTTCTGAATTATCTTGTAGAGCATGGAATATTATCGCAGTGGACTCCTCCTGCAACACCCCAATTAAATGGAGTAGCAGAGAGAAGGAATCGAACCTTGATGGACATGGTTCGATCAATGATGAGTGCCACTGACTTACCTCTTTCATTTTGGGGACATGCCCTCCTCACGGCAACGAAGATACTAAACATAGTACCTTCTAAATCCGTAGAAAAGACACCATACGAATTATGGTTTGGCAAGGCACCCTCATACGCATTCATGCGCATATGGGGATCTCCCGCTTACGTTAAAAAGCTAGTGGGAGATAAATTGGAAACTAAATCCACTTTGTGCAAATTCGTGGGGTATCCAGAAAACTCAATAGGATACGAGTTCTACGATCCTACAAGACAAACAACGTTTGTCTCAAGGAACGCTCACTTCTTGGAGAAGGATTTCTTGGTGGACAAGAAAGAAAATAACGTAGAACTATTTGAGGTCACTGAAGCTGAAAAGGCCGAAGAGGTCAATCGAGCTGACCCGTCACCACAGGCAGAGGGAGAACATGAGCATGAAAGTGCACCAGAAAGTACACCAATACTTCGTAGGTCAGAAAGACAACGTAGAGAACCCGAGAGGTACTACGGTCTGCTGCATGAGACTGGACAGTCTCTAACCGACCCAAGGACTTACGAAGAGGCTATGCTAGACATAGACTCGGGAAAGTGGCGCGAAGCCATGGAATCCGAATTGGACTCCATGCACTCTAAGAAGGTCTGGGCCTTGGTAGATCCACCAGTGGGAGTGGCTCCCGTGGGTTGCAAGTGGATCTATAAGCGAAAGCTTGGAGTGAACGGAGAGGTAATAACCTACAAGGCGCGATTAGTGGCAAAAGGATATACTCAAAGACCTGGAATTGACTTTGAGGAGACCTTCTCGCCCGTCGCAATGCCTAAATCCATTCGAATCTTGCTGGCCATAGCTGCGTGGTATAACTACGAGATATGGCAGATGGATGTGAAGACTGCCTTTCTCAATGGGGACATTGATAAGGAGATCTACATGGAGCAACCAAAAGGATATGCATCCAAAGGAGATGAACACAAGGTGTGCAAACTCCAGAGGTCCATTTATGGACTAAAGCAAGCTTCCCGAAGTTGGAACATTCGTTTCGATGAGACAATCCAAACTTTTGGATTCATCAAAAACATGTTCGAACCTTGCGTGTACAAGAAGATCAGTGGGAGTACAGTTGAATTTTTGGTGCTCTACGTTGACGACATTCTTCTCATTGGAAACAATGTGAAAGCATTGTCCGAAACTAAAGCATGGTTATCTACACAATTCTCGATGAAGGATATGGGAGAAGCATCCTTTGTACTAGGTATAAGGATCTACCGAGATAGATCAAAAGGACTGCTGGGCCTCTCCCAATCCCAGTACATAGACAAAATCTTGAAAAGATTTAGTATGGAAGAATCCAAGAGAGGATTGCTTCCAATGAGACATGAATTGCACTCTCTAAGTCTATGGCCCCAAAGACGCCAGAAGAGAGAAGCAATATGTCTCGAGTACCATATGCATCCGCGATAGGAAGCATAATATATGGTATGTTATGTACGAGACCAGACGTAGCGTACGCTTTAAGCGTTACAAGTCGCTACCAGTCTGATCCAGGTGAGCAGCACTGGATAGCCGTAAAGGCAATTCTGAAGTACCTGAGAAGGACTGAGGAATTGTTCTTGGTATACGGTGGAGGAGAATTGAAATTGGAAGGCTATACAGACTCGAGCTTCCAATGTGATGTAGACGACTTCAAGTCGACATCAGGATACGTGTTCTACCTCAATGGTGGTGCGGTTAGCTGGAAGAGCTCCAAGCAAGAAACAACCGCGGATTCAACCACCGAAGCAGAATACATTGCTGCGAGTGATGCAGCAAAGGAAGGTGTTTGGATGAGGAACTTCATCCAGGAATTGGATGTGATACCTAGCATCGCTGAGCCCATTACTATCTTCTGTGATAACAATGGGGCAATAGCGCAAGCAAAGGAGCCGAGATCTCATCAGAAATCCAAGCACGTACAAAGACGATACCATGTGATAAGAGATATCATTGGTAGAGGAGACATTAAGATGGAACGTGTCGACTCAGAAGATAATACGGCGGACCCGCTAACGAAGCCTCTGCCTCAAAAGGAATTTGAGAAACTTCTGCATAAGATGGGACTCAAGAACATAAAAGACTGGCTTTAGGACAAGTGGGAGATTGATAGAAATAGTGTCCTGCAAGACAGCTGTATGGCTAGTATTTATTGTAATAAATGCGGAACTATTCAATTTCGATTAATAAATGCACTTTATTAAATGGTCATCTTTATCTTATGTAATAATTATCTACGCATAAGGATAGAAGTCCTTAGATCACAGGGCTATGGGACAACCCGTGGACTGATCTCCAAGGCCGTGATCTAGAACATATTCAAGAGTCGTAGAATCCAGTCGAGATAGGACATCGTCGGATTCGGTTAGACTCTCACTGTTGTGTGTACTCCGATGAACTGGAGGACGCTGGGGTCCACGAGTGTGACTGGGATAGTCGACACACATAAGTGGGTGGCTTGCTGGGATGGCAAGCGCACTGAATACCCCAATTAGGAAATAACTCACCATGGAAGCGGTAGTCGCATATCGGGGTTGAAGTTATTCCAAATTTATAATAGTATACGAGGAACAATCCCTAACTACTTGAGATGATAGGGTTTATCTGGTGCGAGAACGTCTATACTTTGATATGAGTTCCGACTGACTGGGGATCGCCAGAAAGTCTCTGTGGACTCATGTTGGGTATATAGGAACTCGTATGCAGATTCATATCATCAACAAATGATCCATTAACCCGACTTGATAGGTTGGGAAATTCTCCTATGGATTTCTGTGAGAAATTAATTCTGGTAAAATCCTTGGCCAAGGTATCTGACGACTTTATGTAAGTAGCTCATAAAGATTAAGTCAAAGAGAATTTATTTCGAGATCAGAGTACATAAGGTCAAGACAAAAGAAAAGGGAATCCGATGAAAGACCATACCCTTAAGTCTCGACTGGGAGATTGATCAATGGAGAGATTATGTCGTATATGGAAATTATAAATGATTAAAAGGTTCACTGAATTAATTCACCAGTGATTGGGCTCCATGGGCTTGTGGCTGGACATCGACCGTGGAGTGTGGGAGAATTCCCAAATTGGCAGGGGTGCTAATTTTGGAATGGTCAATCGACAGAGTGTTGGATTGATTTAGAGTAAGTCTTACTCGAATAATTAATAATATTTAATTATAACCCACGGCCAATTATGTGGTGGACCTACAGGGGCATACACAATACACAAGTAGGGAAAGCGAGGAAATAAGAACGACCGAGTCGACTGGGTCGACTGGGAGAAAAATCGACTGGGTCGATTATATTGGGTGGGTCGACTGGGTCGACCCAATTGGAACAAAATTGGATCCAATTGGAATTGGATCAGGATCATAAATTAAATTGGAATTTAATTTGTGAATTAATTAATTAAGTTGGATTTAATTAATTAGAAAAGGATTTTAATTAAATGGGCTTAGAGTCTGATTTAATTAAGTGGGAGATTAAGTTAATTAATTGGGCTATTTAATTGGGAGATTAAATTAGGCCTGGTCAAATTAATTAACTGGGCCATGAATTAATTAGGAGACTTGGTCTTCTAATTAAAGAGGGCCATGGCCCATGTAGGAGAGAGAAGACCTAGTCCTAATAGGACTAGGTTAGGGAGATAACTATAAGTAGCTATCTTATAGTTATTTTTCACACAACTCCATAAGCAAAAATTAAGCAAGAGCAAAAATTCTCTCCCTCTCCCTGTGTGATCGGCCGAACCACTTCCTGTGCAAGGAAGAATTTTTCGTTTTCGATCTTGTTCCTAAATCGTTCCTAATTCCTAGTTTATGATATATCTCGTGTTCTAGCTGATCGAGATATATTATTTTCGTGATATTGTGGTGTATCAACTCGTAGAGGCGCAACACGTGGGGCGCTCCTGAGAAGCCTGGATCGATTTTGCTGGAGAAGAATTCAGAGCTCGTTTTGCTAGCCGAGGATTTGCAAGGAGATAGGTATAAACGAGAAAACTTATACTATCATTTTATTTATATTCATATATATACAACTAGAGAATATCCTGGCAAGATTCCTTAAGAGGCCCTAAAAGTTTTTATATTCCGCTGTGCCTAGGGCTGTTTATCTTACCGAATCCCAACAGTGGTATCAAAGCCAACTCTAGGCTTTGTATATATATGAATTTGCAAATTCTGTGTTTATTAAATCATATGTTTGATTTATGTGGCTAGTTCTTTAACTTTGCATGTTATAGGACGTATGTTTAATTAACTTGGAGTTAATGTTTAATTTTGGATTCGAAAATTTTATCATGTTAGTTTTATTTTTGGATTGGGATTTAATTGACTGGGTTTGTTTAATTAAATCATAAGTAATCGAAGAAACAAAAAAATTTTATTGGATCCAACCCGCGGTGGCACGCGGCGGTGCGCGGCAGCGCACCGCGGCTAGGCGACCACCGCGAGCCGCGACCTGCGGCAGCGTGCGAACAGCACGCTGTCCGCGCACGCTGCGCACAGCAGCAGCCCACAGGCTGCTGTCTGCGTGCTGCTGTGCGCGGCAGCCTGCTGCCGCACGCAGCCCACGCGCCGCGGCTGCTGTCGCGTGCAGCTCACGCGCACCTGGTGGTCGCGCGTGGGCTGTCCTACGTGGCAGTCCTGATTGGTCTCGACTAGTCGTTTTTAGGTTGGACTCTAATTCTGCCTATTTTGAAAGTCCTGAAAATCTTGGAGAATTTTGAAAGATTAGGAAACTTAGTGTTTTTGGATAAGGTAGTTATCTTGTTAGATGTGAACACTACCTTAATTAAACTAATCTAGTCAAAATAGGATTATCTTGAAAATCTTGGAGATTTGGGAATTTTGGGAAACTTAGAGTTTTGGATAAGGTAAGAATCTTAGAGATTTAGATTACCTTAATTAACCAATTTAATCTAGATAAGAATTGTAGATTACTTAGAGCTCAAGTAAGAGCTAATTAATCTTAGAGGTTAATTGTTAATCCAAAATTAATTAACTTGGATGAATTTTTGCGAATTAAAATTAATGAAGCCGGTAAATTTACATTTATGCCCTTATGTGAATTTATGCATGTTCTTGAGTGAATGTGTGGATTGATCGATTTTTGCCCTTAAGCCCTGTGTAGTTTTTGGTTTATTTATTTTTGGGTTGTAATTAAATGGGCCTGATTGGTGCCCTTGCTTGCGCAAACAAATGTAATAGAATAGGACCATTTAAATTATGTAAGCTAGGCTTAGATTAGGCTTGGAGCCGAGAAGACCTCATGAAGACTTGGAGATCCACATGGAGGCCCATTTACCTTGGAGGACATGGAGGCCCAATTCATTACATGGAGGCCCAATCAAGCTGGATATTACAAGAAGGCCCATGATGTATGGGTTTGAAAATTGTAATAGTTAGGACATTTAATTTCCACCCTAGACTGACCAATTGATTCATCACTTGGCTCGTGATGAATCGCATAGGATGGGCATTCGATCAATCATATCCTGCTAGGTGTTGTATGTTTACTTATATTCTTTGATGTATGTCATGTATGCTTAGAATAGATCACGTAAACAAGATAAAGCATAATCTGATGAGACATCGCACAAGAAAACTTAAAACCTCCAATTGAACATTAAAATTCAATTAGAATATTAAATCGAATAACGGGCGCATAAGAATAGTGTCTATGGACCGAGCCTATCCAATTACTAGGTCTTAGGCATGTTGTACGAATATATCTCGATGTCTCACGAGTCGTGGGTCGAGCTATAGGAAGATGATATGTCTATTGCCTCGATGCACGAGTTTAGTGCCAAGGGAGGGGATAGCAAGGTTTTAGGCATTGTCTCACGAGTCGTGGGGCGTCTAGGATTGAACTATTTCTCTCCACGAGTATTGGACATGATTTAACGCTAGTAAGTATGGATGTCTCACGAGTCGTGGGTCCATATCGAAAACCGAGGCTAAATGAACTTAAGGGTTAGCTGCGATGGTTAACCGTCGACGTATTCGACCACCAAGTGAATCAAATAGTATGGCCAACGAGTCGTGGGTACTAGGAGATTGCATTTGGGCCTTAAGCCCGCTAGGATATTTTAAATTCCCGAAACTTATGTGGGGGCATAAGATTTTGATTAAAATAGTGGGAGTAATTTACAAATAAAAACCATGTTTGTAAATTGTGCATTTTAAATTAATCTTTCGCGTATTTATTTCTTCTCTCGTCATTTTATAGATATGATGTCAAAAGAGCTTAGAGCACTTAGAGATTTGTCCATCTCATCACTTGAACGTAATATTTTAACTGGACCTAACTTGCATTTCTGGACGCATCATTTGAATGGATTATTTGAAGCTGAAAACATATCCTATGTTTTGTCTGTGCCACCACCCATTACTATTTCACATGACGTTCCTGATGAGCTCCGTAAAAGCATCACCAAATGGAAATTGGATGATGGCTTAGCTCGTGAATACATGTTGGAATATATGTCACTTGATCTGCGTTTGCAACATGAGCATATGGCATCCGCGAAAGAGATTCTCTCGAATCTCAAATTCCTTTATGGGATTAGAGATGGTCGTCGCAGATTCGCGATCACGAGGGAACTCTTGCAAGCAATAAAGAGAAGGGAAACTCCTGTCGGAATCCACGTACACAAGATGATTCGACTTCTGTCTGAACTCGATGATATGGGTGTCGTGATGGACAATGATTTCCGAGTAGATCTTATTCTACAATCTCTTCCTAGATCATATGACCGATTTATCGCGGACTTGAATCTCCAGAGGCGAGAGATCACTGTGCATGTCCTGCGACAGATGCTCGAGGAACACGAAGCTTCTTTTGGAAAGAAAGCGAGGGTTGGCGATAGGACTGGGCGGCGTTCAAAACCAAAGCAAATGGAAACCAGAGCTCCTTACTGCACAAGGTCAAGGGAAAGGATTAAATTCGAACCTATGGAGAGTTCGAAAATGTATATTCCTTGTTGAAGTTAATTTTACAATTAACTGTGCATTTTTGGTGTTAGACACTGACTGGAGTTCTCATCCTTGTAGGTGATGGGAGCATTAAGGAAACTGGAGCCTGAGGATTAGATCCTTGAATAAGGCAATGGAGCTGGAGCTGCTACCAAGGCCGTAGGCAAAAGTAGATTTAGGTGGTTTGATAAAGTCATTAGGAAACTTTCATTTATGTACCTAGTTATTAATGAAAAACTTTTATTCATGTTAATGAATAATGTTGATTTTAATAAAAGCACCTGTTTTAGTTTTTCATTTGGTACATTGAATTATTGACTTTACATCATAAAACCGCCTAAGTTAGTCATGCACGTACAACAAAACAAAAGGAAACAAGATAATGAAATATCTGCCCAATTATGGCACGCTCGACTTGGACATATATCTAAGTCTAGGATTCAAAAGTTAGCATCATCTGGCGCGATTGAAATCAATCGCATTGATGAAATGCCAACGTGTGAACCATGTTTAAAGGGTAAAATGGCTAAGGTTCCATTTAAGGGAAACCCTGAGCGAGCCAAGAAAACATTGGACTTAATACATACTGACGTATGTGGACCACTAAGAAAAAGCGCCCGAGGTGGCTATGACTACTTCATCACTTTCACTGACGACTTTAGTCGTTATGGATATGTGTTCTTGTTGAAACACAAGTCTGAAGCCTTTGAGCGATTCAAAGAATTCAAGATGGAAGTAGAGAATCAACTTGGTCATACGATAAAGGCTCTTCGTTCTGACCGAGGTGGAGAATTTCTTAGTAACGAATTTCTGAATTATCTTGTAGAACATGGAATATTATCGCAGTGGACTCCTCCTGCAACACCCCAATTAAATGGAGTAGCAGAGAGAAGGAATCGAACCTTGATGGACATGGTTCGATCAATGATGAGTGCCACTGACTTACCTCTTTCATTTTGGGGACATGCCCTCCTCACGGCAACGAAGATACTAAACATAGTACCTTCTAAATCCGTAGAAAAGACACCATACGAATTATGGTTTGGCAAGGCACCCTCATACGCATTCATGCGCATATGGGGATCTCCCGCTTACGTTAAAAAGTTAGTGGGAGATAAATTGGAAACTAAATCCACTTTGTGCAAATTCGTGGGGTATCCAGAAAACTCAATAGGATACGAGTTCTACGATCCTACAAGACAAACAACGTTTGTCTCAAGGAACGCTCACTTCTTGGAGAAGGATTTCTTGGTGGACAAGAAAGAAAATAACGTAGAACTATTTGAGGTCACTGAAGCTGAAAAGGCCGAAGAGGTCAATCGAGCTGACCCGTCACCACAGGCAGAGGGAGAACATGAGCATGAAAGTGCACCAGAAAGTACACCAATACTTCGTAGGTCAGAAAGACAACGTAGAGAACCCGAGAGGTACTACGGTCTGCTGCATGAGACTGGACAGTCTCTAACCGACCCAAGGACTTACGAAGAGGCTATGCTAGACATAGACTCGGGAAAGTGGCGCGAAGCCATGGAATCCGAATTGGACTCCATGCACTCTAAGAAGGTCTGGGCCTTGGTAGATCCACCAGTGGGAGTGGCTCCCGTGGGTTGCAAGTGGATCTATAAGCGAAAGCTTGGAGTGAACGGAGAGGTAATAACCTACAAGGCGCGATTAGTGGCAAAAGGATATACTCAAAGACCTGGAATTGACTTTGAGGAGACCTTCTCGCCCGTCGCAATGCCTAAATCCATTCGAATCTTGCTGGCCATAGCTGCGTGGTATAACTACGAGATATGGCAGATGGATGTGAAGACTGCCTTTCTCAATGGGGACATTGATAAGGAGATCTACATGGAGCAACCAAAAGGATATGCATCCAAAGGAGATGAACACAAGGTGTGCAAACTCCAGAGGTCCATTTATGGACTAAAGCAAGCTTCCCGAAGTTGGAACATTCGTTTCGATGAGACAATCCAAACTTTTGGATTCATCAAAAACATGTTCGAACCTTGCGTGTACAAGAAGATCAGTGGGAGTACAGTTGAATTTTTGGTGCTCTACGTTGACGACATTCTTCTCATTGGAAACAATGTGAAAGCATTGTCCGAAACTAAAGCATGGTTATCTACACAATTCTCGATGAAGGATATGGGAGAAGCATCCTTTGTACTAGGTATAAGGATCTACCGAGATAGATCAAAAGGACTGCTGGGCCTCTCCCAATCCCAGTACATAGACAAAATCTTGAAAAGATTTAGTATGGAAGAATCCAAGAGAGGATTGCTTCCAATGAGACATGAAATTGCACTCTCTAAGTCTATGGCCCCAAAGACGCCAGAAGAGAGAAGCAATATGTCTCGAGTACCATATGCATCCGCGATAGGAAGCATAATATATGGTATGTTATGTACGAGACCAGACGTAGCGTACGCTTTAAGCGTTACAAGTCGCTACCAGTCTGATCCAGGTGAGCAGCACTGGATAGCCGTAAAGGCAATTCTGAAGTACCTGAGAAGGACTGAGGAATTGTTCTTGGTATACGGTGGAGGAGAATTGAAATTGGAAGGCTATACAGACTCGAGCTTCCAATGTGATGTAGACGACTTCAAGTCGACATCAGGATACGTGTTCTACCTCAATGGTGGTGCGGTTAGCTGGAAGAGCTCCAAGCAAGAAACAACCGCGGATTCAACCACCGAAGCAGAATACATTGCTGCGAGTGATGCAGCAAAGGAAGGTGTTTGGATGAGGAACTTCATCCAGGAATTGGATGTGATACCTAGCATCGCTGAGCCCATTACTATCTTCTGTGATAACAATGGGGCAATAGCGCAAGCAAAGGAGCCGAGATCTCATCAGAAATCCAAGCACGTACAAAGACGATACCATGTGATAAGAGATATCATTGGTAGAGGAGACATTAAGATGGAACGTGTCGACTCAGAAGATAATACGACGGACCCGCTAACGAAGCCTCTGCCTCAAAAGGAATTTGAGAAACTTCTGCATAAGATGGGACTCAAGAACATAAAAGACTGGCTTTAGGACAAGTGGGAGATTGATAGAAATAGTGTCCTGCAAGACAGCTGTATGGCTAGTATTTATTGTAATAAATGCGGAACTATTCAATTTCGATTAATAAATGCACTTTATTAAATGGTCATCTTTATCTTATGTAATAATTATCTACGCATAAGGATAGAAGTCCTTAGATCACAGGGCTATGGGACAACCCGTGGACTGATCTCCAAGGCCGTGATCTAGAACATATTCAAGAGTCGTAGAATCCAGTCGAGATAGGACATCGTAGATTCGGTTAGACTCTCACTGTTGTGTGTACTCCGATGAACTGGAGGACGCTGGGGTCCACGAGTGTGACTGGGATAGTCGACACACATAAGTGGGTGGCTTGCTGGGATGGCAAGCGCACTGAATACCCCAATTAGGAAATAACTCACCATGGAAGCGGTAGTCGCATATCGGGGTTGAAGTTATTCCAAATTTATAATAGTATACGAGGAACAATCCCTAACTACTTGAGATGATAGGGTTTATCTGGTGCGAGAACGTCTATACTTTGATATGAGTTCCGACTGACTGGGGATCGCCAGAAAGTCTCTGTGGACTCATGTTGGGTATATAGGAACTCGTATGCAGATTCATATCATCAACAAATGATCCATTAACCCGACTTGATAGGTTGGGAAATTCTCCTATGGATTTCTGTGAGAAATTAATTCTGGTAAAATCCTTGGCCAAGGTATCTGACGACTTTATGTAAGTAGCTCATAAAGATTAAGTCAAAGAGAATTTATTTCGAGATCAGAGTACATAAGGTCAAGACAAAAGAAAAGGGAATCCGATGAAAGACCATACCCTTAAGTCTCGACTGGGAGATTGATCAATGGAGAGATTATGTCGTATATGGAAATTATAAATGATTAAAAGGTTCACTGAATTAATTCACCAGTGATTGGGCTCCATGGGCTTGTGGCTGGACATCGACCGTGGAGTGTGGGAGAATTCCCAAATTGGCAGGGGTGCTAATTTTGGAATGGTCAATCGACAGAGTGTTGGATTGATTTAGAGTAAGTCTTACTCGAATAATTAAATAATATTTAATTATAACCCACGGCCAATTATGTGGTGGACCTACAGGGGCATACACAATACACAAGTAGGGAAAGCGAGGAAATAAGAACGACCGAGTCGACTGGGTCGACTGGGAGAAAAATCGACTGGGTCGATTATATTGGGTGGGTCGACTGGGTCGACCCAATTGGAACAAAATTGGATCCAATTGGAATTGGATCAGGATCATAAATTAAATTGGAATTTAATTTGTGAATTAATTAATTAAGTTGGATTTAATTAATTAGAAAAGGATTTTAATTAAATGGGCTTAGAGTCTGATTTAATTAAGTGGGAGATTAAGTTAATTAATTGGGCTATTTAATTGGGAGATTAAATTAGGCCTGGTCAAATTAATTAACTGGGCCATGAATTAATTAGGAGACTTGGTCTTCTAATTAAAGAGGGCCATGGCCCATGTAGGAGAGAGAAGACCTAGTCCTAATAGGACTAGGTTAGGGAGATAACTATAAGTAGCTATCTTATAGTTATTTTTCACACAACTCCATAAGCAAAAATTAAGCAAGAGCAAAAATTCTCTCCCTCTCCCTGTGTGATCGGCCGAACCACTTCCTGTGCAAGGAAGAATTTTTCGTTTTCGATCTTGTTCCTAAATCGTTCCTAATTCCTAGTTTATGATATATCTCGTGTTCTAGCTGATCGAGATATATTATTTTCGTGATATTGTGGTGTATCAACTCGTAGAGGCGCAACACGTGGGGCGCTCCTGAGAAGCCTGGATCGATTTTGCTGGAGAAGAATTCAGAGCTCGTTTTGCTAGCCGAGGATTTGCAAGGAGATAGGTATAAACGAGAAAACTTATACTATCATTTTATTTATATTCATATATATACAACTAGAGAATATCCTGGCAAGATTCCTTAAGAGGCCCTAAAAGTTTTTATATTCCGCTGTGCCTAGGGCTGTTTATCTTACCGAATCCCAACAGTGGTATCAAAGCCAACTCTAGGCTTTGTATATATATGAATTTGCAAATTCTGTGTTTATTAAATCATATGTTTGATTTATGTGGCTAGTTCTTTAACTTTGCATGTTATAGGACGTATGTTTAATTAACTTGGAGTTAATGTTTAATTTTGGATTCGAAAATTTTATCATGTTAGTTTTATTTTTGGATTGGGATTTAATTGACTGGGTTTGTTTAATTAAATCATAAGTAATCGAAGAAACAAAAAAAATTTATTGGATCCAACCCGCGGTGGCACGCGGCGGTGCGCGGCAGCGCACCGCGGCTAGGCGACCACCGCGAGCCGCGACCTGCGGCAGCGTGCGAACAGCACGCTGTCCGCGCACGCTGCGCACAGCAGCAGCCCACAGGCTGCTGTCTGCGTGCTGCTGTGCGCGGCAGCCTGCTGCCGCACGCAGCCCACGCGCCGCGGCTGCTGTCGCGTGCAGCTCACGCGCACCTGGTGGTCGCGCGTGGGCTGTCCTACGTGGCAGTCCTGATTGGTCTCGACTAGTCGTTTTTAGGTTGGACTCTAATTCTGCCTATTTTGAAAGTCCTGAAAATCTTGGAGAATTTTGAAAGATTAGGAAACTTAGTGTTTTTGGATAAGGTAGTTATCTTGTTAGATGTGAACACTACCTTAATTAAACTAATCTAGTCAAAATAGGATTATCTTGAAAATCTTGGAGATTTGGGAATTTTGGGAAACTTAGAGTTTTGGATAAGGTAAGAATCTTAGAGATTTAGATTACCTTAATTAACCAATTTAATCTAGATAAGAATTGTAGATTACTTAGAGCTCAAGTAAGAGCTAATTAATCTTAGAGGTTAATTGTTAATCCAAAATTAATTAACTTGGATGAATTTTTGCGAATTAAAATTAATGAAGCCGGTAAATTTACATTTATGCCCTTATGTGAATTTATGCATGTTCTTGAGTGAATGTGTGGATTGATCGATTTTTGCCCTTAAGCCCTGTGTAGTTTTTGGTTTATTTATTTTTGGGTTGTAATTAAATGGGCCTGATTGGTGCCCTTGCTTGCGCAAACAAATGTAATAGAATAGGACCATTTAAATTATGTAAGCTAGGCTTAGATTAGGCTTGGAGCCGAGAAGACCTCATGAAGACTTGGAGATCCACATGGAGGCCCATTTACCTTGGAGGACATGGAGGCCCAATTCATTACATGGAGGCCCAATCAAGCTGGATATTACAAGAAGGCCCATGATGTATGGGTTTGAAAATTGTAATAGTTAGGACATTTAATTTCCACCCTAGACTGACCAATTGATTCATCACTTGGCTCGTGATGAATCGCATAGGATGGGCATTCGATCAATCATATCCTGCTAGGTGTTGTATGTTATATTCTTTGATGTATGTCATGTATGCTTAGAATAGATCACGTAAACAAGATAAAGCATAATCTGATGAGACATCGCACAAGAAAACTTAAAACCTCCAATTGAACATTAAAATTCAATTAGAATATTAAATCGAATAACGGGCGCATAAGAATAGTGTCTATGGACCGAGCCTATCCAATTACTAGGTCTTAGGCATGTTGTACGAATATATCTCGATGTCTCACGAGTCGTGGGTCGAGCTATAGGAAGATGATATGTCTATTGCCTCGATGCACGAGTTTAGTGCCAAGGGAGGGGATAGCAAGGTTTTAGGCATTGTCTCACGAGTCGTGGGGCGTCTAGGATTGAACTATTTCTCTCCACGAGTATTGGACATGATTTAACGCTAGTAAGTATGGATGTCTCACGAGTCGTGGGTCCATATCGAAAACCGAGGCTAAATGAACTTAAGGGTTAGCTGCGATGGTTAACCGTCGACGTATTCGACCACCAAGTGAATCAAATAGTATGGCCAACGAGTCGTGGGTACTAGGAGATTGCATTTGGGCCTTAAGCCCGCTAGGATATTTTAAATTCCCGAAACTTATGTGGGGGCATAAGATTTTGATTAAAATAGTGGGAGTAATTTACAAATAAAAACCATGTTTGTAAATTGTGCATTTTAAATTAATCTTTCGCGTATTTATTTCTTCTCTCGTCATTTTATAGATATGATGTCAAAAGAGCTTAGAGCACTTAGAGATTTGTCCATCTCATCACTTGAACGTAATATTTTAACTGGACCTAACTTGCATTTCTGGACGCATCATTTGAATGGATTATTTGAAGCTGAAAACATATCCTATGTTTTGTCTGTGCCACCACCCATTACTATTTCACATGACGTTCCTGATGAGCTCCGTAAAAGCATCACCAAATGGAAATTGGATGATGGCTTAGCTCGTGAATACATGTTGGAATATATGTCACTTGATCTGCGTTTGCAACATGAGCATATGGCATCCGCGAAAGAGATTCTCTCGAATCTCAAATTCCTTTATGGGATTAGAGATGGTCGTCGCAGATTCGCGATCACGAGGGAACTCTTGCAAGCAATAAAGAGAAGGGAAACTCCTGTCGGAATCCACGTACACAAGATGATTCGACTTCTGTCTGAACTCGATGATATGGGTGTCGTGATGGACAATGATTTCCGAGTAGATCTTATTCTACAATCTCTTCCTAGATCATATGACCGATTTATCGCGGACTTGAATCTCCAGAGGCGAGAGATCACTGTGCATGTCCTGCGACAGATGCTCGAGGAACACGAAGCTTCTTTTGGAAAGAAAGCGAGGGTTGGCGATAGGACTGGGCGGCGTTCAAAACCAAAGCAAATGGAAACCAGAGCTCCTTACTGCACAAGGTCAAGGGAAAGGATTAAATTCGAACCTATGGAGAGTTCGAAAATGTATATTCCTTGTTGAAGTTAATTTTACAATTAACTGTGCATTTTTGGTGTTAGACACTGACTGGAGTTCTCATCCTTGTAGGTGATGGGAGCATTAAGGAAACTGGAGCCTGAGGATTAGATCCTTGAATAAGGCAATGGAGCTGGAGCTGCTACCAAGGCCGTAGGCAAAAGTAGATTTAGGTGGTTTGATAAAGTCATTAGGAAACTTTCATTTATGTACCTAGTTATTAATGAAAAACTTTTATTCATGTTAATGAATAATGTTGATTTTAATAAAAGCACCTGTTTTAGTTTTTCATTTGGTACATTGAATTATTGACTTTACATCATAAAACCGCCTAAGTTAGTCATGCACGTACAACAAAACAAAAGGAAACAAGATAATGAAATATCTGCCCAATTATGGCACGCTCGACTTGGACATATATCTAAGTCTAGGATTCAAAAGTTAGCATCATCTGGCGCGATTGAAATCAATCGCATTGATGAAATGCCAACGTGTGAACCATGTTTAAAGGGTAAAATGGCTAAGGTTCCATTTAAGGGAAACCCTGAGCGAGCCAAGAAAACATTGGACTTAATACATACTGACGTATGTGGACCACTAAGAAAAAGCGCCCGAGGTGGCTATGACTACTTCATCACTTTCACTGACGACTTTAGTCGTTATGGATATGTGTTCTTGTTGAAACACAAGTCTGAAGCCTTTGAGCGATTCAAAGAATTCAAGATGGAAGTAGAGAATCAACTTGGTCATACGATAAAGGCTCTTCGTTCTGATCGAGGTGGAGAATTTCTTAGTAACGAATTTCTGAATTATCTTGTAGAACATGGAATATTATCGCAGTGGACTCCTCCTGCAACACCCCAATTAAATGGAGTAGCAGAGAGAAGGAATCGAACCTTGATGGACATGGTTCGATCAATGATGAGTGCCACTGACTTACCTCTTTCATTTTGGGGACATGCCCTCCTCACGGCAACGAAGATACTAAACATAGTACCTTCTAAATCCGTAGAAAAGACACCATACGAATTATGGTTTGGCAAGGCACCCTCATACGCATTCATGCGCATATGGGGATCTCCCGCTTACGTTAAAAAGTTAGTGGGAGATAAATTGGAAACTAAATCCACTTTGTGCAAATTCGTGGGGTATCCAGAAAACTCAATAGGATACGAGTTCTACGATCCTACAAGACAAACAACGTTTGTCTCAAGGAACGCTCACTTCTTGGAGAAGGATTTCTTGGTGGACAAGAAAGAAAATAACGTAGAACTATTTGAGGTCACTGAAGCTGAAAAGGCCGAAGAGGTCAATCGAGCTGACCCGTCACCACAGGCAGAGGGAGAACATGAGCATGAAAGTGCACCAGAAAGTACACCAATACTTCGTAGGTCAGAAAGACAACGTAGAGAACCCGAGAGGTACTACGGTCTGCTGCATGAGACTGGACAGTCTCTAACCGACCCAAGGACTTACGAAGAGGCTATGCTAGACATAGACTCGGAAAGTGGCGCGAAGCCATGGAATCCGAATTGGACTC
>CM064883.1:71827862-71901375 GCA_003313485.2 Penstemon barbatus
AATACATGTTGGAATATATGTCACTTGATCTGCGTTTGCAACATGAGCATATGGCATCCGCGAAAGAGATTCTCTCGAATCTCAAATTCCTTTATTGAATTAGAGATGGTCGTCGCAGATTCGCGATCACGAGGGAACTCTTGCAAGCAAGAAAGAGAAGGGAAACTCCTGTCGGAATCCACGTACACAAGATGATTCGACTTCTTTATGAACTCGATGATATGGGTGTCGTGATGGACAATGATTTCCGAGTAGATCTTATTCTACAATCTCTTCCTAGATCATATGACCGATTTATCGCGGACTTGAATCTCCAGAGGCGAGAGATCACTGTGCATGTCCTGCGACAGATGCTCGAGGAACACGAAGCTTCTTTTGGAAAGAAAGCGAGGGTTGGCGAAAGGACTGGGCGGCGTTTAAAACCAAAGCAAATGGAAACCAGAGCTCCTTACTGCACAAGGTCAAGGGAAATGATTAAATTCGAACCTATGGAGAGTTCGAACAGGTATATTCCTTGTTGAAGTTAATTTTACAATTAACTGTGCATTTTTTGTGTTAGACACTGACTGGAGTTCTCATCCTTGTAGGTGATGGGAGCATTAAGGAAACTGGAGCCTGAGGATTGGATCCTTGAATAAGGCAATGGAGCTGGAGCTGCTACCAAGGCCGTAGGCAAAAGTAGATTTAGGTGGTTTGATAAAGTCATTAGGAAACTTTTATTTATGTACCTAGTTATTAATGAAAAACTTTTATTCATGTTAATGAATAATGTTGATTTTAATAAAATCTCCTGTTTTAGTTTTTCATTTGGTACATTGAATTATTGACTTTACATCATAAAACCGCCTAAGTTAGTCATGCACGAACAACAAAACAAAAGGAAACAAGATAATGAAATATCTGCCCAATTATGGCAAGCTCGACTTGGACATATACCTAAGTCAAGGATTCAGAAGTTAGCATCATCTGGCGCGATTGAAATCAATCGCATTGATGAAATACCAACATGTGAACCATGTTTAAAGGGTAAAATGGCTAAGTTGCCATTTAAGGGAAACCCTGAGCGAGCCAAGCAAACATTGGACTTAATACATACTGACGTATGTGGACCACTAAGAAAAAGCGCCCGAGGTGGCTATGACTACTTCATCACTTTCACTGACGACTTTAGTCGTTATGGATATGTGTTCTTGTTGAAACACAAGTTTGAAGCCTTTGAGCGATTCAAAGAATTCAAGATGGAAGTAGAGAATCAACTTGGTCATACGATAAAGGCTCTTCGTTCTGACCGAGGTGGAGAATTTCTTAGTAACGAATTTCTGAATTATCTTGTAGAGCATGGAATATTATCGCAGTGGACTCCTCCTGCAACACCCCAATTAAATGGAGTAGCAGAGAGAAGGAATCGAACTTTGATGGACATGGTTCGATCCATGATGAATGCCACTGACCTTCCTCTTTCATTTTGGGGACATGCCCTCCTCACGGCAACGAAGATACTAAACATAGTACATTCTAAATCCGTAGAAAAGACACCATACGAATTATGGTTTGGCAAGGCACCCTCATACGCATTCATGCGCATATGGGGATCTCCCGCTTACGTTAAAAAGCTAGTGGGAGATAAATTGGAAACTAAATCCACTTTGTGCAAATTCGTGGGGTATCCGGAAAACTCAATAGGATACGAGTTCTACGATCCTACAAGACAAAAAACGTTTATCTCGAGGAACGCTCACTTCTTGGAGAAGGATTTCTTGGTGGACAAGAAAGAAAATAACGTAGAACTAGATGAGGTCACTGAAGCTGAAAAGGCCGAAGAGGTCGATCGAGCTGACCCGTCACCACAGGCAGTGGGAGAACATGAGCATGAAAGTGCACCAGAGAGTACACCGATACTTCGTAGGTCAGAAAGACAACGTAGAGAACCCGAGAGGTACTACGGTCTGCTGCATGAGACTGGACAGTCTCTAACCGACCCAAGGACTTACGAAGAGGCTATGCTAGACATAGACTCGGGAAAGTGGCGCGAAGCCATGGAATCCGAATTGGACTTCATGCACTCAAACAAGGTCTGGGCCTTGGTAGATCCACCAGTGGGAGTGGCTCCCGTGGGTTGCAAGTGGATCTATAAGCGAAAGCTTGGAGTGAACGGAGAGGTAATAACCTACAAGGCGCGATTAGTGGCAAAAGGATACACTCAAAGACCTGGAATTGACTTTGAGGAGACCTTCTCGCCTGTCGCAATGCCCAAATCCATTCGGATCTTGCTGGCCATAGCTGCGTGGTATAACTACGAGATATGGCAGATGGATGTAAAGACTGCCTTTCTCAATGGGGACATTGATAAGGAGATCTACATGGAGCAACCAAAAGGATATGCATCCAAAGGAGATGAACACAAGGTGTGCAAACTCCAGAGGTCCATTTATGGACTAAAGCAAGCTTCCCGAAGTTGGAACATTCGTTTCGATGAGACAATCCAAACTTTTGAATTCATCAAGAACATGTTCGAACCTTGCGTGTACAAGAAGATCAGTGGGAGTACAGTTGAATTTTTGGTGCTTTACGTTGACGACATTCTTCTCATTGGAAACAATGTGAAAGCATTGTCTGAAACTAAAGCATGGTTATCTACACAATTCTCAATGAAGGATATGGGAGAAGCATCCTTTGTACTAGGTATAAGGATCTACCGAGATAGATCAAAAGGACTGCTGGGCCTCTCCCAATCCCAGTACATAGATAAAATCTTGAAAAGATTTAGTATGGAAGAATCCAAGAGAGGATTGCTTCCAATGAGATATGGGATTGCACTCTCTAAGTCTATGGCCCCAAAGACGCCTGAAAAGAGAAGCAATATGTCTCGAGTACCATATGCATCCGCGATAGGAAGCATAATATATGGTATGTTATGTACGAGACCAGACGTAGCGTACGCTTTAAGCGTTACAAGTCGCTACCAGTCTGATCCAGGTGAGCAGCACTGGATAGCCGTAAAGGCAATTTTGAAGTACCTGAGAAGGACTAAGGAATTGTTCTTGGTATACGGCGGAGGAGAATTGAAATTGGAAGGCTATACAGACTCGAGCTTCCAATGTGATGTAGACGACTTCAAGTCGACATCTGGATACGTGTTCTGCCTCAATGGTGGTGCGGTTAGCTGGAAGAGCTCCAAGCAAGAAACAACCGCGAATTCAACCACCGAAGCAGAATACATTGCTGCAAGTGATGCAACAAAGGAAGGTGTTTGGATGAGGAACTTCATCCAGGAATTGGATGTGATACCTAGCATCTCTGAGCCCATTACTATCTTCTGTGATAACAATGGGGCAATAGCGCAAGCAAAGGAGCCGAGATCTCATCAGAAATCCAAGCACGTACAAAGACGATACCATGTGATAAGAGATATCATTGGTAGAGGAGACATTAAGATGGAACGTGTCGACTCAGAAGATAATACAGCGGACCCGCTAACGAAGCCTCTGCCTCAAAAGGCATTTGAGAAACATCTGCATAAGATGGGACTCAAGAACATAAAAGACTGGCTTTAGGACAAGTGGGAGATTGATAGAAATAGTGTCCTGCAAGCCAGCTGTATGGCTAGTATTTATTGTAATAAATGCGGAACTATTCAATTTCGATTAATAAATGCACTTTATTAAATGGTCATCTTTATCTTATGTAATAATTATCTACGCATAAGGATAGAAGTCCTTAGATCACAGGGCTATGGGATAACCCGTGGACTGATCTCCAAGGCCGTGATCTAGAACATATTCAAGAGTCGTAGAATCCAATCGAGATAGGACATCGTTGGATTCGGTTAGATTCTGCCAAATCCTCGCGGCCGCTAGCTGGAAGCTCGCGGCCGCGAGGTCGGGCAGAGAACTTTCTGCAAATCCTCGCGGCGGCGAGCTGGAACCTCGCGGCCGCGAGACCTGAGGCAGAAAGTTTCTGCCTCAGCTCGCGGCGGCGAGCAACTACCTCGCTGCGGCGAGGTTAGGCAGGCGCCTAATTCTTCTTTTCTTGCACTCTCGCTTGCGTTAGGCCCTCCCTCGGTCGAAGGAGACTTGCCATCCACGCACGAAATATTCCGGATGTGCTTTAATACGTCAAAACCTACAAAACACCGACAAGCAAAAGTAAAACACGAACAAAACACGGAAAACGAACAAAGGTCGAACAAAGGGACCCAAAGCACAAACGACACGAAAACACGCAAAGACACAAAGAAACTCGGATCAAAACAAGACGTTTTGAGCTTAAAGGGATAGGTAATAACGACGTTTTCACGGCGTTATCAGATTCTCACTGTTGTGTATACTCCGATGAACTGGAGGATGCTGGGGTCCACGAGCTTGACTGGGATAGTCGATACACATAAGTGGGTGGCTTGCTGGGATGGCAAGCGCACTGAATACCCCAATTAGGAAATAACTCACCATGGAAGCGGTAGTCGCATATCGGGGTTGAAGTTATTCCATATTTATAATAGTATATGAGGAACGACCCTAAATTCTTGAGGTGATAAGGTTTATCTGGTACGAGAACGTCTATACTTTGATATGAGTTCCGACTGACTGGGGATCGCCAGAAAGTCTCTGTGGACTCATGTTGGGTATAGAGGAACTCGTATGCAGATTCATATCATCAACAAAGGATCCATTGACCCGACTTGATAGGTTGGGAAATTCTCCTATGGATTTCTGTGATAAATTAATTCTGGTAAATCCCTTGGCCAAGGTATCTGACGACTTTATGTAAGTAGCTCATAAAGATTAAGTCAAAGAGAATTTATTTCGAGACCAGAGTACATAAGGTCAAGACAAAAGAAAAGGGAATCCGATGAAAGACCATGCCCTTAAGTCTCGACTGGGAGATTGATCGATGGAGAGATTATGTCGTATATGGAAATTATAAATGATAAAAGGTTCATTGAATTAATTCACCAGTGATTGGGCTCCATGGGCTTGTGGCTGGACATCGACCGTGGAGTGTGGGAGAATTCCCAAATTGGCAGGGGTGCTAATTTTGGAATGGTCAATCGACAGAGTGTTCGATTGATTTAGAGTAAGTTTTACTCGAATAATTAAATAATATTTAATTATAACCCACGGCCAATTATGTGGTGAACCTACGAGGGCATACACAATACACAAGTAGCGAAAGCGAGGAAATAAGAACGACCGAGTCGACTGGGTCGATTGGGTGAAAAATCGACTGGGTCGATTATATAAGGTGGGTCGACTGGGTCGATTATATAAGGTGGGTCGACTGGGTCGACCCAACTGGAACAAAATGGGATCCAATTAGAATTGGATCAGGATCATAAATTAAATTGGAATTTAATTTGTGGATTAATTAATTAAGTTGGATTTAATTAATTAGAAAAGAATTTAATTAAATAGACTTAGAGTCTGATTTAATTAAATGGGAGATTATGTTAATTAATTGGGCTATTTAATTGGGAGATTAAATTAGGCCTGGTCAAATTAATTAACTTGGCCATGAATTAATTAGGAGACTAGGTCTTCTAATTAAAGAGGGCCATGGCCCATGTAGGAGAGAGAAGACCTAGTCCTAATAGGACTAGGTTAGGGAGATAACTATAAGTAGCTATCTTATAGTTATTTTTCACACAACTCCATAAGCAAAAATTAAGCAAGAGCAAAAATTCTCTCCCTCTCCCTGTGTGATCGGCCGAACCCTCTTCTGTGCAAGGAAGAATTTTTCGTTTTCGATCTTGTTCCTAAATCGTTCCAAATTCCTAGTTTATAATATATGTCGTGTTCTAGGTGATCGAGATATATTATTTTCGTGATATTGTGGTGTATCAACTCGTAGAGGCGCAACACGTGGGGCGCTCCTGAGAAGCCTGGATCGATTTTGCTGGAGAAGAATTCAGAGCTCGTTTTGCTAGCCGAGGATTTGCAAGGAGATAGGTATAAACGAGAAAACTTATACTATCGTTTTAATTACATTCATATATATACAACTAGAGAATATCCTGGCAAGATTCCTTAAGAGGCCCTAAAAGTTTTTATATTCCGCTGTGCCTAGGGCTGTTTATCTTACCGAATCCCAACAATGAGGAGAAGGCATTATACAGCAAACCGAGTTAGAATGTAAGCTCCAGCTGTTATCCCCAGGCACATCACCGCACCAAGCCTGTAGAGAGACAGTTTTAGAAACAATGATCAAAACACAGGAAACAAGAATAATTAGTAAACAAACACGCAGGTAGATTATTAAAACTATAATTACCTAAAATAGTCCAGGATTTCGGCAATCTGATCAGCCAAATCGTCAACACATAACAAGGGGTCATCAGGGCCAGGTATAGCAGCACCTAACTGCAAGAACTCTTTAATAGTAACTATAGATAAGTAACAGCTAAATTAAAACTTTCAGTGGCAAGGAGCCCATGCAATTCATTAATAACTAATAATATTAGTAGTCAAATAATCAAGGTGCATACCTCATGCCCTGGAGGGATTGAAGACAGACTCCACCCATTGTACATAAGATCAACACAAAGCCACAATCTACATCTTCAATGAAATACCCATGACTATATAGCCCTAAAATGAAGAGACATGCTAGCTAAAAATGAATATAAACAGTCTGTAAAAAGAAAGTGAATCAATATTAGTTAACGAAAAAAAAAAAAAGTTTGAGGAGCATTTGGTTCAAATTATGAAAAAACCGTTTTTCTTACCTTGACAATTTGGACAACTATATTTATATAGGGTTGCCAAGATCACCCTTGTGCACTGCCGGAACACATTTCGACTGTGTTGATGATTTTCATTCGATCAATGCCAGTATTTGCACGAGCATCATACAAAACTGCAAACTGAAATAGAAGAATAATAAATAGAACTTGAATTGATGTTTTTACCCTCTCAATTAGTATTCACATGTATAAAGCAATAAGCAATTACCTTGCGTGGGTTCTAAGTTTCAGCAGGAAATAGTTTGTCAATGACAGGCTTAATCGCTCGTCTGATTTCCTTATCAGATGTGTAGCATGATACTTCAATTGGGAGATTTCTCAACAAAAACCTGGTGAAGTACATTTGTGCATAGGTATTGTATTCTAAGCATTTTTAAGAAAAATTCAATAATAAGGAAATAAACGAGACAAAATTTGTCAGAATCGAACCTTGACATGCTTTTCTTGGTAGAAGCAATAGATGTAATCATGTGTTGGACAATATCTTTTGGATTTGGATCTCCATCGCATTTCTATAAGATAACACCATTACAACCTGATTAAAGTTTGTTAAAACACCTCTGTTTATTATACAAAATGAAGAGAAATTATTACGAAATCGTTAAATGCTGATTTAAGTAATCAAATAGCATGGAAGAATATAAGAAAAACCAACGAAGATTTCCAACTCACCTTGCTCCTATCTCTCAGTTCAGGTAGCTCGTCTTCAATAAGTTCATCGATTGACTTCGCTTCTACCTTTTTATTAGGAGCATCAGCTTCCGCACATTGTTTCTTTGCTGGTGGCTCCATAGCTTCAACATCTTGGTTGTTTTGATACTCATGTTTCTCTTTATTTTCTTCACCTTGCTTGTCAAGAGTTACCCTGTCCTCGGTTTCATGTCCTGGCTCATTACTTGCATCAAGGGGTTTCTTTTCATCCTCTTTTGCCTGTACATCATGGTCATCCTTTGCATTACCATTTGCATCTTCTTCTTCATCATCATCGCTACTGAAAGAATCAGCAAATTTGATTACTTTGTTCAAGGGCTTCTTAGAGGAAAAGATATAAATATGAACAATCTAAAAACGAAGATATTAGTATTGCATGAAGCAAAAGTCTACTAATTTAAAGATGTCTTTAGCCAAAACATAAACAAAGTAAAGCATACAAAGGGCAAATAAGACCAACATTGAAAAACAAGTCATGCATCCCCACACAGATCAAACCATGTATCATACCTCACAAACAGTATAAAAAATAGAATATATGATCAAGTACAACTACCCGAATAATCGATGAGTGTGCTTCTTAAATTGACAAATGAGATTATCATATCTTCCTTTACTATTCCTATTGTTAGAACCTTATAAAATAGGCCAGTTCAGTCCATGAAGCTAAAAATATTTACATCTATTTCATATAACTGGACACATAAAGAAGAAATAAACATCTTAATTAGCAATGAATCGACAAAATGGGCTTTGGTATTCCCGATTTTCTTGGTGAAGGTATCTGCACGATAATGATGCTCAGCTAGTGCATCATTTTCAGCCTTGAACAAGAAAGGAAGCCATGGGAGAAACTCCGCAAATGATTTCTTGCTACCCAACTTAATTGAACCGTTTAGAATACCCTTCAACTCTTCTCCTTGTTCATCAATTATACCATCTGAATTCATGAACCTTTTTCCAAAAGACAATCTTGTTATGTGCAAGAATGCCATCATTCCCAAGTATTCACGCAACACCAAAGGTTTCCCACATTTTCTGCAATCATTCATCATAGCACAAACACAATTTACCAGTAGAACTAAACTAAGCACATCTATATATATATATATATATATATATATTCATTACATAGTTCGAGTGAAAATATTAAAATTCAAAAAGAATAGGAGGTATGATATTAATATCTCCAGTTTTTATGCTCCAAAAGGACCTCAGGTTATCAAATGAAAGTATCTACATTTTTTAAGATTTTTTTTCCGAAGAAGGCAGAAAAATGGGGGTCAATAATCAAGTTACTATACCAAATAAATCCTGCACACTAAAAACCAATACCCTTGTCAAGAATTTCCAATTACAAACACAACGTCAAAAAATAGCTTTCGCCCCTTCAAGCAACATCATCAAGATTCAATCTTTACACAAAGAAAAAGCAAAAACTTTTCAAAACCCAACATTATTAATTAATTAGTAATAAAAAATGAAAACAAATTCAAGGGGAAAAAACCCAGATCTTTCCCAAAGAGTGGTATAGAAGAGACAGAATACTTATCCAAACTCCTAACAAGATCTACACTTAATCAGAGAGAAGAAATATCAAAAAGGGTAAATTAAGAAAGAAAAAATTACCAGACTTTACACAGTCCATGAAAATGGACTCAACCATGGCAGTAACCTCATCTTCTCTAATAGGCCGAAGCGCATCAATCCTCTTCATAGAGAAAAGCTCAGGCGTACAAAGCTTCCTCACTTTAACATAATGATGACCATAATCGGACCAAATCAAATCCATTCCATTTTTACTAAATTTCTCATTTTCATGCTCGGGTCCTCTCTATTTTTGTGTTTCTGTATGAATCTTACATTTGGAGGTGAGGTAATGGTAGATTTTCGGATTTATCTGGTAGAGTGAAATAAATATGATTGAGTAAAACAAAAATATAAGGCGGTAAAAATTGAGGATAACATCGGGCAAATTGGACGAATCCTCGTGGACACAGGAGGAAGGAACACGATTTGGAAAACCCTCGTGGACAAAGGAGAAAGGAACACGAAGAAAGTAGAGAGGAGAAATGAAGCAGGTGGAAGGAGAAGATGACACAGGAGAATTATTTGTTCTTTTCTTTGATATATTTGCTGGGACAATTCACTGACCAGAGAATGGGAATTGTGCTGCCACTGTTCACAATTAGAAATTGCAAGGGAAAACCTGAAAAACGGGCCCACTTCAGCCGGACGAAGAAAATAGGAGCAGCCAAATTTAAAGGGAAACTAAAATCCGTCCAAGAGCAAATCAGCTGGAAAAATACCAAAACGGTGACGTATTGACATTAAAGAGGCGAAATTTAAACCAAAACTAAAATCAAGACTACTGTTCTGAAATTTATCGCCCCCTATCTTAATATATATATATATATATATATATATATATATATATATATATATATATATATATATATATATATATATATATATATATATATATACTAGGAAATGGCACGTATGTTGTGTACAATTAAGTTAATTTCATGGGGTATTTTTTGTAAATTAGAATGAATTAATTTTATTATGTCATCAAATAAAACAAATTAACCCATTTTTCACCTATTTAATTCATTTTTCACCCGTTTAACCTGTTTTAGCCGATTTTATACATATTTACCATTTTTTTTGTATTGTTCTACTTTTTTTTATAAGTTATAATTTATTTTACGATTTTGTCCTTTTATTTTTCCGTTTTAAACCATTATTCTACTGGGTTCAACTTATTTTCTCGGTTAAACTCTTTTTTTATTATTGATATCACACGTTTTTATCAAATTAACCCGTTTTCACCTAGTTTGCACATTTTTTCACTTATTTCACATGTTCTTTTCACTAATTTATTTAACCTGAACTTTTATTTATTTGACATGTTTGCACCGACTTCATTCATTTTTTCACCGATTTCACTGATGTTGTCGTTTCACCAATTTCATCCTTTTTCATGAATTTCACAAGTATTTATCGATTAAGTGGAACTTTTATTATCGATTTCAACCAAATTTTAACCACCAATTCGCCAATGTTCACAAATTTCACTCGAATATTCATCTATTTCACATGTCATCAACGATTTCATAGATCTTTCTTTATCAATTTCACTCGTTTTTCACGAAATTAATTCCATAAAATTCGAGGTTATGCATGTATTGATATTATTGAATTTTCTTTATATTTTTCTATTCTAGCCAAAATAAATTACGTAATTAGCTATATAAGTCATAAGTATTTTTACTCTTTCATAGTACGATGTTATTCAATTTTCAAATTTTTTTTTTTTTGTAACATAATGATATTTAAGAGAATTCATTTTAAAATTTTATATTTTGAATGTTTAAAACTATGTTGTTTTAAATATTTAAATTAACGTTTTTTTAAAGAGAAATTTACACTACAACAAAATGGGTCTTCTGTAACACAATTTTTTGTTGGTGAAGCCTCTTCCGTTGGTTTTCAAGAGTAGCGACGGATTTTTTCTGTTGGATATTCCGTGTGTGAAGGCCCCATAGGTAAATGGAGCGAAGGAATCATTTCCGTTTGTAAATATAGCTACGGCAATTTGTTTGTTGGTAATACCATCGAAAAGTACTCCGCTTCAAATAGCTTTGCAAATGAAAAAACTGTAGGTAATTCTGTTGGAATATTACCAACAGATTTCCTTCGGCTTAATTCAGTTAGTGTTTTGTTACTAATCGGTGGGAAACATATCAATGGATCTAGCATCCAAATTATTCTGTTGCTTGAAATATGTTGGTAATTTGTCGCTAATTTTGATGGAAGCGTTCCGACAGGTTTAGCATCAGGCGATCGGTCTATGCCTGGGCGCCTGACCGGTCTTAGCTCAGGCGCATGTGCCACTCATGGGGCTGCACTGGGCGCCTCTGTATCACCTGGGCTTGGCCTAGGCGCCAATGCCATTCCTAGTTCTGGCCCGGGCGCCCGGGTCACTCAAGGGGCTGCCTCGGGCTCGCCTGGGCTTGGCCTAGGCGCCTAGGCCACGCCTGGGTCTTGCCTGGGCAATGTGCGCCGGGGCGACGCTTGGTGACTATGCAATATGTTTTTAATTAACTTGTTCGATATGGGATTTGAACCCTTGACCTCATATAAACATATTAAAGGATCAAACCATTTGAGTTGGACTACTTTATTGTATTTTCATTAGACAATTATATATATGAGCCACCTAATAGTTTATTTAGTCAATATCATAAGTTTTTTTTTTTTTCGATTGAACTAATTTTTTTATTGATTTCACCCTTTTTTTTCCCTCAATTCATTGATTTAATTTTTTTTATCGATATAACTATTTTTTCCTTTAATTTCATCAATTTAAATCGTTTTGACCAATTTAACTAGTTTTTCCACCATTTTCATCCTCTTTTACCGATTTTCATCGATTTTCGCCATTTTCGTCAATTGTTTTTTTTCACAAATTTTATCAACTTGATTTGTTTGATTGATCCCATATGGATTGGATCCAGCAAATCGATCCATATTGCCACCTCTATGCCTAGCTGATTTATTAATAATCTTCGTCACAATGTAATTGATTAAGTGTAATTGCATTTACTCTACGTTCCAAGAAATTTGATTAGTTGGACATAATATTGAATTGGGAAAACTATCTTACTTCAAGAGAATCTAATTTATCGGTTCTTGTTTCATAGTTCTTAGATATAAAATCACTTCAACTTTATGTGTTATGATAGAGAAGTAGTGACGTATTTTTTTCACCTGAATGATTTCACTTCTATGGATCACCTTTCCCGACTACTTAATAACAAATGTTGTACATAGAATATTTTCTATTTCAAAATTTCTTTGGTAATTTGTTGTTATTATTCGTGAAACGGAATTTATTGTTATTTTTCATTGGTAATTTGTCGTTATTATTGGTGGAATATATTTCTGTTGATGGTTCCGTCGCTGTTCAGTTACTAAATCTAAATATCAACGGATAATTTTTCGTTTGAATGATTTCGTCGATATGGATAATTTTCCTATAACTTAACAACCGAATTCCTATAAAAAATATTATTTTCCAATATTTCGTGGGTAATCTGTTGCTATTATCGAAGAAACACTTTTCATTTGAAATTTTGTTGGTATTTCGTTACTAATCGATTGCTAATAACGACAAATTTGTTTTCGTTGGAATCAAGTCGTCACTGATGTTATTGGTGTTAGAAGGCATGGTGGAATGCAATTTAATAGATGTTTGTTAATTATATCCAGTGCACCTATCAATTTGCAAATGATATTTCTTAAGTTTTTATTTCTTGCTTAAAATTTATTAATATTATTTTCTACTTCACATAGTATTTCAAGCTGATTACTTTTCCTGTGGCTAGGGGTGAGCAAACGGTCCAAACCGAACCGAAGTTCGGTTCTTGGCTGGTTCGGTCCTGAAATTTTATGGACCATTTACCGGACCGAAGGTTTCGGTTCGGTTCGGTCCAAAAATTTCCCGAATTTTAAATTTAATATTTTTTTTATGACCAATTTGATCCGATTTGGTCCAATTAAATGATATTGGGCTATTGGGTATTGGCTCAAAAAAAAAATTAATCCAAAAGAATTATATTAAACATGGTATTGGGCTATTGGCCCACTATTTAGGCCTTTCTACGAATTAAAAAAAAAAAAAAAAAAAAAAAAAAAAAAAAAAAAAACCTAATACATTACCTTTGCTATATGCATATGCGCCGCCTCCCTCTTCTCTTTCTCTATTTTTCATTTTTCTAACTTGATCTTCTTCTTCTCCAATTTTTTCTTCTTTCTTTCTTCCTTCTTCCCTCTTCTATTCACCTACCTTTACCTAGTCTTATTATAATTCGGGTTGGCTTCGTATGTCATATTATATCTATTCTACCATACTCAATCATCCACAAAACAATATTAATATATATTCGTTTTGGAATGGGGAATTTTTGATTTGGGAATAAAGTAATCGGGTGCTTTGGAGCTGGAAAAAAATAGGACTGCTGGTTTGGGAATTTTGTTGGCGTGAGAAAGGAATTTTGATTTGGGAATAAAGCACTGCTAGTTAACTTATGGCTCAACATATTAGAAAAAAAAAAAAAATCGGTTCAACCGGTTCGGTTCGGGAAACCGACCGGTTTTACCGAAAACCAACCCCTTATGTTCTGAGGTAAGAACCGGCTACCGAACCGATTTTCCGGTTCGGTACTCGGTCCGGACCGAATCAATCGGTTCGGTTCGGTTCGATTCGGTCGGTTGACCGAACCGGGCTCAGCCCTACCTGTGGCTTTTTTTGAATTATTTGCAGTGAGGTAGTTGAAGGCATGGAGCATTAATTTAATACTTGATTGATAAATTTCCAAACACTCAAATGGGTTGTACAACTTCTAAATTGACATTAAAGCTCCAAGTTTTGAGGAAAATCTCAATGTTTTTAGTGGTTAAGTATTCTTCTTAGGCTGAATGTTCCCTTTCAAAGAAAACAAGAGATTTTTTTTTATTCCACTAGTCTTAAACTTATTCAGAGAATTGGGAATAAAAATATTTTTTTTTCATGAATAATACTTTTAGTTGAAATTTTGTTGGTAATTTATTGGTATTACCGGAGGAATATCGTTTTCATTGGTAATCAGTTATAAATTCTTTAGTACTAGTGATAATCTTTTTTCTCGTTAAAATAATGTTGTTACTGAAAACCCCTTTTTTGTAGTGACAATTTTTCATTACAAAGTCCGTTGATAATTGGTCGATATTTTTGAAAAATATAGTTTTCTTATATTTTCGTCGTTGTTCAGTTGCATATTTGTTATTGACCAAAAAATTGAAACAAATTATTTTTCGTTGGAACAATTCCGTTGCTATCTGTCATCTTTACCGACAACTAAACAATGAAGTTCCAACCACAAATCTTTTCTTTAGCAATTTTGTTGGTAATTTGTTGCTATTCTTGAAGGAATACCGTTCCCGTTAGTAATCAGTTATAAATTCGTCACTAATAGCGACAATTTTTTTCCCGTTGAAGTCAAGTCGTTTCTGTATGCTAAAATATAGTAGTAATTTTTATATATATTGTATGGGTATTTAAAATAACAGTATTTTTTTATGGATTGTTTTGATCAATTATAAGAGAAGAAGATTAAAATTATAACAATTAATGTAAGAGAAAATTCATAAATTTTAGGAGTTTATGTAGGAGATAAAAATTATAAGACTTCATGTATAACTATAACTCTTCAGTTACTTTTATATATTTATCACTAAATGAAATATTACTTTATAATTTAAATAAGGGTATTTTAATCCGCACAAAAATGTTAAGAAATATTCATGCTTTTATAATAGTAGATAGATAGATAGATAGATAGATAGAGATAGAGATAGCAATATATAACGATGAGAAATAAAATTATCCCTAAATTGTTTTGACAAGTTGCTAAATGTGATTGACAAATTCTATAATTGCTATCATTAATAAATTTTAATTGCAATATATAATTATATATATCATTTTTTTTGGATAAATAATAATGTATCATTGAAATACAAATTTATTGTCACTAAATAAGGGTGACATTTTTAATGTAATATTTAAATATATACCTCGTCATTACTACTTAATAAATGTTTTTAACTTATAAAAAATTAAGCAGTTGAGATCAATTAAACCCTTTCCTTTTTTTTTTTTTTTTTTTCACAAGAGTTTAATCCCTTTCGAGGCGCGTCGGACACATAAAGTGGGAACCTCTTTCAACGGGGATTTGACCTGAGTCCGCTACTTTGTACTGACTAGTCCCTTCCACTAGACCAATCACCTGTTGGTATAAAAATGTTTTCTTTGGATAGGAGTCCAGTAAAAGTAAATATTCTCTTATGATATTATTAAAAAATAGTTTACCCCATGATATAATTTACAATGTCTTTCATTTGATTTTATATTTTTACATTTGCATATAAGGTGCTCATTTAAAAGTTAATTAAATATGTTGTCAAGATCATATAGTTAAATTGACAAATTTCTACATCAAAATGAAATATTCTGTTCTGCGAGATTTGAAAATGACCGTTTAATGAATCATAAAAATTTCGTTGTTTGTCTTAAAACTAAAAAATATTTAAAAATGTCAAAATAAAGGGCGAAAAAAGGAAAGAGAGAGGTGGGGTTTCTCTCGCTTTTGGCTAATTCAAACCCCTCCGGTAAAATAAGAACAGCCCCCACATTTCACTCACTTATTTCTGACGGTTGCTTATCATATTCAGGTACCCGACGTTTTGATAGAATAAAAGACCCCGAATGGAATGCACTTTCAAGATGCCTTGGTTCAGTCGCGCCCATTTTTATACGAGTGTGCAATTATAAACACATTCACAATGAAAAATATAATATGCCTATTATCATATCGCACATCGAGAGTAAATTTTCCATTAGTTCATCACATGGATAAAAGCATTTAAATTTCATGTACCACATAAATATATACGTGCTACATGAACGTTTATAGATCACATGTTTGAAACCAAATTAAACATCTTTCCTTATTGCTATATTGAATTTCTAGTAAAAACATGTTGAGATTCCCACTTTTGGTATTGAGTACATGTAGCACAGTTGAGAACTAATGGAAATTTTCAAAAAATTTCCATTAGTTCTCAACTGTGCTACATGAACGTTTATGGATCACATGTTTGAAACCAAATTAAACATCTTTCCTTATTGCTATATTGAATTTCTAGTAAACACATGTTGAGATTCCCACTTTTGTTACTGAGTACATGTAGCACAGTTGAGAACTAATAAAAAAATTTTAATGAAAATTTCCATTAGTTCTCAACTGTGCTACATGAACGTTTATGGATCACATGTTTGAAACCAAATTGCAACCCTTTCCTTATAAACACACTCACAATGAACGTGTAAATATATTTAGTGCAAGCAATTCTCCATGGTATTAAATATATGACACAAAGTACACCTCATTTGTACAAATTTTGATGGCCTTTGTACGAATGAAGAGTTACATTAATTTCATGTCTAATATTCAATAATACAACATAATTTTATGCAATAAAAATACCATTGAATAGTTGAGCGCATGTTTCACCTAACACGATACAAATACATGCATACACATGACAACCTTAAAAATAAGCGAAAACGATAAAAGGGTAGTGGTGTTCAAATTCGCTCAGGGGGCTTTGACAGCACTAGAATTCTCGTCGCACGTAATTATATGTTGTCAAGATCATATAGTTAAATTGACAAATTTCTACATCAAAATGAAATCTCAGTCGCGCCCATTTTTATGCGAGTGTGTAATTATAAACACACTCACAATGAAAAATGTAATATGCCTATTTTCATATCGCACATAGAGAGTAAATTTTCTATTAGTTCATCACATGGATAAAAGCATTTAAATTTCATGCACTACGTAAATATATACGTGCTACATGAACGTTTATGGATCACTGTTTGAAACCAAATTAAACGTCTTTCCTTACTGAATTTCTAGTAAACACATGTTGGGATTCCCACTTTTGGTACTGAGTACATATAGCCCAATTGAGAAGTAATGGAAATTTTCATTAGTTCTCAAATTTCTAAAGTAAATTATCCATTAATTCTCAACTGTGCTACATGAACGTTTATGGATCACATGTTTGAAACCAAATTACAACCCTTTCCTTATAAACACTCTCACAATGAACGTTTAAATATATTTATTGCAAGCAATTCTCCATAGTATTAAATATATGACACAAAGTACCCCTCATTTGTAGAAATTTTGATGGCCTTTGTACGAATGAAGAGTTACATTTCATGTCTAATATTCAATATTACAACATAATTTTATTCAATAAAAATACAATTGAATAGTTGAGCGCATTTTTCACCTAACACCGAGAATCAAACACAAATACATGCATACACATGACAACCTTAAAAATAAGCGAAAACGATAAAAGGGTGGGGGTGTTCAAATTCGCTCAAGGAACTTTGACGGCACTAGAATTCTCGCCGCACGTAATTATCCAACAACCTATAAGCGTGACAACAAAAAACCCAATGAAAAGTCCCATGCAACCTATAACATAAAACAGTCGACAACCGCTCACATACTTCACCGTAATCGACGCACCAATATTATATTCATTTTCACTCTCCGACGACGTCGTTGCCACTAGATCATCTCCACATTGATCTATCTCGTCCAATGTGCGTTTATGCTTGAACGCAATTGCGATAAGAGCGCACAAGTTGAGAAATCCAGCCAGAAGAGATAACGTGAACGGAATCCAATGGTACCTGCACTTAAGATTAGACGGGGTATTATAAATGGCAGTGAATATTACGCCTTGAAAGACGAAATAATAGTTCGCGAGTTGGAAAGCTTCCCTCCGGAGCTCGCCAACTTGTTGTTGTCTATGTTTGTTGATTTCTCCATACGAGTGAGACCTAGTACCGGGTGCTATAAATTGCTTTGCTTCCTCGAGGCGTAATGTAGCCTCTGATATTCCGACTTGCGATGGAGAATGATTCAGTGTCTATGTTCATTCCGACACAAACTTGTGGAGAAATAAAAATGTACTTGACAAATCAATAATGGAAGAATTTTATGTTACAAATGAGTCTTTGGATCAGGGTTGTTCTTTGTAGTCTATATATATAAGAAAAAGTAAATAAATAATTAAGGGATTTATGCATGTCACCCCATAAAAGTTTCATTTTCGCAGTTTTTCCCCTATAATTGAAAAAAGATGGCAGTACCCTCTAGAAGTTGACAAATGAGTGCACTTTATCCCTGGTTCTTTCAAAGTAATTTTCAAAGGGTAAAAACGTCACTCAGGGGATTTTGTGCAATAACAAAAAACTTTTAGAGGGTTAAGTGCACAAAATTTTAAAATATCCAAATGTGACTTGCAATTTGAAAAAATAAAAAATAATAAAAAAATAGTTAGTTATATTTTTGTACTAACTAAAATTCAAATTTAGAAGTTTTTTTAACGAAATTATCATTATAGTCCTATTTATTTATTACAAATAAATCATCTATATACTCAAAATATTTTAATCAAATCAAAGAAATTTGAAAGTAAAACAATTAAAATAGAAGTATGTTATAAGACTAAAAATTAGATTACGATGTGATTATCAAGGTAAGGAATTATATGAAAATGTGCTTTGAAATGTTAATATTCTAATAACTTAAATTAATAATATTTTGTGTACTTAGCCTCCCAAAAGATTAAAATTATTGCACTAAGCCCCAAATTTACATTTCTACCATTTGAAATCCAACAAAATATTGACCAGGGGGCAAAATGCACTCACTTATCAATTCTAGGGGGTACTGACATGTTTCTTCAATAATAGAGGAAAAAGTGCGAAAATAAAATATTTTTGGGGGGTGACGTGCAAAAATTCCTATAATTAATTGGTTCTTTAGGAAACGAGAATTGATCCAGTTAGCCTAGGTAGCTAGTAGTATTACATTTAATGGTTGCGACCGGATCATGTCAGTGTGCAAGTAGTAATGAATTAAAATTTCATTAACGCGCTGGTGTTTAATTAGTCTTTCACATGTTGATAACAAGACTACAATATCAGGAATTTTATTTATGTTAAAAACATCTAAAAAGAAAGGACAAAATATTAAACAACAATGTGAAAGTAACTTTTTTTTTTTAAATATATTTAGGATCAACAAGTTTAGTCTTTTTACTATAGTTAATATTGGGAAAAATTGTAAATTTGGTACAATATGATAGAGCATTTTGCAATGTTGAAATCATTGAATACATAGTAAATGCATAATTAGTACCATATTGTAAAAATTTGTTGTAATTTTCATACCACCATCAAATATTTGGACTAGAGTTGACGAAATCGACATTAATTCGTATTTTGGAGTGACAATCATCACATGATAACGTGAAATCGTGTGGATAACGTTATAATTTTTCCTACAAAAGATGAATTAGTGTGATAGTTTTCCCTCCAAAACGAGATAAATGTGATTATTTTTCCTCTAAAAAGACGAGACAATGACTATCTGCGGCACGACACTACAAGAATCAGGACTTTCGGCCATAGCTCATAGACATGGTCAATAGTAGTGTTGGGTTGGGTGGGGTGGCCAGAGAGTGTTGGATGAAGATGAAGATGAAGTGCAATGAAGATAAGAAGATAAGGGAAGGTTTTGATGATTTCCAAAACGTCAAAATCAGCTAAGTATGGAAAGCTTAGTTCCCTTAGAAAAATTTTGAACAAGTAAAGAAGACATCAGAAGAGTTCAAAATTCAAAGTCCAGAAGACTACTGATCTCATGCTGAAACAGCAAACAGAAGGGTAGACCATCAACTGACTCAAATCAGATTAGTTCAGTATTTGATCAGCAGAGTATCTATCAGCAGAGTTGCTTCGATCAGCAGAGTAGAAGAGATCATGAGAGAAGTTCAACGGTAATAAATGCACCTGGTGTAATAAATGCTGAAAGAGAAGGGTAGTAATGGCAAATGATTAAAGAATACTCTCGGATCAACAGAGTGCATTAAATGCTGCTACAGGAAAGTACAGCAGAGAAAGGACTGTAGCAGGGAGCCGTTGTGAATTCGGGCTAAGGCTATGGATTTGAATTGTGATTTGCTTCAACGGTCATATTTTCAAATCCAAGTATAAATAGAGCTGATTTCGAAGAGAGAGACACACAACAACAATTCTGAGATTTCGTTTTTGAAGCAAAATATTTCTAAGTCTCAAGAAGCTCAATCAGCTCACTCGTCTGGTGGAAGTCATCTGTTGACAGAAACCCAGTTGAAGAAAATAGAAAAATACAATCTGAGTGATCTTGTATTTAGCTGAGTGTTGTGAGAAGTTTAAATCCGTCTTTGTGAGTGATTTAACTTCAGAGGATAGGTTTTCTTTGTGAATTCATGTTGCGAGCTTATAGCCTTTTCATTAGTTGTCTAGGTATAAGTGGAGAAATATTGTAAACTGTGTGTTTATAGTATAACCCAGAATCTAAGTGATCTGGAAGAGTGGACTAAATGATTTTTACCATATAACCAATATAAAAATTCTTTGTGTTAATTTTGCATTTACGTTTTCTTGCATATTTCTAAATTGCATAAGTTTACACTTTGAATTGTGAAAAAGATTTTAAAGGAGTTTTAAACCGGGGATAAAATCTTTTGAAAGGACTTAGTCTACTTGTGAAAAACACTTTCAAACATCCGCTGCAAGTATACTTCTGATAAAACTGTTTTGCTGAAAAACAGCTAAGTAACTGTAAGAAGAGTGGTCACTCTGCTGTTCAAGATTTGTTCACGATCAGCATAGTCAACTTACTGTTCTTCATCAGCTTAGTTTGCTGACAGAAGACTGAAAAGTTTTTAAGTCCAGAAAAATTTTCAGAGGTCTATTCACCCCCCCCCTCTAGACCTCATCTGACCACTTGGGACCAACAAGTGGTATCAGAGCGGGTGGTTCAATAGAATCAGCTGCCTGATCAACGAGCTTGATCCAAGTGTTTTTCAAAGGTTTTCAAAACTTTTCAAAAGAGCATCTTTTTGAAAAATTAAAACTTTTTGAAAAATGGACTGTATCAGCCATGTTCCCCACATTGCTGGTATGTCATTTGAAGACTGGAAGATCAGAATGGAGATCTTCTTAGCTGCCTACAATGACAATATGTATACATGTATCATAAAAGGTCCATTCAGATTCACCAAGACGATAAAGATCAGTGAAGTTGATACCGTGGTGGAAAAAGACCTTCATGAGATGACTCCAGAAGAAATAAAGCTATTTAATCTGGATAAAGTCGGAAGATTCATCATGACTAAAGCCCTGGATAATGATTGGTTTGACAAGGTCAAACATTGCAAGACTGCAAAGGAGATGTGGGATAAAGTCAGAGATATGAGCGAATGCAATGATGCAATAAAAGAGCATCGGCTTACTGTTGCTTTGGAGAAACTGGACAACTTCAAGATGAAATCTGGAGAGACCATTGATCAGATGGATACCAGGTTCACCAGAACACTTAATGAAGTTCTAAAGTTGGGGAAGACCTTCACTGACAAGGAGATCACCGTCAGAATACTGAAGGCTCTGCCTCCCAAGTTCAACATGAAAGTGACAGCAATGGAAGAATCAAGAGATCTGGGGAAGATTTCTCTTACAGAGCTGTTTTCCGTACTTAAAGCATTCGAGTATAAACTGCCTAGAATGGGAATTGAAGAAACCTCAACTTCAGGACCCACAGCTGCCTTAGTTGCTGCTGAAAGCCCAAGAAGACCAGCACAGAGAAGTAAAGAAGTGGACTCATCTGATGAAGCCACACTACTCAACAAAAAGGAGTACACAGCTGGAGATGTAGCATTGATGATGAACAATTTCAAGAAGTTCTACAAGAGAAAAATGAAGAACAAATACAACAATGCTTCTACTTCTAAACCTAACTATTCTTCTCAAGATAAAGATGACTATAAAGTAAAACTAATGTGTTATAACTGCAGGAAATTGGGACATTTCATCAAAGACTGTCCTTATCCAAAAGCAGAGAAATACACTGAGGAAGAGAAGAGAATCAGAAAAGAAAGAAAGCATCAGAGAGGCAAGGAAATGATGGCTGAAGCAGAAAAGCTGACTGCTGTCTACTCATCTGATTCATGATAGAATAGTGTCCTGCAAGCCAACTATTTGGCTGCATTTAATTGAAAGGAACATTCAATTGGATTAATAAATGCATTTTATTATTATATGGTCATCTTTATCTTATGTAATAATTATCTACGCATAAGGATAGAAGTCCTTAGATCACAGGGCTATGGGACAACCCGTGGACTGATCTCCAAGGCCGTGATCTAGAATATATTCAAGAGTCGTAGAATCTAATCGAGATAGGACATCGTTGGATTCGGTTAGACTCTCACTATTGTGTATACTCCGATGAACAGGAGAACGCTGGGGTCCACGAGCGTGACTGGGATAGTCGATACACATAAGTGGGTGGCTTGCTGGGATGGCAAGTGCACTGAATACCCCAATTAGGAAATAACTCACCATGGAAGCGGTAGTCGCATATCGGGGTTGAAGTTATTCCAATTTAATAGTATACGAGGAACGATCCCTAACTACTTGAGATGATAGGGTTTATCTGGTGCGAGAACGTCTATGCTTTGATATGAGTCCCGACTGACTGGAGATCGCCAGAAAGTCTATGTGGACTCATATTGGGTATAGAGGAACTCGTATGCAGATTCATATCATCAACAAATGATCCATTGAATTGGGATTTAATTAATTGGATCTATTTAATTAAATCAAAAGTAATCGAACAAGAAAAATTATATATTTTTTTGGGATCAACCGCGGTGGCACGTGGCGGTACGCAGCAGCGCACCGCGGCTAGGCAGCCACCGCGTGCTGCCGTACGCGGCAGCGCGTGAACAGCGCGCTGTCTGCGCGTGCAGCACACGGCAGCCGCCCTCGGGCAGTTTGCCGCGTGCTGGCAACGCGCAGCAGCATGCTGCTACGCGCTGTCACGCGCGGCAGCAGCCACTGCGTGGGGCTCACGCGCGGCTTCCGTGGCCATGTGTGTGCTGCCACGTGGCAGCGTTCATTACGTCACTACGTGGCTGAATTTTGGTTGATCTCAAACTCACCTATTTTGGAAGTCCTGAAAATCTTGGAGATTTGGTTGTTATGGAATCTTGGTGAATCTTGGATTGATCTTAGAGATCTAATTAACAAGGAAACTTAGAGTTTCATTTGTGATAAGACATTTAATTAGAATTAATGTCTAGTAAGTTACCAAGATTAAAAGGTCTTAGATATCTTATTTAACAAGGAAACTTAGAGTTTCATTTGTGATAAGACATTTAATTAGAATTAATGTCTAGTAAGTTACCAAGATTAAAAGGTCTTAGAGATCTTATTAAACAAGGAAACTTAGAGTTTCATTTGTGATAAGACATTTAATTAAAATTAATGTCTAGTAAGTTACCAAGATTAAAAGATCTTAGAGGTCTTATTAAACAAGGAAACTTAGAGTTTCAATTGTAAGAAGAGATTTAATTAAAATTAATCTCTTCTAGTAAGTTACCAAGATTAAAGATCTTAGAGATCTTATTAAATTAGGAAACTTGGAGTTTTGGATAAGGTAGAAATCTTGGTGGATTTGGACACTACCTTAGTTAAGTAATCTAGTCAAAATAGAATTATCTTGAGAATCTTAGAGATTTGTAAAATTGGGAAACTTAGAGTTTTGGATAAGATAGTAATCTTGGAAGATTTGTAACTATCCTAATTAACCAACTTTATCAAGATAAGAGTTGTAGATTACTTAGAACTCAAGTAAGAGTTAATTAATCTTAGAGATTAATTGTTAATTCAAAATTAAATTAACTTGGATAATTTTTGTGAATTAAAATTAAAGGAGCCGGTAAATTTACATTTATGCCCTTATGTGAATTTATGCATGTTCTTGAGTGAATATGTGGATTGGTCGATTTTGCCCTTAAGCCCTGTGTAGTTTTGGTTTATTTATTTTATGGGTTGTAATTAAATGGGCCTGATTGGTGCCCTTGCTTGCGCAAACAAATGTAATAGAATAGGGCCATTTAAATTTGTAAGCTAGGCTTAGATTAGGCTTGGAGCCAAGAAGACCTAATGAAGACTTGGAGATCCACATGGAGGCCCATTACCTTGGAGGACATGGAGGCCCAATTCATTACATGGAGGCCCAATCAAGGTGGATATTACAAGAAGGCCCATGATGTATGGGTTTGTAAAATTGTAATAGTTAGGACATTTAATTTCCACCCTAGACTGACCAATTGGTCCATCATGTGGCTCGTGATGGATTGCATAGGATGAGCAATTGACCAATCATATGTGCAATGCTAGGTGACATATGTTTACTATTATTCTTTGATGTATGTCTTGCATGCTTAGAATAGATCACGTAAACAAATTGAACTTAGGCATATTGAACTATGTCACCAAGAAATTGGATATCCTAGTTCAATATGCCTAAGTTCAATCATATGTGCAATGCTAGGTTTTAAGTTTTCTTCGTGCGAGGTCACATATGATTGGTCAATTGCTCATCCTATGCGATCCATCACGAAGAAAACTTAAAACCTCCAATTGAACTTAAAAACTCAATTAGAATATTAAATCGATTAACGGGCGCATATGAATGGTGTCTATGGTCCGAGCCTATCCAATTACTAGGTCTTAGGCATATTGTACGAATATATCTCGATGTCTCACGAGTCGTGGGTCGAGCTATAGGAAGATGGTATGTCTATTGCCTCGATGCACAGTTTAGTGCCAAGGGAGGGGATAGCAAGGTTCTAGGCGCTGTCTCACGAGTCGTGGGGCGTCTAGGATTGAACTATTTCTCTTCACGAGTATTGGACATGATTTAACGCGAGTAAGTATGGATGTCTCACGAGTCGTGGGTCCATAACGAAAATCGAGGCTAAATGAACTCAAGGGTTAGCTGGGATGGTTAACCGGCGACGTGATCGCCCACCAAGTGGATCAATTGGTATGGCCAACGAGTCGTGGGTACTGAGCGATTGCATTTGGGCCTTGAGCCCATTAGGAAATTTTTATTCCCGAACCTTATGTGGGGGCATAAGTATTCGACAAAAATAGTGGGAGTAATTTACAAATGAAAACCATGTTTGTAAATTATGCATTGATATTAATCTGCCGCGTATTTATCGTCATGTTTATGATAGTTTATCATAAGTTATGTATCCATGAATATTTACCATCATACTTGAATCAAATAAATTGACTGAACCCAAATGAATTTTGAATGACTTCGAAACTTGAGAAATTATTCTCGAGTCCAAGCAAGGACTAATCTCCTTACAAAGATTTCACTGTATTTCCTTTCGAAGTTACACTTCGACTTGAATGGTGATAGGTTTCACCAAGCTGTCTTTTTCGAAGTTACTCTTCAAATAAGAAAGGTGATAAGTTTCACCAGAGGGTTGAGGATGGTTCTCAAGCCCAAATTTTCTTGAAGGCAAACATGAAGTCTCCCATGAATGGGAAGTAACATCTTGTGAAAAGGCCTCAAAAGGCTCGAGAGATGGAAGAAGAGGAATGTATCCTCTCTAAAGGGAAATTACTTTGGAGGTTTTTCTGTAAGGATGATAAGTTGAAAAGTCAATCAAAATGATTCTTCCATGGATTAAGATCAAGGGAATAGGGAATTGAACCTATTCATCCCATAAGGGATGATTAAATTTTATTGAACTTAACCTTATGGTTAAAGTAATGCATAAGGGTGTTGGATGCCCGATGAAGCACTCATTGATGCATTCAATGCATCTAAAGCCATGAATTATTTAGATCATTGAAATTTGCTTATACCATCCCTTGTCTTAAGGGATGTGATAGTTCCATAATGGTTGGAACTGATTGCGCTATAAGATTTATACGCAAAAGGTGTACATAAGCAAATGAATATGGATACTCATATATCGACTAAATAAAATATGCATAGTCAATAAAATATAAATAATCAAGATTTCACACACTTGAGTCGTTGTAAAAACCGAAAGGCGATACACGAATACTAAAACATATTTCCGAATTAAAAGATTCAAAGACTGAGCTCGACTGGGTCGAGCTTGACTGGGATGCTGTACATAGTAACCGACTTTCGAATCTTGCTTAATGGAAATTAGATTTAGTAGTTGGTTGCTAGGCAACCAAGAGGCATAAACAATTGCAATAGATTTAATCCATTTATAAGTGTGTAGAAACACTAAATCATTAGTGGGAGATAAGGCGTCTCTAGTACCCTCATGGGTAAAAGTACGTTGTGATGTACAATTCCAAATTACTTTTGGAATAAAAGAAGAGAGCCTAATCAATGAAAGCATGTAAGAGTTTTGGATCGATTTAAAATCGAACATGCATTGGCAGTACGCCATTGATTATTTAATAGAGAATTAGATTCTCGAAATGTAAGACCCGCTCGAAACGTTGTCAGTTGTCAAGCATTCTGGACATGTAAATGTCCATTAAGAAATCTTACATGAAATTCCTTATTCAAACAAATGAAACTTGATCGAGAAAATCGAAGATACTGAGCTAAGTATCTTTGAAGCCAGATCCAGAACATATCACGTGATATGAGTTTTGGTATTGTACCTTCATATGCATTCATGCGCATATGGGGTCTCCCGCTTATGTGAATAAGCTGGTGGGAGATAAGTTGGATGTAAAGTCCATCTTATGCAATTCGTGGGGTATCCAGAAAACTCTATAGGATACAAGTTCTACATCCTACAAGATAAACTACGTTTGTCTCAAGGAACGCACACTTCTTGGAGAAGGATTTCTTGCTAGGCAAGAAGGAACACAACGTAGAACTAGATGAGGTCACTGAAGCTGAAAGGACCAACGAGGTCGATCAAGCTGACCCATCACCACAGGCAGCGGGAGAACATGAGCATGAAAGTGCACCAGAAAGTACACCAGTACTTCGTAAGTCAGAAAGACAACGTAGAGAACCCGAGAGGTACTACGGTCTGCTGCGTGAGACTAGACAGTCTCTAACCGACCCAAAGACTTACGAAGAGGCTATGCTAGGCATAGACTCGGGAAAGTGGTGTGAAGCCATGAAATTCGAATTGGACTCCATGCACTCGAACAAGGTCTGGGCCTTGGTAGATCCACCAGTGGGAGTAGCTCCCGTGGGTTGCAAGTGAATCTATAAGCGAAAGCTTGGAGTGAACGGAGAGGTAATAACCTACAAGGCGCGACTAGTGGCAAAAGGATACACTCAAAGGCCAAGCATCGACTTTGAGGAGACCTTTTCACCCGTCGCAATGCCTAAATCCATTCGAATCTTGCTGGCCATAGCTGCGTGGTATAACTACGAGATATGGCAGATGGATGTAAAGACTGCCTTTCTCAATGGGGACATTGACAAGGAGATCTACATGGAGCAACCAAAAGGATATACATCCAAAGGAGATGAACACAAGGTGTGCAAACTCCAGAGGTCCATTTATGGACTGAAGCAAGCTTCCCGAAGTTGGAACATTCGTTTCGATGAAACAATCCAAACTTATGGATTCATCAAAAACGTGTTCGAACCATGCGTGTACAAGAAGGTCAGTGGGAGTACAGTTGAATTTTTGGTGCTTTACGTTGATGACATTCTTCTCATTGGAAATAATGTGAAAGTGTTGTCCGAAACTAAAGCATGGTTATCTACACAATTCTCAATGAAGGATTTGGGAGAAGCATCCTTTGTACTGGGTATAAGGATCTACCGATATAGATCAAAAGGACTGTTGGGCCTCTCCCAATCGCAGTACATAGATAAAATCTTGAAGAGATTTGATATGGAAGAATCCAAGAGAGGATTGCTTTCAATGAGACATGGAATTGCACTCTCTAAGTCTATGGCCCCAAAGACGCCTGAAGAAAGAAGCAATATGTCTCGAGTACCATATGCATCCGCGATAGGAAGCATAATGTATGGTATGTTATGTACGAGACCAGACGTAGCATACGCTTTAAGCGTTACAAGTCGCTACCAGTCTGATCCAGGTGAGCAGCACTGGATAGCCGTAAAGACAATTCTGAAGTACCTGAGAAGGGCTAAGGAATTGTTCTTGGTATACGGTGGAAGAGAATTGAAATTGGAAGGCTATACTGATTCTAGCTTCCAATGTAATGTAGACAACTTCAAGTCGACATCTGGATACGTGTTCTGCTTCAATAGTGGTGCGGTAAGCTGGAAGAGCTCCAAGAAAAACACTACCGCAGATTCAACCACCGAGACAAAATACATTGCCGCGAGTGAAGCAGCAAAGGAAGGTGTTTGGATGAAAAACTTCATCCAGGAATTGGATGTGATACCTAGCATTGTCGAGCCATTACTATCTTCTGTGATAATAATGGAGCTATCTCGCAAGCGAAGGAGTCGAGATCTCATCAGAATCCAAGCACGAACTAAGACGATACCATTTGATATGTTATATCATTGGTAGAGGAGACATAAAGATGGAACGTGTCACCTCAAGGGATAATACGACGGACCCGCTGTCTAAGCCATTGCCTCAAAGGCATCCGAAAACATCTACCAAAGATGGGAATCCGAAGTATGAAAAGTTGGCTTTAGTACAAGTGGGAGATTGATAGAATAGTGTCCTGCAAGCCAACTATTTGGCTGCATTTAATTGAAAGGACCATTCAATTGGATTAATAAATGCATTTTATTATTATATGGTCATCTTTATCTTATGTAATAATTATCTACGCATAAGGATAGAAGTCCTTAGATCACAGGGCTATGGGACAACCCGTGGACTGATCTCCAAGGCCGTGATCTAGAATATATTCAAGAGTCGTAGAATCCAATCGAGATAGGACATCGTTGGATTCAGTTAGACTCTCACTATTGTGTATACTCCGATGAACAGGAGAACGCTGGGGTCCACGAGCGTGACTGGGATAGTCGATACACATAAGTGGGTGGCTTGCTGGGATGGCAAGCGCACTGAATACCCCAATTAGGAAATAACTCACCATGGAAGCGGTAGTCGCATATCGGGGTTGAAGTTATTCCAATTTACAATAGTATACGAGGAACGATCCCTAACTACTTGAGATGATAGGGTTTATCTGGTGCGAGAACGTCTATGCTTTGATATGAGTCTCGACTGACTGGAGATCACCAGAAAGTCTATGTGGACTCATATTGGGTATAGAGGAACTCGTATGCAGATTCATATCATCAACAAAGGATCCATTGACCCGACTTGATAGGTTGGGAAATTCTCCTATGGATTTCTGTGAGAAATTAATTCTGGTAAAATCCTCGGCCGAGGTATCTGACGGCTTTATGTAAGTAGCTCATAAAGGTTAAGTCAAAGAGAATTATTTCGAGACCAGAATGCATAAGGTCAAGACAAAAGAAAAGGGAAACCGATGAAAGACCATACCCTTAAGTCTCGACTGGGAGATTGATCGATGGAGAGATTATGTCGTATATGGAAATTGTAAATGATAAAAGGTTCACTGAATTAATTCACCAGTGATTGGGCTCCATGGGCTTGTGGCTGGACATCGACCGTGGAGTGTGGGAGAATTCCCAAATTGGCAGGGGTGCTAATTTTGGAATGATCAATCGACAGAGTGTTCGATTGATTTAGAGTAAGTCTTACTCGAATAATTAAATAATATTTAATTATAACCCACGGCCAATTATGTGGTGAACCTACGGGGGCATACACAATACACATGAAGCGAAAGCGAGGAAATAAAAACGACCGAGTCGACTGGGTCGACTGGATGAATAATCGACTGGGTCGATTATTATGGGTGGGTCGACTGGGTCGACCCAATTGGAACAAAATGGGATCCAATTGGAATTGGATCAGGATCATAAATTAAATTGGAATTTAATTTGTGGATTAATTAATTAAGTTGGATTGAATTAATTAAAAGGGATTTTAATTAAATGGGCTTATAGTCTGATTTAATTAAATGGGAGATTAAGTTAATTAATTGGGCTATTTAATTGAGAGATTAAATAAAGCCTAGTCAAATTAATTAACTGGGCCATGAATTAATTAGAAGACTTGGTCTTCCAATTAAAGAGGGTCATGGCCCATGTAGGAGAGAAGAGCCCTAGTCCTAATAGGACTAGGTTTGGGAGATAACTATAAGTAGCTATCTTATAGTTATTTTTCACACAACTCCATAAGCTAAAATTGAGCAAGAGCAAAAATTCTCTCTCCCCTCTCCCTGTGTAGTCGACCGAACCCTGTCTTCCTTTTGGAAGAATTTTTCGTTTTCGACTTTGTTCCTAAATCGTTCCTAAATCCTAGATCATAATATATCTTGTGTTCTAGCTGATCAAGATTTATTATTTTCGTGTAATTGTGGTGTATCAACCCGTAGAGGCGCAACACGTGGGGCGCTACTGCAGAGCTTGGGTCGATTTTGCTGAGGAGAATTTCAGAGTCCGTTTTGCTGACTGCCAACTTGGATTTGCAAGGAGATAGGTATAACGTGCAAACTTATACTATCGTTTTATTTATTCATATATATACAACTAGAGAGTATCCTGGCAAGATTCTGTAAGAGGTCCTAAAATTTTTATATTCCGCTGAGCCTAGGGCTCTTTATCTTACCGAATCCCAACAATTCAGACTCAGACACTTCAGACGAAGAGTCTTCTGATGAAGAGAAACCTGCTCTCCTCTGCCTGATGGCCAAGGAATCTGATGACTTTGAGGATGAGGTAACTCCTCTTGATAATGAATTATTTAATTCATTTGAACAAATGATGCTTAACAATACTGGTATTGCTGAAGCATATAAAAAGCTTAAGGAAGAGATGATATTGCTAAAAGAGGAAAATAGTTCACTGAAACTCACAGCTGAAAAGCCAAGAGAGTCAGCTGAGTATAAACAGCTTGAGCAAGAACATGAATCTCTGAAAGCTGAATGTGAAGTTTATAAAGGAAAAATCATGGAACTTGAAAAAGTTATTGAGTCTAATGAGAAATCATCTGTTGCATCCACTCACATGTCTAGTAAACAGAAGATGCCTTTAGAACAGGATAAGCAAGAATTGAATCATACTTAGAAATTTATATCTGCTGACAATAGTAAGGTCATTCTGTATGTTCAAACTGCTAGACCTGCTTCACCTGAGAAAGTGGTAAAGGAGAAGAAATCTCCTAAGGCTAAAAAGAGCAAAGAGCCTAGTATAGGAAAACAGACTAGTAAGCCTAAACAGAAGAGTTCTAGGAAGTCCTCTGACAAGGCTAAAACTAATTAGACTAGTAATAAAACTAAGTCGTCTGTTAATGAGCAAGTCAATAGTAAACCAAAGAAGCATAAGAATAAGAAAAATCAAAATGTTTGGTATGGAAATGAGTCTCATTATGTGCAATCTGCTGCATATCATCCTATGTATCATGCACCTCAATTTTCAACTTACTATGCACCATACCCTGCTCATCCAATGCATGCATACCCTGCTTATCATGCATCTTATCCTGCTTATGAACATTATTCTTATCATACTGATCATCAACATGACTTATCTGCTAAACATGATAAAGATGAAACTGTTCATGCTCCTGTCAAAACTCAGAAGCCTAAGAAGCCTAAGACATCAACATCTTGGGTTGTCAAAGGTGGAACTAATCCTTCAGGACCCTCTCAATAAGGGTACCTAAAACAATTTTATTTTGTTTTGTAGGTTAGGATTAGGAGTATGAGTAAAGTAGAGAAAATTTGGTACTTGGACAGTGGCTGTTCAAGACACATGTGTGGAAGCATACATGAGCTGACTGATGCAGTTGCTGTGGATGGTCCAAAGGTTACTTTTGGGGACAGCAAAGAAGGAAAGATTAAAGCAAAAGGAAGACTGATCAAAGGAAACATAGAGATATCTGACGTCTCATATGTTAAAGGCCTCAAATATAATCTGCTAAGCATAAGTCAATTTTGTGACAAAGGATATTCAGTCATCTTCTCAACAGATAAGTGCTATGTTGAACAGATTGGTACAAAGAAGGTAATTTTATTTGGAAGACGACAAGGAAATGTCTACATAGTTGACTGGAATTCTGCTGACAAGAATTCAAACGTTTGTTTGGTGGCATCTACACCAAGTGAAATTAGATGGTTGTGGCACAAAAGAATGAATCATTTAAACTTCAAGACCATCAACAGATTGATAAAGAATGATTTGGTAGAAGGGATTCCAAAAATAGTCATGAGCAAAGATAAGCTCTGTGATGCCAGTCAGAAGGGTAAACAAATCAAGTCATCGTTCAAAAGCAAGAAGCACCAATCTTCTGAAAGAATATTGGAGCTGCTACACATGGACTTATTTGGAACCATTGATCCAGTCAGCAATGGTGGAAAGAAATACTGCCTAGCTGTTGTGGATGATTATTCAAGATTTACTTACGTGATATTCATGAAGAAGAAAAGTGAAACCAAGGAACATCTTACAAATCTGATGGAACTGATCCAGAATGAGAAAAGCATAAAGATATTGAAGATCATATCAGATAGAGGGACAGAGTTTACAAACTCTACTGTTGAAGAGTATTGTAATGTCAAAGGAATACATCATGAGTATTCAGCTGCTAGAACCCCTCAACAGAATGGTGTTGCTGAAAGGAGAAACAGAACACTGAAGGAAGCTGTCAGAACAATGATAGTTGAAGCTAAGTTGCCACAAAGATTTTGGGCAGAAGCAACAAATACAGCCTGCTTTACCCAGAACAGATGCATGATCAACAAAAATCAGAACAAGACTCCATATGAAGTTTGGAACAACAGGAAACCAAACATTCATTACTTTAAAATTTTTGGTTGTAAATGCTTTGTGTTGAATAATGGGAAAAATCACCTTACTGCATTTGCAGAAAAAGCTGATGAAGCTGTTTTTGTAGGATACTCTACTGTTAGTAAAGCTTATAGAGTTTTTAACAAAAGAACATTACTAATAGAAGAATCCATTCATGTAGTATTTGATGAACCAAGTCAATCTTCTGAAAAGAATCAAACTGCTAATCAAGATCTGTCTACTGATTTACAGAAGTTGAATGTTGGAAATAATGAAGAATATGTTCCCATCATACTAATCTCAACTCAGCTTCCAACTCAAGTGCTGTTCAAAATCAGATCACTGATTGTCTAACAGACGAGTTACAAACAGCTGACAGACCAGAGACTGTTCAACAGACAACAAATGTTCAACAGACTACTACTGGAACTCCAACAGTAGTGTTGCAAGATCAAGATAGAGGACAAAATTCAGACCTGCAACCTGATCTCAGATGGCTCAGGAATCACCCACCAGAGTTAGTGATTGGTGATCCTTTGGATAGAGTGAAAACAAGAAGAGCAAGATGCTATGTTTGTTAGCTTTCTATCTCAAATAGAGCCTAAACAAATTGAGGAAGCTCTAAATGATTCCTTCTGGATTGAAGCTATGCAAGAAGAGTTGAATCAATTTGAAAGGAACGAAGTATGGTACTTAGTTCCAAGACCAAGTCATCAAAGAGTAATTGGCACTAAATGGATTTTCAGAAATAAGATGAATGAAGATGGTATTGTTACCAGAAATAAAGCAAGATTAGTGGCCAAGGGTTATTGTCAAGAAGAAGGAATTGACTTTGATGAGACATTTGCACCAGTAGCAAGACTTGAAGCAATCAGACTGTTTCTGGCCTATGCTGCTTACAAGAACTTCACTGTCTATCAGATGGATGTGAAGTCAGCTTTTCTCAATGGAGAATTGCAAGAAGAAGTATATGTTGAACAACCTCCTGGATTTGAAGCTTATCAACAAGAAGACAAGGTGTATCGTCTAAAGAAAGCCCTCTATGGACTGAAACAGGCTCCAAGAGCATGGTATGATACCCTATCTGATTTTCGTTTAATTAAAGGATTTCGTAAAGGTAAGGTAGACAAGACCTTGTTCACAATTGAATGGGAAAATCATATATTACTTGTGCAAATATATGTGGACGATATTATTTTTGGTTCAACTAACCAACAGATGTGTGACAAGTTCTCCAAGCTGATGCAAAACAAGTTTGAAATGAGCATGATGGGTGAACTCAATTATTTTCTTGGTTTGCAAGTTAGACAGTTGCCTGATGGAATATTCATCAACCAAGCAAAATACACAAGAGATCTGTTCAAGAAATTTGGTATGGAAACTAGCTCTACTGCTACTATTCCTATGTCTACAAGTCTTCGTTTGGATAAAGATGAAGATGCCAAATCAGTGGACATAACCAAGTACAGAGGCATTATTGGGTCACTGTTATATCTAACAGCAAGCAGACCTGATATCATGTACTCATTTGGGGTTTGTGCGAGATTTCAATCAAATCCTATGGAATCTCATCTCTTAGCTGCCAAGAGAATACTGAAATATATTAAGGGCACTCAAGAATTGGGATTGTGGTATCCTAGAGAATCTGGATTTGAGCTTATTGGATATTCAGATTCAGACCTTGCTGGCTACAAAATTGATAGGAAAAGCACAACAGGTGCTTGTCAATTTTTGGGTAGTCGTCTGATCTCATGGATGAGTAAGAAACAGACTTCAGTATCCATATCTACTGCTGAATCTGAGTATATAGCTGCTGGAGCTTGCTGTGCACAGATACTCTGGTTGAAACTTCAACTAGAAGACTACAATATCAAGATCAGTGGAATTCCAATCTACTGTGACAATACAAGTGCAATCTCACTTACTCAGAATACTACAAGTCATTCAAGGACTAAACATATAGAGATCAAGCATCACTTCATTAGAGATCATCTGGAAAAAGGCAATGTTATGATTGAGTATGTTCATACAGACAATCAGATTGCTGATATTTTCACTAAACCTTTAAGTGAAGTAAGGTTTTCAACTCTAAGAGCTGAACTAGGACTGCTAAATTTGGATGCATAAACTGAGGGGGAACTTATCAGAAGACTGAAGTTCATCAGCACGGTCATCCATTATTATATTCAAGGATTAACTCTCAACAGACTAGTTAACTTATGAATTCTTAAAGACAGGGGGAACGTGTAAGACTAGCGGTACTTCTGTTCTAAAGATGAAATTTGTTAATGACAGTTAGTTGAAGTTATGTTATCAGAAGATCTGTTCTTATTTCTTGAAGATTGAAGATTAAATTATCTTGCTGGATTGACAAACAGCAGAGGAAGATTACTAGATATTGGCTTTCTCTAGTAATATCAGATAACAGATCACTCGTCTGTCAGATAAGTTAAACTCTACTCATCTGATACATTATATAAGCATGGTCATAAATCGTATCTTTTGAAACACGCTTTTATAAATAACAGATTAGTGTCGATTGAGTTTCCCGCCCATCTGACATTAAAATAATAAATTTGAAATCCGCAATTCTCACCCGCACGATTTAAAAACTGTCAGATCAATCTTACGGTTCACATTAATCACGACAACCAAAACATAAGGAAACGTATAAAATCCGATCTGAACAGATCAGTCGTCTTACGCACACAAAAACTCCCAAATTCTCTAACTCTCTAAGCTCTCTGTTCTCTAGCTTTTTGCTTTCTACAGATTTTCATCACTTAATCACAAAATGGATGTCATTGAAGGAAGATATCTTAGCTACGACAAATTCTTCGCAACTGGTACTGATCTGATGAGAGAAATCATGACGAAGATCAAGGAAGCATCTCTAGTACCAATTCTGGAAGCTCATGAGGAGCATGTGTATCTTGAAGATGTTGATGACTTCTACAGAACTAGAAAAATCAACACTGAAAGAACTACTATGACTGCCACAGTTGGGGGCAAGAAGATTTGTGTTTCGGCTGCTGTTTTGAGTGAAATTTATGGGCTGATAAACGAGGGAGGAGATGTCACAGACCTAGGGTCTGAAAGAGAGGAGGATGCGAGAAATTATGGAGAAAATTAAAGAAGCATCTCTAGTACCAGTTCTGGAAGCTCACGAGGAGCGGGTGTACCTGGAAGATGTTGCTGAATTCTACAAGAATAGGAAATTCAACGCCGACAGAACTACTATGACGGTCACTATTGGAGGAAAGAAGATTTGTATTTCTGCTGATGTTCTAAGTGAGGTGTATGGGCTGAAAAACGAAGGAAGTGATGTGACAGACCTTGGGTCTGAAAAGGAAGAGGAATTTTGGGCAATTTGTGCCAAAGAGGGAGAGGAGATGACAGGAACTCTGATGAAGACTCAGTTGAAAGATGAGTATCAGAGGTTCGATGACATCATTGCGAAGGTACTGGACTGCAGTACAAGTTCTTTGGATGGTTTACCCAGAAGAAGATACCACACCATGATTTGCATTTTCTATGGTTTGAAAGTAAACTGGGCTGCTCACGTATTTGATCTACTGTGTGATAAGAAGGTCAAGTATGGAATTCTGCTAAGTCATCTGTTCTTAAGCCTAGGATGTCCAATGGGAAATGGAAAGAATATCCATGGTGGAAAGGAATTTAAATTGTATGAGCCAGTTAGAAGTGTGGGAACTTCTAAAAGAAAGGCTCCTACCAAGGCTGCCAAAATCCGTGCTAAGAAAGGGAAGAAGACTGGTCAGACCAGTAAGCCTGCTGATCAAACAGTTAGCACAACTGTTGAAGCCGGATCATCACAGCCTGAAGCTGAAGTTCCTGAGAAAGTCATTGATGACTTTACTGAGGAGATTGAGAAAATGGAGACAGGATCATCTCCCAGAAAGGACAGAATCTGATGAAGTTGTTCTTATTCAACCTGCAAAAAGAATGAGAACAAGAAGTTCTGCCAAAGGGCCTCCTAGAGCTGAACCTTCAAGGAAACTTACAAAGTCAAAGGCTAAGAGAAAGGTCACATTCTCTGAGGAGACACCTGAAACAGTGAGGGAGACATCAGCACCAGCAGAGAGACCTATCATTATTGAAGAGCATACTAAAGAGACTACTGTTGAGTCTGCTGGAGAACCTGCTGTTGGAGTGTCTGCTGAAGTTAGAGAAGAACAGCAGACTGGCACAACAAGTGAAGGAGAGGTACCTCTTCTGCACCCTGCTCCTGTTGCTGCCACTCCAATTCAAGTTGTGGAAAGTCCAGAAGCTAAGAAGCTGAGGACTGGAAAGATAGTGATTCCTAATGTTACTGCTGATGAGAAGAGAAGACAAGATGAGGCTGAGAGGCAAAGGAAGGCTGCATAAAAGGCTGAGGAAGATCGCCTTAAGGTCCTTGAGCTCAAAAGGCTGGAAGAAGAAACCAGCAAAATGACTCAAGCAAAAAGTGATGCTATTGAAGCAGCTGAGTTAGCTGCTGCTATTGAGGCAAGTGCTAAGGACTCTCATGGTCCAAGGCAAGCTGGTGGCATTGTGATTGGTGAACAGAGAGATCCCACCAAGCCTAAACCAGTCATGCCTACTCCAGCAACTAAACCTAAGAAAAGAGAAGAGGTAAAACTGGCATTGGAAATTGTCAGAGATAACCCTGCTGCTTTTGAAGAATTTGTTAAAAGGTTGGATGCTGAAAATGCAAAGATCACTCGTCTGACGATGTTCAATAAAGAGAAGATCAGATATAACAGGTGGAGAGACTATCGTCTGACAAAGAGCAAAGATCAAATTGCAAGCTGGAAAGCTTTTGCTGATGAAGAAGCCTGTGTGCTAAAATGGCTTGAAACAGGTTCATTAACTCAAGCATTAGACTCAGAGTTCTTTTTGGACAAATTAAGACTGAGGATCAGTCATGTTGTCAAAGCTGAAGCAAAGAAGATGTATGAATCTGTTCCAGAGGAGTTTGCTGATAATGAAGATCTTATGGAACGTTCAATCAGATTGGCAGTTTCCCAGACAATGGAAACATGGGCCAAGAAGACTAGGAAGACAAAGGGACAACCAAGCTCAATGATTCCCCTTCCAAGTTTAAAGCAAATTGTATATGGACCTACTATTAGGCCATATGAAGAGTTACCTGAGGATCCAATTTCCACGTTTATTCCACTTGATGATTTAACTTGGATCAATCACAGGTCTACTGTTGATAATGTAGGTAAAATGACCACCATTGAAGATGTTAAGAAAGTTCAATCACCTGCTGATCAGAATAAGGAGAAAGAAGGAACTTCTGATCCTGAAGATAAAACTAAAGACAAAGAAGGAAATTCTGACCCTGCTGATCCAAACAAAGAAAAGGAGGAAACCTCTGAGCCAGCTGCTAAGGAGAAGGAAAGCACTCCAAATCCAGCTGACCAGGTTAAGGAAAAGGAAGATACTGCTGAGCAAACTGATCAGACTAAGGAGAAGGAAAGCACTCCTAGTCAAGCTGATGAGACCAAAGAGAAGGAGACAACCTCTGGTCCAGCAGATCAGATTACTAAAGAGACAATTCTTGCCTTACCTCCAATTCCATCTGAAGTTGCTTCTACATCTCAGAACTTACAGCAAGCATATCTGTTGAACTCAATTCAACAGATGATTTCAAATTCAATTAAGGAGATGGAAGAGAAGTTAACTGCAAATCTGTTGACTGCTGTAAGTCAACTAACCCAGAGAGCTGCTGCTGTTCCAACCTCTCAGATAGAGGATACTGCTCAGAATGTTAAGTCTATCTGTCAAGATATGGACATACTCAGAAGAAGGACTCAGAGCACTGCTGCTGGTTGGAAACAGATTGAAGAAACGGTTGAAATGGCCATTCAAGCTGAAGATGAAGTCCTGCAGAATATGATGAAAGACTTCAAGGCATCTGCTGACTGGATACTGAGAACTCAGATTCAGCTAGGTGACCAAGGAGAAGTTGTGCTCAAAAGAATGGAAGCATTTGAGGCCAATCAACTTAGACAACAAGCTCAACTTAATGCTATGGAAGAGAACATCAAGCTTCTCTGTGATTCACTTCAGATCACACCAGTCTTACCAGATTATCCAATCAACCCTGCTGATGATGACAAAAAGGGGGAATATAGGGTACTTAGGGAAGATGAGGTACCTTGTGAAGAAGAAGAAAATGCTAAGGAAGGAACTGAGGTGTTGGAAGAATCTGCTGCCGAAAATGAAAAGACTGATGAAGATAATGAAGGCTCAAGCAGACCAGCAGATAAAATGATCACAGAAGAAGAAGAGGAAGCTGATGAAACTGAAGCTGAAACAAAAGCCAAGTCTGATAAAGAGATAGCTGCTGCTAAAGACGCGGTTGAAGAACAGCTTGACCCTGATGTTAAACAAAAGAAGTTGGAGCTGTTAAAACAGAAGTTCAAGGAAGCTGAAGAAGACAAGACAGAAGACTAGTTTAGTCTAAGTTGCTTATGTTTAATTCCTTGTAATTTCTTTTTGCACATCTTACCAGATTGAACTTATAATATGTAATCTTTTCAAATCTATAAAAGTTCAAGTTTGATTCCAACAGACTATTTCTATCTCAGAAATTTTTGAGGATCAAAACTTTAGTTTAGGTACAGGTACTTAGCTGAAGATTTGTCATCATCAAAAAGGGTGAAATTGTTGGATGAAGATGAAGATGAAGTGCAATGAAGATAAGAAGATAAGTGAAGTTTTTGATGATTTCCAAAACGTCAAAATCAGTTAAGTATGGAAAGCTTAGTTCCCTTAGAAGAATTTTGAACAAGTAAAGAAGACATCAGAAGAGTTCAAAATTCAAAGCCCAGAAGACTACTGATCTCATGCTGAAACAGCAAACAGAAGGGTAGACCATCAGCTGACTCAAATCAAATTAGTTCAGTATTTGATCAGCAGATTATCTATCAGCAGAGTTGCTTCGATCAGCAGAGTAGAAGAGATCATGAGAGAAGTTCAACGGTAATAAATGCACCTGGTGTAATAAATGCTGAAAGAGAAGGGTAGTAATGGCAAATGATTAAAGAATACTCTCGAATCAGCAGAGTGCATTAAATGCTGCTACAGAAAAGTACAGCAGAGAAAGGACTGTAGCAGGGAGCCGTTGTGAATTCGGGCTAAGGCTATGGATTTGAATTGTGATTTGCTTCAACGGTCATATTTTCAAATCCAAGTATAAATAGAGCTGATTTCGAAGAGAGAGACACACAACAACAATTCTGAGATTTCGTTTTTGAAGCAAAATACTTCTAAGTCTCAAGAAGCTCAATCAGCTCACTCGTCTGGTTGAAGTCATCTGTTGACAGAAACCCAGTTGAAGAAAATAGAAAAATACGATCTGAGTGATCTTGTATTTAGCTGAGTGTTGTGCGAAGTTTAAATCCATCTTTGTGAGTGATTTAACTTCAGAGGATAGGTTTTCTTTGTGAATTCATGTTGCGAGCTTATAGCCTTTTCATTTGTTGTCTAGGTATAAGTGGAGAAATATTGTAAACCGTGTGTTTATAGTATAACCCAGAATCTAAGTGATCTGGAAGAGTGGACTAAATGATTTTTATTCATATAACCACTATAAAAATTCTTTGTGTTAATTTTGCATTTACGTTTTCTTGCATATTTCTAAATTGCATAAGTTTACACTTTGAATTGTGAAAAAGATTTTAAAGGAGTTTTAAACCGGGGATAAAATCTTTTGAAAGGACTTAGTCTACTTGTGAAAAACACTTTCAAACATCCGCTGCAAGTATACTTCTGATAAAACTGTTTTGCTGAAAAATAGCTAAGTAACTGTAAGAAGAGTGGTCACTCTGCTGTTCAAGATTTGTTCATGATCAGCATAGTCAACTTACTGTTCTTCATCAGCTTAGTCTGCTGACAGAAGACTGAAAAGTTTTTAAGTCCAGAAAAATTTTCAGAGGTCTATTCACCCCCCCTCCCCCTCTAGACCTCATCTAACCACTTGGGACCAACAGAGAGGTAACCAATACATTGGCCACGGCTAATGGTCATAGTCAATGTTATGGCCACCCAATGAGCGATGACTTCTCCTGCTGTGGTAGTAGCTAAGGAAAATTTGTTTTTGAATATTGGCCACAACTTTTCAACCGTGGCCTATGGATTTCTTATTTTTTTTTATTTGACCTTTTTAAACTTAATTTTTTAATTTTTTGATTTTTGAACCTTTAACTTATTTATATGAGATCAACTATATCATGCATCTTGAGACAAGAAACAATTGCATTCAAGAACAATGTTGTTAAAATCGGATCGGACTGGTTCAACCGCGAATTGGAGGTTGGTTCGGTCCAGTTTACTCCTAAAACCGCTTGATTCAAAAACCGGTGAACCGGCGAACCGATTTGACCGGTTCAACCCGATTCTGAATTTTTTTTTTCTTTTTTTTTTTATTTTGTAAATTTTTAATGTTAAAAATAAACTAAATATTCTTGTAAAAGATGGGATTTGATTACATAACTTATAACATGAAAGATAACTTTCTTACCATTTGAGCAACATCATTTTTATTGAACTTTTAGTATAAAAATTTATAAATTATAGAAACTTATAGCAAAATTTATTTATAAATTAGATAATTAACTCAAATTAACATCTTACACATTATCAATGAAAATTAATACTCAAATAATAATTTTTTTATTAAAATTTGTTCTATATAATATTTCTTTCCAATATTATTTTTAGTATATATAAAGAGTCCAATCGATATATTATGCAAGTTTGATTTAGAATATTAGACTTTTATACACAATCATATTTAAAATTTATGAATTTCTTAGTTTGATGTATTTTTAACTTAGACTAAATTTTTTATAAAGAAATATAATCATATTATATTTATATGAGTTTATAAATTAGTATCATATTACAGTTATGATATAAGTTAGATAAATATTATATGATTTAATTTAAATATATTATAAGATTTTGTATATTTTTAATCAATTGTAGGATAATGTTTAAATTTTATGCAAATTACATATACTTTAAAATTACATATATTTATTACATTATTATGACGTCATCGGGTCCGACCAGCGGTTCGATCGATTCGACCAGTAAAATCAGTGGCCAATCGGCTCATCGATTCACTGTCCTGTCCGATTCTGAAAACATTGTTTAAGAACCATATTTCAGTCTCAACAAACAATTTCTATTAACAACCATATTTAAGTTCTCAAACTATTTAACAATATCACAATTCTAAAACTATTCAATATTTTCCATTCATATTCTCAATAAATAATATTTTGTGCACAACAAAATGGTTATTAAGATTCATGTCATTGCTCAAAATCCAGCAAGTGCAAGAGATATAAGTCATAAACCAAAAATTAAATAAACTATAGGACACTAGCTAATCCAAGATGAGAACAAAACATGTTATCCAGGACTTTATTCTCCGAGAACCTGCAAATTCAGCCATTATTTGTAAGGAAACTGCAAACAAATAGGGAAGGTAAGGAAATATAATAAAAAGAAAAGGAAAAGGTGATGACTGCATGAGCATTTACTTTTACATAAATTGAAGAGCCCATACATCAAATCCTTCTTTTTTTTTTTTGATAAATCAAATCCTTCTTCATTTCACACGTGAAATACTACATCAGCAATTTTATATTTAATTGAAACACACATTATCAATCATTTTACAGGTTAAAATTTTATATTAATTGAAATTCAAAATGATCCTCTTCTTTCCAATGTCAATTCGAACTAAATCATAGTAATAGAATTCTTGCATCCGAATTATTCAGAATACCCAGAATACAAATACTAAGCGTTATCCCACCTCTCCTCCCCAAAAATCAAGGGAAAGAAGGGGAAAATGCAATACTCTCTTGTGTTATGTTAAGCCTGCAAGAAACTACTCTGTGAAATTTTTATTGCGCCAAACTTTCTTGTGTTTTTTAAAATCCTGCAAAAAATATCCAATTTGTGAAAAATAATAGGGGTGTTCAATAAAACCGTCAAACCGCCCTCACCGATCGCCCCAACCCAAACCGATCGCAATTCGCGGGTTGAATGATGAATGAGTTGGTCTTGGGCTTCGTGAAAAAAAATCGCAAATTATGATTGGGTTTGGGTTTATATTTTAAAAAATTGCATAAACCGCACACAACCGCATGTATATAAAATAACAAATTGTGTTTTATTATTTAATATAATTTAAGAATATACATTTAATTTACCGTCTCCCCTAAAATTACTCAACACAATTTATTAACAGTCCAAGTTAAATTCTATCGATTGACAACCACCAATATCAACTTTAATAATTAAAGTATTTTCTATTTTTGTTTATTGTTTGAAAAAGTCATGTTCGATTTTGTATTTGAGTAACAATTATTGATCTTTATATAGCGAATGTAGACTTTAAATAGGTTAACAAATTAAAGCTAAAAATTATGAAAAAGTAGTATTGTTCATATGATTATGAAACATTGAAGAATTTTATTCTTAGATAGAAGTACAGTAACGAAATAGTAAATGATAATAAATTAAAGTAAATCCTCCAAAAAAAAAAAATTCATTAAAATAGGAAAAGCTAAGACCGCAAAACCCACCCCAACCCGAAGGGACCGCAAAGTGCAATCTCTAGACTTATTGGGTTGGGTTTGGTCTAGAGTATTAGAAATCCGCAAATAATGAGTTGAGTTAGGGCGAGTATAAAACCGCAATAGACCGCACCGCGAACATCCCTAAAAAATAGGTCGTTTTGGATCGACATATTTAAAGAAATAATTTTAAAAATATATCACGTGAAGTTTGGCGCAATAAAAATCAAAGTTTGGCGCAATAATTTTAAAAATATATCACGTAGAGACCAACTTGAAGTATTTTAAAAATGATTTCTTGAAATATATTGATCCAAAACGATCAATTTTTTATACATTGGGTGTTTTTTGCATGGTTTTTGAAAATACAAGAAAGTTTGACGCAATAAAAATTTCACAGGGTAGTTTCTTGCAGGTTTAGCATAACACAAGGGAGTATTTTAGATTTACCCCGAAAAAGAAAGATCAATTATGCTTTAGCTGTTGGTAAGAAATTGAGAATTCTGACCCTTTAGAACAAAGTCGAACTCATCAGGAGTTCAGGATCATTATCTTTACAATACACAATCTCCTCCCTTTCTTGAAATAATCTTCCTTTAACACTACCCTCATTAACCACAGGGTATTATCATTCATAACACTCCATTTTACAATGGGTCGTGGGATTTTAAGGACATGATTTTTTCAGCACACTAAAGCATAAGATTCGCCATCCATATAAATTATTTCATCACAAAGATTCACAATAAATCATCTAAATAAGAAAGTGCAATTTGGATCAATTTGTCAAATCTTACAATGATTTGTGTCCATAGACCACTTGATGTGCCCAGTGCCGGCCCAGCCCATAGGCAAATCGGGTGTTTGCCTAGGGCCCCCAAATTCTTAGGTCCCTTCCTTGCTTATCTATATTAAGGGCCCAAAATGTTAGTTTTTTTTTTTTTTACAAATTGAGCCCAACTTTTAGCTCATATAATATAATAAAAACAAATAACAAAAGAGCGGCAGCCCAACTTTTTTATGTCTCTAATTGGATTTACCTTATTTTTGCGGCAGTATATGTATATTTAATTAAGTGTTATTTACTAATTATGTATTTACATTATTACCCCTAGTGTTAGTTATTCTGCTATAAATAGCACAGCTTACTTGTTAAGCTAGACACAATTATTCATTCTTCTAGTTTTTCAGATTGTAATCTGTACAAGAAATCAATATACAATTTTACAGTTTTCTTCCATTAATTCTCCTTCATTTACATATATTTATAATATACCTATTAACCGTTTTAATCTAATGTTAATTTCTCCTCTATTTCTTTTCCAACTCAGTCCAAAACATAAGAAAATTTTTTTTTGGGGGAGATGAAACGTCTTGTCTTCACCAACGTTCTTCTGCTATATCTTCAATTAAAAGTAGATTTGAACAATTTAAGAATTATAAAAATACTTTCGATTTTTTATTAAATGTTAAAGCTTTAAAGTCTTTAGATGAAAAAACTTTGAAAGAATGTATGGTTCCGATTTGTATTATGAACTAAAAGTACTATCAAAAGTTACTCCTACCCAAATAGACAAACCAATTGATTTATTTAATCATATAAATTTGATTAGTTCTTATCCAAATACATATATTTGTTATAGAATTATATTCACTATACCTGTAACAGTGGCTTCTGCTGAAAGAAGTTTTTCCAAATTAAAATTAATAAAAACATGTTTACGTTCGACAATGACACGAGAAAGATTAAGTGACTTCGCTATTTTGTCTATAGAAGAAGATATGTTAGAAGAATTAAAATATGAACATTTAATAAACACTTTCTCATCTAAAAGAGCAAGAAAAATAAATTGTACATAAAAAAACAATTATATAAGGGCCCAATTTTTTTATTTCGCCTAGGGCCCCCAAAACCCTTGGGCCGGCCCTGGATGTGCCATCGTGAACCTGCATTTGAATTTTATACTTGTAAGAATTTTTTTATTGCCAACCAGAATAGAAGCTAATTAGTAATTAACAACAATGAAGCTAACCACAATTGAAGTGTTAAAGTAAATTCTGGAAATTAAAGCTTGAAGTTTTAGTTCTTGCCATTGGGCCAAGTTGAAGTAATTCTCCATCCCTGAAAATCTAGATTGCACGGATACGGATACGGCGATACGTTATAATACAATACGTATACGGCGATACGAATTTTTAAAATTTATAGGATTCGATACGGTAAAGATACGCATATAAAATAAAATAAAATAATTTTATATTATGCATAACAATATAATTAATTTGATCCTTCTAATATACCACAAAAGCAAAAGATTATATTTAAAATATGTATTGTTTACTAGTTTAATTTCGGGTTGGACAACATCACATAAAAGTTTTACACTAAAATTGTTCAAGACCATTCAAAATGCACAAAAGTTATATATCAAAAGTTGATAAAGTTAGACAAAACTCGTATTGATTTAAAATTCCTAAACATCACGAGTATTGATACCCGTATTCAAGATCATTCAAAATTCACGTTTTTTTTTTAAATTTTAATTTATTAATTTTTTAATCCATAACTTTGAAAAACTAACAAAAACACCCACTGCGTATCCCAAGACGTGTCCAAAACCTGCAGGATACTCCAAAAAAACGTATTGTACTCGTATCCGAATTATTTTTTATTTAATTTAATCAGGATACTGCAGATGACGTATCGTACGGGTATCCCACGCGTATCGAACACGTATCCATATCCCTGGAGTACTGAATACTGCACGAGGCCATATTTCGGAGTATCCGTGCAACCTAGCTGAAAATATAAGCAAAGTTTAGACCATACAACATACACACACACTTCACCCCAAGTCCATAAATAAACCAAAAAACAGATCATTAGAAAATGTATCCAAAAACAGGAGAGATAAATCACCATTTGAAATATCAATTCATAAGGCTTGCTCCAGCGGCAATGGTGGGGTTCGAATCCCATTTGGAACTTGGATGGAAGCATTTCTATGGGTCTATCTAAGGGTCATTTGTGGTGAAGATCCCTTTGTGCGCAGAGTGTACAGCAGTATGGTGGGATCCCGAGGCTTGGTGGAGGCACATCCTGCGATTTACATACTTCAGGGTTCTAGGGCAAGGATTCTGAAGGTCCAGGATTAGTCTAGTGTAAGCTTGTATACCTGGGTTATCAAAAAAAAAAAAATATGTAAAATGGAAAGCTTATAGATGAAATCTCACACCATGTCAATTATTTGATGTACGAGTTCATCAGAAAGTTTCATATCATTGTTAGCAATCATAATCTGGTTAACCTGAAAACAGAATCGTCCCGATCATGAAACATACTTGTTTCTTCTTTTTGAGATTTAGAGATATATTTGACAACTTATCATGATGTCAAATTTTATTAACATTTACACAGCTACAAACTCACTTCTATAGTTCAATGAAAAAGTTTGTCTCACGTAATAAAGCTCGAAGGTGTTGGTGTTTGGGATATGAAAGGCTAAGAAAATAATTTTACTAAGACAAATTAGATTTATTATTTTATGAAGATAATAAGGCTACAATATTTTGAGGTTTTTTGCACTAAACCTTCATACAAGAGAATACTTTATCCTCTCAAAACTAACATCCTAAGTGATTGATTTTTTTCTATCTTGTAAAATATATATATGCCTATGAAACACCTTTCTACTCTACACTGGAAACAACTAGCTTAATTTGTTGTATACATTAATTTAATGCAAACTTAGTGGCTAAGCATGATGACTAAGCTTCTTGAGAGTTCTTCAATGCTAAGTCTTTGATCTAATTGATTGAGTTTGTTGACTAGAATGCAATTCTAGATAATTCTTAATTGTTGTCAATGTGGACTATATATCAACCAAGTATGATTTCTTCATGCTTAAGAAAATTCATGCTTAAGAAACTTCATGTTTAAGGATTTATGAATTAGTTTTAACACCCCTTTTAATTCATAATTCAAACACCATTTCGAAATTGCACTAACTTCTCTGAATTGACTGCTTTTGTAAAGCTATCTGCAAGTTGATCTTTAGTGTTCACAAAATTCCAATTGAATTTCTTGATCTTGAACGAGACTTCTAATGTAGTGGTGTCGAAGTTCGATATCATTTGTTCTGGCTTGAAAAACTGGATTCTTTGTCATCTCTATACTGGACATATTGTCACAAAATATTGTTGTAGGTGTATCTTGTCTTTCCTCAATGTCTGTCAGAAGTCTTCTAAGCCAAACAACTTCACGAGCCGCGTCTTTGGCAGCAATATATTCTGCTTCTGCTGATGAGAGTGACAGTCTTTTGCTTCTTTGATGCACATGATATGATTTTTGAACCCAAAGTAAATACATATCCAGCTGTACCTTTTCGATCATCAACTGATCCGGCCCAATCACTATCGGTATATCCGATAAGTCTGTTTTCATTCTTCAACATATTTGATGCCAACATTTCTCGTACCTTAAAGGTAACATAGAATTCTTTTTGCTGTTGCATAATGCAATTTACTCGGGTCATGCATAAACTTTGAGATTAAGCTTACCGAATAGACAATGTCAGGTCTAATATGCGTGAGATAGATTAGAGAGCCTAACTAAGCTTATGTACATCTTTGTATCAACTTTTGCAGTACCATCATTTAGCGTCAACTTTTCATTTAGTGTTAGCGGAGTAGATATGGGTTTGCAATTTATCATCTAGAACTTCTTCATAAACTTTCAAAATATTTTTCTTGACAGATAAATATTTTCCCTTTGGTTTGACGAACTTGAATTCCAAGGAAATATTTCATTAGACCCAAATCAGTCATTTCATATTCTTGCATCATTGCCTTTTTGAATTCTTCTATCATCAATGGATTTTTACCTTTGTATATCAAATCGTCTACGTAAAGACAGATAATGAGAAAATCTTTTTCACCTTCTTTCTTCACATATAATGACAGTTCACTTTGACTTCTTTGAAATCCATTTCTCTGAAAGTAATTATCAATCTTGTTGTTCCAGGCTCTTGGTGCTTCTTTGAGCCCATATAGTGCCTTTATGAGGCGATAAACTTTATTTTCTTTGCCTGGACAATATAACCTTCAGGTTGTTAGACATAAACTTCTTCACTCAAATTTCCATTGAGAAATGTTGATTTGACATCCAATTGATAAACTAGAAGTTCCATTTGAGCAGCTAATGATAGGACAATTCGTATTGTCTCCATTCGAGCAACTGGGGCAAATGATTCATTGAAACCAATTCCTTGCTACTAGACGTGCTTTGTGCTTTTGAATTGGACCATCTTCTTTGTACTTTGTTTTGTAGACCCACGTTAGTCCAATTATACTTTTATTCTCGGGAAGATCCACTAGTTCCCATGTTTTGTTCTTTTCGATGTTTGCTATTTTTTCATCCATATCATTTGTCCAAATTTCTTCTTACACAGTTTCTTCAAAAGTATGTGGCTCACAAGCAAAAAATCCACATCACATGATTCATAAATTTCTCTTAAACTCCGTACCTTACGTACTGGATTTTCTGATTCTGGATATAATTCCTCAGATGGCCCTGGAGAACTTGAACTTGGACTTGAAATTGGACTCGAGTTTGGACTTGTCAGATCATTTTGATTTAATGATGAGCTAGGCAGATTCACATTATTTATTTTTATATCTTCTCCCCATTTCCATAATTGTTTTTCATTAAATATAACATTTCAAGATATAATAAGCTTATTTGTGTTTGAATTTAGTAAACGATATCCGTTGGATTCATCACTATTACCAATAAATATAAGTTTTTCTCCTTTATCATCAAACTTTTGTAATATCCCATGTTTTCAAATTAACGAAAAATGTATTTAAATTAAATAAGAAATTTAATTTATTAAGTATGGACAATAATTGTGAGTTTGATAAAAATTGTGATTAAGCATACCTATTATACTACCCATTTATTGCTTTCTTATTAAAATTTGGTAAACAAAATACTACCATTAATTAAATTATACATACACGGCAACGTAAAAAAAAAAAAAAAAACAATGAAATAAAATGAGTTGCTGAGTGCTGACTCAGTCCTTCTCTTAATAAAAGTATATACACACTTTTTAACACGTTATCTCACACACACTCACTCCCTCTTCTTATCTTCACTGTGTGCGAGAGAAGGAAAGAGAGAGAGAAAGAGGGAAGTGGTGAGAGAGAGGGTTGATGGTGGCGATGGTAAAGGTGGTGATTGTTGGGCCATGAGCGACGACGAGGAAGAGAAGAGAAGAAGAGGTATGGCTGGGATTTGGGTTCCGTGAAGGCGGGGAAGAGAAGAACGGCAATAGGGGTTCGAGAGGTTGCTCGTGGTGGTGGTACGGTGGTTGTGGCGGTTGAAGTGGGGGTGGCTTGTTAACAGCGGCGGCGGTTTTGGCTATGGATATGGAGGCAGAAGATGCAAGTAAGGAGTGGGTATGGTTGGGCTAGGTTTTGGGTTATTTAGAATTGATTTGGGGCTGATGGTAGATTTCAGGTGGGGTACGGCGGCGGAGAAGGAGCGGCAGCGGCGGAGGAAGAGTGACGACTGCGGTTAGTGTTTGAGGAGGTGGAAGAAGATGAATTAGGGTTAGAGTTTGGAATGTGATATTGGGCTTGATTATTTGAGTAGAGTTTAGAGATTGGGCTTTAAGTATTTTGGGCCTCGAATGTGATTTAGTTGGGTTGGGGTTGAGTGATGGGTTAAGTAGTTAGATCTAGGTGGGCAAGTTGGAACTTGGTCAATTTAATTGCAGGTAATTTAATTGGACTTTAGTATTATAGGCCTTTGTCTTTTGGGCGTTCCTTGCTTGGATTGCTTTAAATTGTGAGCTTGTTAATAGAATTGGGGTTAAGTGTATTAGACCAAATAATTTGGACCAAAAATTAGGACCTTTAAGGGGACCGAAAATGAATTGGACTATGAGATATTGGACTTAAACTAGTTTATATTAATTAGATTATCATAAATAACCATTATTCATAATTATTTAAATTAATAATGTTAATTAGTTAATGTTGGACTTTGCATTGAGTTATTAATTAAATTAGTACAATTAAAGTTTAATTTATACTTACCTTAACTAATGATATAATAGTTCAATAAAAATAGTTTAATATATATACTTGTTAGACGTGATTATATTAGCTTATAAAATTTAGTTGAACTTAAAAATAACTTTAAATGGTTTGGACTTTTAATCATGGATTCTTAAACTAGATTTTATTAGCTTATAAAATTTAGTTGAACTTAAAAATAACTTTAAATGGTTTGGACTTTTAATCATGGATTCTTAAACTAGATAATTAGTGAAATATAAACATTAACTTTTTTAAATGTAATTAGTTTAATATGTATATGTTTGTGTATCTATGTTCGTTAGAGGACTACTTGATGAATTCAAAATCAAAGTTAATTATTTTAATTCTAGAAATTGATTATGAAAGTTTGTGAAAGTAATCATTCAATGTCGTGGTCTACTTATTTAATCGTATTTAATTAAATCACTCTCAATAGATGTTTTATATAAAAGGTGAGACAATAAATAAGAATAGAGCAACGTATGGAGTTTGAAGATCGATCGTGGAATTATTATTTGTAGAATTTGGGACGTTGGTTGTAGATTAGTCGGTATGACTATTCGACTATTGAACCAAGACGCGAAATAAATGGGATTGAGGTCATTCTTCTACAAAGCCATGCTAGAATATTTAAATCGAATAGCAGGATTTGAGGCCACTGTCTACCATTGAGTAGCATCTCTAGCCTGAGAACGGTGAGCACCTCAATAAAACGTTTTTAAAACTGAAAGAGCTTCTAAAGAAAATCATATCATATATATGCATTTCTCATTTGAAATGACTATAGTTGTTATATCTATGTTTATAACTGTTTGCAATTCTCGCAGTATGTACTGTATATTCATAATGGAACTGAGAGGCCTATATCTGCCTGTGATGCTTGTAGCATGTACTACTTTTTCATAGTAGAAATGATAACTTTATACTTGTCTACATTTCTCGCATTATATGATAATTGTTGAATAATGTGGTGTAGTACTTTATCTAACCTCATATTGATGGTAGCAATGTGTAGTACTTTATCTCACCTAAGTACCAATTGCCTGTGTATGATTATTTGCGCACTCATCTGCTCTTGCTTGATGGTATTCTCTGGATAATTCTGGGTAGCTGGGGGCTACAGGGCTACCAGAGCTTTGTCATTAATCGGACTCACAAACCTGGGATTAGAGCCCTTTGGGAAGTGACTCACCTACTCCGGCTAAGACATGTCAGTGCCACTTTAAAAGGGAAAGGTAGCACCTTCTCCCTTATGTAACCGACGTGTTAACTAATCCCTCCCCTGATCTTTCCGTATCCTTTTGAGGTGGAGTGGTTGTTTAGCCCGTTTTGACAGGTAATTGAACGTAATCTCATCTATGTTATAAATATAACTATTATACTATTGTGGATTGATTTTACAATTAAAGAGGCAATTCATGGATTTCTAAATCGTTTCTTGCATAAAATTCAATTGCACCCCGTCACAGTTCTCACTAAGTTGTTTTTACAACTTATGCTTTCAAATTATCGCTCTTTCAGAATCTCACCGAAGAATGATAAGTTATAAGTAATGAGATAGTTGGGAAAAATCAATGTATTGTAATAGATAGTTAGAGCTCTGAACTGTAGTTATTGGAAATTTATTAAGGTTATCGTATTAATTATTTATTTCGTAGCAGGAAGGTGCCAGTTTTTTTCTCGCTTCTCTTTAGGAATATGAGAATAAGCTTAGCAATTTCAATCGAATCTCGTCTGCTCCAATTGGGTCGACCCAGTAGATCCAGTTGTTCTTCGTTTCCTTGATTTCGCTTCATGTGTATTGTGTATGACCCCGTAGGTTCATCACATAATTGGTTGTAGGTTATAATTAAATATTTATTTAATTACTCGAGTATTAAATACTCTAAATCAATCGAACACTCTGTCGACTGATCATTCCAAAATTAGCACCCCTGCCAATTTGGGAATTCTCCCACACTCCACGGTCGATGTCTGGCCACAAGTCCATGGAGCCTAATCACTGTTGAATTAATTCGGCGAACCTTTTAATCGTTTAGAATTTTCATATACGACATAATCTCTCCATCGATCGATCTCCCAGTCGAGACTTAAGGGTATGGACTTTGGATCGGTTTCCCTTTTGTTCGTCTTGACTTTATGCATTCTGTTCTCGAAATAATTCTCTTTGACTTAATCTTTATGAGCTACTTTCATAAACTCGTCAGATACCTTGGCCAATGATTTTACCATAATTAATTTCTCACAGAAATTCATAGGCGAAATTCCCAACCTATCAAGTCGAGTCAATGGATCCTTTGTTGATGATATGAACCTGCATTCGAGTCCATCTATACCCAACGTGAATCCTCAGAGACTTTCTGATAATCTTCAGTCAGTCGGAAGTCACATCTAAGTATAGACGTTCTCGCACCAGATAAACCCTATCACCTCAAGTATTAGGGATCATTCCACGTATACTATTGTAAATTGAAATAACTTCAACCCCGATATGCGACTACCGCTTCCATGGTGAGTTATCTCCTAATTGGGGTATTCAGTGCGCTTGCCATCCCAGCAAGTCGCCCACTTATGTGTATCGACTATCCCAGTCATGCTCGTGGACCCCAGCGTTCTTCAGTTCATCGGAGTATACACATTAGTGATAGTCTAACCGATTCCAACAATGTCCTATCTCGATTGGATTTTACGACTCTTGAATGTGTTCTAGATCACGGCCTTAGGGATCAGTCCACGGGTTGTCCCATAGCCCTGTGATCTAAGGAATTATATCCTTATGTGTCGATAATTATTACATAAGATAAAGTTGACCATATATAAAATGCATTTATTAATCTAAATTGAATAGTTCCTTCATTTATTACAATAAATGACAGCCATACAGTTGGCTTGCCGGACACTATTTCTATCAATCTTCCACTTGTCCTAAAGCCAACGTCCTATGTTCTTGAGTCCCATCTTTTGAAGATGTTTCTCGAATGCCTTTTGAGGCAGTGGCTTTGTTAGCGGGTCCGCGTTATTTTCTTCCGAGTCGACACGTTTCATCTTAATGTCTCCTCTACCAATGATATCCCTACGTGCTTGAATTTCTGATGAGATCTCGGCTCCTTTGCTTGCGTTATTGCTCCGTTATTATCGCAGAAGATATTAATCGGCTCAGCAATGCTAGGTATCACATTCAATTCTTGGATGAAGTTTTTCATCCAAACACCTTCCTTTGTTGTTTCACACGCTGTAATGTACTCTGCTTCGGTGGTTGAATCTGCGGTAGTATCTGTAAAGTCTTCCAATTTCAATTATCTTCCACCGTATACCAAGAACAATTCCTTAGTCCTTCTCAGGTACTTCAAAATTGCCTTTACGGCTATCCAGTGCTGCTCTCCTGGATCAGACTGATAGCGACTCGTAACACTTAATGTGTATGTCACGTTTGGTCTAGTACATAACATACCATACATTATGCTTCCAATAGCGGATGCATATGATATTTGAGACATATTGCTTCTCTCTTCAGGCGTCTTTGGGGTCATAGACTTAGAGAGTGCAATTCCATGTCTCATTGGAGGTAATCCTCTCTTGGATTCTTCTATAAGGAATCTCTTCAGTATTTCATCTATGTGCTGTGATTGGAAGAGGCCCGACAGTCCTTTTGATCTATCTTAGTAGATCCTTATACCCAGTACAAAGGATGTTTCTCCCAAATCCTTCATTGAGAACTGTGTAGACAACCATGCTTTCGTTTCGGATAACACCTTTACATTGTTTCCAATGAGAAAGATGTCATCAACGTAAATTACCAAAAATTCAACTGTACTCCCACTGATCTTCTTGTACACGCAACGTTCGAACACGTTTTTGATATATTCAAATGTTTGGATTGTATCATCGAAACGGATGTTCCAACTTCGGGAAGCTTGCTTGAGTCCATAAATGGACCTCTGGAGTTTGCACACCTTGTGCTCATCTCCTTTGGAAGCATATCCTTTTGGTTGCACCATGTAGATCTCCTTATCAATGTCTCCATTGAGGAAGACGATCTTCACATCCATTTTCCATATCTCGTAGTTATACCATCCAGCTATGACCAACAAGATTCGAATGAATTTAGGCATTCCAACGAGCGAGAAGGTTCCCTCAAAGTCAATGCCTGGTCTTTGAGTGTATCATTTTGCCACTAGTCGCGCCTTGTAGGTTATTACCTCTCCGTTCACTCCCAGCTTCCGCTTATAGATCCACTTGCAACCCACGGGAGTTAATCCCTCTGATGAATCTACCAAGGTCCAGACCTTGTTGGAGTGCATGAAGTCCAATTCGGATTCCACGGCTTCACGCCACTTTCCCGAATCTATGTCCAACATAGCTTCATCGTAAGTCCTTGGGTCGGTTAGAGACTGTCTAATCTCGTGCAGCAGACCGTAGTACCTCTCGGGTTCTCTACATTGTCTTTCTGACCTACGAAGTACTTGTGTACAAACTGGTGCACTTTCATGCTCTTGTTCTCCCACTACCTGTGGTGATGGGTCGGCTTGATCGATTTCGTTGGCCTTTCAGCTTCAGTGACCTCATCTAGTTCTATGTTGTGTTCCTTCTTGTCCAACAAGAAATCCTTCCCTAAGAAGTGTGCGCTCCTTGAGACAAACGTAGTTTGTCTTGTAGGATCATAGAACTCGTATCCTATCGAGTTTTCTGGATTCCCCACGAATTTGCACAAAGTGGATTTTGTTTCCAATTTATCTCCCAGTAGCTTTTTGACGTAAGCGGAGATCCCCATATGCGCATGAATGCGTATGAGGGTGCCTTGCCAAACCATAATTCGTAGGGTGTCTTTTGTACGGATTTAGAAGGTACCATATTCAGTATCTTCGTTGCCGTGAGGAGGGCATGTCTCCAAAATGAAAGAGGAAGGTCAGTGGCACTCATCATGGATCGAATCATGTCCATCAATGTTCGATTCCTTCTCTCTGCTACTCCATTCAGTTGGGGTGTAGCAGGAGGAGTCCACTGCGAGAGTATCCCGTGCGCTACAAGATAATTCAGAAATTCGCTACTAAGAAATTCTCCACCTCGGTCAGAATGAAAAGCCTTTATCGTATGATCAAGTTGATTTTCTACTTTCATTTTGAATTCTTTGAATCACTCAAAGGCTTCAGACTTGTGTTTCAACAAGAACACATACCCATAACGACTATAGTCGTCAGTGAAGGTAATGAAGTAGTCGTAGCCACCTCGGGCACTTTTTCTTAGTGGTCCACATACGTCAGTATGTATAAGTCCAATGTTTGTTTGACTCGCTTAGGGTTTCCCATAAATGGCAACTTAGCCATTTTACCCTTAAGACATGGTTCACATGTTGGCATTTCATCAACGTGCTTGATTTCAAGTGTGCCAGATGATGCTAAATTTTGAATCCTTGACTTGGATATAAGTCCAAGTCGAGCGTACATAATTGGGCAGATATTTCATTATCTTGTTTTCTTTTATTTTGTTGTACGTGCATAACTAACTTAGGTGGTTCTATGGTGTATAGTCCATCCTTTAATGTACCAGTGATAAAGAAACGATCATTCATGAATAATGAAAAGGAACCTTTATTAATTGACAAATTAAAACCCTTATTATCTAAAACAGGAATATAAATAATGTTTTTCACCAAACCAGGTACATAAAGAACGTTCCTAAGGACTAAATTATTACCACCTAAATCTAAATCCACTTCGGCTATTGCCAAATCGCAGGATCCAATCCCCAGGCCTAAGTGGCCTTGTTGCTCCCATCAGCTGTAAATCATTACAAAGATGAGAACCACAAATAGTGTCTAACACCTAAGATGCAAAGTTAATTGACAAATTAAATTCAACTAGGAATATATATTTCGAGTTCTCCAAGAACTCCTTGCAGTTCCTCTTCCAGTCTCCAGGTTTCTTGCAGTAGAAACATTTTTGTTCACCAGTAGAAGCTTTACGATTTTTTCCCTCCTACGGGCCCAGATGGTCCTTTCCCTTTGCTCGAAGGAGCATTCCCTTTCCCTCTCCCTTTCTTCGTCCTTTTAGACTTGGATTGGGTGGAAGTTGCAACCATCACTGGCTTCTCTCTTTTTATGGAAGCCTCTGCAGTGGCGAGCATATTAGCCAACTCGTGAAGTTCAACATCCATCTTCTGCATGTTCTAGTTAACTACAAATTGCTCGAATGATCTCGGCAACGATTGGGAGATTATATCTTGGCAGTAGGTCTTGTCCATCTTCACCTCAAGTTGACCAAGCTTTTCAATTAGCTTAATCATCTTATTACAGTGAGAACGTACATCAGTACCTTCTGCCATCCTCGTTTGTTGCAGAGTCTTGGCGGTTTCATACCGCTCGTATCTACTTTGCACCCCAAATAGACTAGTCAAGTGTGTGTATATCTCAAAAGCAGACTTCATATGCTCGTGCTGCTTTTGAAGCTTATTCGACATGGATGCAAGCATGAGACAACGTGATTGTAAGCCATCGCACTACAAAAAATTGTCTTTCTCGTGATGAAATTTTTCGTCCAATAGCACGGAATTTCGTCACAATAAGCTGTTATGACGAATATTTTCGTCACAAGGTTCGCCGTAAAAGCCCTGTCGTAACAGGCCTCGTATGACGAAATACAAATTCGCCACAATCTATTATGATGAGGGCTATTTCGCACCCCATATAATATTCAGATCAACTAGGGGATGTCAGATCGGTTCGACCATACAAGCTCATCCGGGATCATCCATCGACCCGATCAGAGACGATTCTCCTCGGCGACCAGACTACAATCCTAGCTTGAGAGGGACAGTTATGCCGAGTCCTATTAGAACTATGTTTCCTTGTAAAGCTAGGGTTTGTATCATATAAATACCTAGTAAAAACGTTGTATTAGGGGAGGGAGCTGACGCCTACATACTTTGGCTATCAAAGAATACCATATTGAATAGAAAAGCTTTTGCTATACTATTATACTCATTAACTCTTTCGTTGTCTCGTTTACTCTTTTTGTTCTTTTACTTAATTGTTCTTCCTTGAGATTGATCCATCCAGAATAAAGTAACAGAGCCCTATAATTAATACAAAACCGGATCTCCTAATCACTTCATATTGATTTAATCATAACCAACGAAAAACGGTTAAATCAGTTGGCGCCCACCGTGGGGCTAGGTTAATTATTCAATCGACATATGGCTCGCCTAAGGAAGAGCGCCCGTAACGGAGCAAGAAGTAACACGACCAACCCGAATAACACGTCTGAGGGTCCTCAGGGCAATACTGATAATAATGCCCCAATAACCAATAACGATCAGCAAGAAAACGAACATCTTTAGGATCGAGAGGAACCACAAGGGACCCCCGCTGGTGTGATGCCAGAAATCCCAATACCTGTCAGACACTCAGGAGAAGCTACGACAGATTGCTATGCTCTTTAAATCACTCTACCCAGAGGAACTACTCGCACCCGAGCAGGTTCCTCGAATCCCTAGGACCGCTAGGGAAAATCCCATGCAAAGGATACCGAGGCAGGTCGATCAAATCTCTCAACAAGCCGACAGCCCGACAAGCGAGCAACGATCGCTGCATAGCCCGCACAAGGAAATTTCGAAACCTTCCGATGTGAACGTCCGGAGAAAAGCTGATCGAAGGAGACAACAACCAGGACGCACGGGGTCCAAAGAACATACCATAATCCCCATCGAGGATGATGTAGGCGACACAATCCACAATCAACCACGAACTATGCGATTCTCGGAAAGAGAAATCGAAAAGATGGTACAGGAACGACTAGAGCAACGTTTACGAACTGTTCAAAACCCATGGGCCAGAACCACGGAACTCCAGGAGAGCCTAGCGGCATGCTCTCCCTTCTGCAAAGAAATAAAAGAAGCACAGTCATCGGGACAAATTCCGGGGCGACTACCCAGATATGATGGAACTACTGATCCAGATGACTATATATTTAGCTTCACGAACATAATGAACTTATATGCTCATTCGGCAGAATTCACAGCTAAATTAATGGTGACCACATTCGAAGGACTTGCCTTAGATTGGTTCGCCAAGCAACCCACTAACTCCATATTCAGTTTCTGGGAATTATGCAACAAGCTCACATAGCAGCTCGCCAGCCAGAAGAGGCAGAAACTACCGATGAGTTATTTAGGAACTATTTATCAACAAGAGGGTGAATCCCTAAGGAACTGGTTGGCAAGATTTAACGTGGAATTATTAAAAATCGATTCCCCAAATATCGATTACATAATCTCCATTCTCTTTGACCTCACTAAGAATAGGCAGTTTGGAAATGCCCTTAGCAGAAAACAGCCAAGGACGTTCGCTGATATCATGAGCTTGGCGTCAAAATATATGACCCAAGAAGAGATGAACTCTTTTAAAGATAAGAACAAAAATAAAGCTCCCGCCGCCGGCTCCAAGCGACAATATAGGATTCCTGTCCAAAAATCCGTGGATTATGAACGATCTTTTAGAAAAGGCAATGTCTTCCAGCGATTGGAATACAATCGAAACAATCAAGACAGACGACCTAATATCTATCAAAGACCTAGGTCGGCCGAGCCGGCAATCAGGAGCAGAGTTAACCAAGTAGAACTCTGATTTAACCGGATTTCGTCGGGTTAATTGTATATCAGTGAATTTGTAATATCGGTGGGGTTTACGATATTGGTGTATTTATTTAGTAGGGCTCCGTTACTTTATTCCGGATGGATCAATCACAAAGAAAAGCAATGATTAAGAACAAGAAGTATAACCACAAGTTAAGCTAATAACACATCAATATGGAGAGCAAAATACTATGAATAATATAGATTCTTATTCAGTTGTAATGCCTTAGGCAGAGAATATTTGTGTATTCTTGAAGTGAAGGATTTCGTAGTTGTCCCTTAATACAATGATTAACTAGGTATTTATACAATGTTTAACCTAGTTTTACAAGGAATCATAGTCCTAATAGGACTCGGCCCAAATATCCTTCATGGGTCCGGAGTATTTATCTTTAGATCGAAGAGAGCCACGCTTTGCCGGGTCTGCGAGGGGATCCCGATCGGTTTGGATTGGTCGGATCGATCTTAACTTCTTCACTCGATTCGAGTAGTATATAGGGTGCGAAATAGCCCCCATCAGTACTCCCTCACTTCTTCGAGCGTATAGATGATAGAAGCTCGTAGAAGTAGATAGATCTTTACGACTCTTTCTTTTCTATGAATGGAGCCTCGTTAAAAACCTTACTTAAGAAAAAACCCAGTGGGAAAAAATCTTAAATAAGGAAAAGAGTGCTACATATCATAGATAGTCGTTTTCTTTGTCCAGTTACGGATCGCCACGCGTCTATTCTGGAAACTTTTCATATCCTTCCCTTTTTTGGCGGGAATATCAGTAGTTGCCATAAGTTCGAAACGTCATTTCTCATCTTCTTATAAATAGGTGACGCTATAGTTCGCCATTTCTCTTTTATACTTCCTTATAACTCGTACTTATTTTCTTGGTTAGTCGCTCATTACGCTAGGTTTTTCCGTTTATCGACCTTCATTTTCCGAGAATCAGAATATATGGCTTCTGTGAGAAGGTCTTCTTCTAGAGAGATTGTCGCCCCTGACAATGAGGAGGAATTGCAATCTAGCGTAACCGAATTTGCTATCCCTGTAGAGGATACTTTTAAGGTACGGATCCTTACTGACGCGGATGTGGCGGCCCGAGCCAAAAAGGGCAAAGGTACTGTTCCTCAGATTTCTGAGCCAATTGAGGATGTCGCTTGCGCTTATACAGCGGAAACATTTCCGGAGGTTGCGAATAGTTATATCAAATATTTTCCCGAAGGTTCTGAGATAATTCTTCCTTCCCCTACTGATAGGGTTACATCTCCCCCGGAGGGATGTCGAGCCTTTTATACGGCTCATTTCAACAGTGGACTTCGTCTTCCTTTGTCTCCCCTCTTTCTGGAAGTTTTGAAAACTTTTAGTGTGTGCTTGACACAGCTGGTTCCTAATTCCGTTGCTTTTGTAGTTTGCTTTTCGGTTTTGATGATCGCCAAGGGGTTTAAACCTTCTTTTCGTAATTTTACACAACTTTTTCGCTTTAATATTTCTAGTTCTTCAAATCGTGGATATTTCTTCACTAGCCAACGACCTAACCGAGCAATCTTTGACGCCCCTGTTTCTAGTAATCCCTCATGGAAATCTCATTTCTTCTTTGTTCGTCCTCCGTCTAATCTTCGTTTAGCGGACGGTACGAGTGTGCCTTTTTCATGGGATCATGATTCTAGTTGGATTCCCGGAGGTCGCTCTCCGACTGGTGAACTTGTCCCTGACGACGCACAGTTTGTCGCTGATATCTTCGAATTGCGTGCAAACAAATTTCAAAGTGCTCTTTTGATCGGGGAAGCTTTCCTTCGCAAGGCGGGGTTAAGCATTCATAGTTTTCCCATCAATTCACCATCTGAACCTCTTGGTTAGTAATTTATTTGATCTTTGTGATGATATCATTTATTGGGAAGGTACATAATTTATGATTAATTTCTTTTTCAGCTGATATGGTAGAGAATTCTCGACATTCTTCGAAGGGAAAGATGGTCCTTTCCAAATCTTCTAAATCCGCCGAGAATGCGCCTATTGAGCAGAGAGCGTCACGAAAAAGGAAGTTGGAGTTAGGCCATGAATCCGAAGAGGACAGAGAGGAATCATCAGAATCTCCTCAGGAGCCCCCTATTCGTCAGGGCACGGGACCTGGTTATCCTCCTCTTTCTCTTAGGACATCTTTAGGCGTTCGAGGATGTCACACCTGGTCGAAACCTCATCCAACTAATAATCCAGTCGATAGGAAGAGGAGTTATTATGGACGTTCCGGCCAGGATCTTTCTTTAGTCGGAGAAAAACACCCAAGACCTACTCTTGTCGAAATGATCGAGGAACATTTGGAGGGAAAGAGAGCCGCTGGTTATTCCGAGAAGGATTCTCTTATCCATGATGATAACGAGAACGCGATTGATAAGGCAACTCGTGTTCTTTTGTCTGGTGTTTTTACCCGAGATCTGAATAAATTTCTTCATAAGGATCCTCTGGAGAAATTCCAACGAGCTTGTCTTTATGCTGAAAAGGTGATATCCTTTTCCTTTAATCATGTTTGCAGATAACTTTAAGTGTCTTCCTTAATTTACTAATCCATCTCTTTTTCTTGTCCTCCTTGTTTGTTCAGACTAAGACGTGTCTTACGTCATATGCCTATGAAAATGCACTTTGGAAACAACAGTGCGAGTTCTTGGAGGAGAAGAATAAAGCTTTGCTTCATAAATCCTCTGGTTCAGAGGTTGGTCCCTCGACAACTTCTTCTGTTCCTGTCGTAGAGACTCGTGCTACCGGGACCGACGATCAAGAAGTGTTGAACAGGGTGATGGAGGTTTCTCATGCTCAAGAGCAGGCCAATCAAATGGCTAGAAAGTTAGAGGAATTTCAGTTACAGAGCACGGCTCGAATTAGTGAGCTGGAATCTCAAGTGTCAAACCTCGAAGTTTCTTTAGAGGAGTACGAAAATGATGTCCCTCTTAGGCAAAGAGATCGATATGTCAGGAAATCCGACGAAAGTGCTGTTCGCGAATTCCTCAACTCTCCCGTTCATACGGCGTTGGTGTATCGGATGGTCGGCCCTTTACTTGAAAATACTTTTAAGAAAGCGATTCATCAGCTGGTCGCTATGGAGATGATCGATGATCGTCGAAAAGAGTATTTCAGGGCTGCTCATATTCGGTTGAATCGGTATGGTGAACTTTATTCTTCTTCCGAGGTCCCAGATGTTCTATATCAAGGTCTTCCTCTAGCTCACCTTGTCGAAGAATTTGGAAATCCATTGCCCATTCCTCCTTCTGACGTCAATGAAGAGCTCGATAATACTTTTGTCGATCCCGAAGTCGAGGAAGAAGAGGAAGCGGATATTGGTACAACTTTTCTTCTCTTTGTACGCTAACGTTTCGTATTCTGACAGCCGTGTCTTTTCGGCTTCGCCGTAATAATTCAGACAAGTCATTAAATCTGGCGTAATCATTATGCGTGTGTCTTTTCATATTCTAGCGTTTGCTCCAAGGTCATTTCTGCTGTTTCGCACCCTTTCTTTAGGTCTGTCGCGTCCTTTCGCGTAGTATAAATACGAAAGGTAAAATCTTGACTTGTTTTTACCGCTATACTTTTCTCTCGACAGAATACTCGTCTTTTAGTTAGTCGATAAACCTTCTCGATATTAAATTGTGCTTTTTCATAATCTGACCATGAGTAACCTCTTTGGTAATACTTCGAAGCGACCTTCCCGTGAGGGCGCTCGTGATAATAGATCCAAAAAGCATCGAAGAGATGGACCGTCGATGGAACCTCCTCATTCGTCCCAAACAATTAGGTCGGAGATCGATACCAGTGTTATTGTTTCTGAGCCAATCCTTCCTGTTTCCACTCAAGTAGGAAGAATGCCTTCTCCTGGTCGGTATGCCTTTGGCGATATGTCGAACGAGGAACCGGCTTATAATATTGCTGTTAGTTCAAATGCTCCTTTCTTTGAGCATGTTTTTCATGGAGGGGATTTTGCTATTTCCCTTCCTTTGTCTATTTCTACTGCCCCAATCACTAGCGGAGGGCAAACTGGCAACGATTTATTTGTCAATCCTTCCGTAGCACAATCTATTGTGCAGGATTGTCCAGAATTTTTGTTTAATGATACTACTGTGATGACTACCTCCTTTGAGTCTGGAGGACCTTCCGGCGGTCGAACTGGTTCCAGGTCTGGCCGCCGAACCGTAATTTCTGCTTCGGGCAAGGAGACCACTATTAGTCCCGACGGGAGAGAATCTCCTCGTCAATTAGATGAGCGATGCATCCTTCAGCAAGTTGAAGACATTCTTTTGTCGGAGATTCCACGTTCGGATGGTGTCCCTTTGTCCAGCGAACTGCCTGGTTCTGTTGAACCTGATGCTTTGTCATGGGACCTAGGCATGAGTACTATTTTGCCTGGCGAGTTGAGGAAGCTCGAAGGTACCTCCAATCTTCGCCTTGTTCAATCTTTGGTGAAGATATGTGAGCAGGTAAACATATTTCGAATATTTTTTCTGTTCTTTGTTTTAGAATTCCTTGTTGTAAGGCGATTTCTCTTATTCTTTCTGTTCTTAGGGCAAGTATTTTGCGCTCCAACTGGGTGTGCAAAATGACGAACTGTGGAATAGTCGGAGAGTTCTTCAAGGTCATTTGGAGTCCGAAAAAGCTAAAAGCAGAGGTTTGGAGTTGCAGCTGCAACTTGATAAAGATGATCTTCAAAAATTGGAGGCCGAAAAAATTGTTCTTGAAAAGGAGAGAGATAATTTAGCTCAAGCAGCTGTTCTGGCGGAAGAATCTCGTCGGCAGTCCTATGAGGAAGGTTATGACGCCGGTTATCTAAAGCGTCAAGAAGAATTGATGGCTTTTGCTGGGAGTCTGACTCCTCGGAAAGCTGTTTCTGGTAGTCGGCCTGCTGACCGTTCTTCTCAGTGACCTTTGCTCGACCTGGCAGGCCTTGGACTGTCTCTTCTTTTTTTTTTTTTTTTTTTTTTTTTTTTTTTTTGTGGCCCGACGATTGTGTATTTACTTGGGCTGAAATTTTTGTAATGGGAGGAAAAATTGGAAACGATGATCTTTTTGTAGGCAGGTTCTTGCCTGATCAATTATCTTCTTTATATACACTTTGTTATGCTCGTTCTTCCTTTGTACTCATATACAATGTTAGCTTCTGCAAGTCGAGTCGTTTGTTGATCAAATCCCGTATATTCCTTTGGTTTATATGCACTTAGCATGTTTTAGTCATAATTTAGACAATGTGTTGTTTATATCGATAAAGTTCAACATCTTTATCGATGCTCATTCTACGCTTTGTACTTTTGTCTTTTTGTGATCCAAACCTTATATAAGGAGGTTACTGTCCCTTTGTTGATCCTGGGTTTTCTTTATGTCATTCTTCTGAAAAATGTCCCTTTCAATTTTTTCCAAACCCTTATATTTCCCAGAATCAATTTTTGAACGATATGCTCCTTGGCTAGTGTACCATTATATCACTTTCTTGATATGGGAGGATTTGGAAAATGTAGCGTTCATGGCCAGATCTATCTTGTTCAGACCTCCTTAAGCAATTCTTTGGTATGTTAGGCAGTGACGTCTTTGCCATGTAGACTAAGGAGGACTATTCTCCTGATTTCTATGTCAGATATCTTGGACTCCATAGGAGTTTCTGTATAGCTTAGTCAATGGTCTTCCATATGATGTATGAGGCGGTGACGTTCCTCGAATGGTGAAGGGTTTGATCTTTTATCCTCTATCTTTTATCGAGCAACTGTCCTTTTCACTGTGATTTTGAAGCTTATGTCACACCGTTTGTGGCTTCTAGGTTTTTAAGCTATCGATCATGAAAGTACGATCGTTCCGGTATGACCAGTGTGGAGTTCTTTAGGTTTACTTGTATTATTTGGGTGATCGCTTCGATCTAAGATTTCTCTCGTTGTCGACCAGTTGAGGCGAATAGATGGTGCCGTTCCAACTTATTTGCATTTATTACGGGGAGTCAAAGGGTCGTATCCATGTCCGTTGATTAAATACTTTTTCAGCCGTTGGATCCCTTAGATCTGCCCCTATAAATAGGGGGGTGACTTATATTCTTCATTTGCAATTTCTCAAAAAGGATGGAGATCTCCAATTCCTTAGATTTTATTCTACCCTCTGATCCCATTGTCTTCAAAAAATTACATTATCATGATTTATTTATCCAAAATAGTGAAGTTGTTCCCAGTCTTGTATTGACGGGTCCCATGTCAGCCCTACCTTGTATCGACGGGTCCCATGAGATCTCAGTTTTTGTCTTCATCAATTTGAGGTCCGTGGTTTCCGTTTGCACATGGTGGGTTCATACTTGCCAGTCACCCCTGTTCTTCGATGTAACCTCAGGAGTGATAGACCAGCGGGGTGGCTGGTAAAGTTACCGTTTCACGACGGTCCCGAAGAGATGCTGCTATAGAGTAAAATGTTTTATAGATAAAGTAAAAGCAGTATCTTCTTTCGGGTGAGTGAGCATTGCTTAGCTATCTGGCTGGTAATGTTCATTTCGTCTGGAAGAACATTTGATCTTCAGAGCCTGGCCGTCGAACCAAAGAAGTCGACCATCCTGAGCAGCATGCTTCTTAGGTGGTTTATTATAATCGACGAGGTACTAGGGAGGAGATTGGTGTTTCCGTGGACATTGTCGTGAAGATCGCCGATAACAGAGGATCATCTTATTTATACATTGTAATGATCTTTAATTAGTATGTAGATCTTTGTAACGTAGGACTTTTGTATGTAACTGATTTGATGAATAAAATATATTTTTATTCCTCGCATCTTTTCTTGTCGTTAATTCTGTCATAATATATTTGTGAGTAGTAGCTTCCGAGCAAACGATCTTATACTTAGTCTATCTCCAAAATTTCAGGAGTGTTAGCAGATCATTTAGATCGTTAAGAACATATCAAGGAGTTTTTATTGAGCGTATCAATGTTTACTCGACTTGTTATGATTTAGAACTTAGGTTTTTAACCCAAAAAGTCCTTTTGATCTTAGTAAATAGTTCGAGGAGTGTTTATCGAGCGGATCGATGTTTACTCGACTCTTTTTTTGAGTAGACTTAGGTTTTTAACCCAAAAAGTCTTTTTGATCGTCGGAAATAGTTCGAGGAGTGTTTATCGAGCGGATCGATGTTTACTCGACTCTTTTCTGATTAGACTTAGATTTTTAATCCAAAAAGTCTTTTTGATCGTTGATTATATCGAGGAGTTTTTATTGAGCGGATCAATGTTTACTCGACTCGTTTTCTGATTAGACTTAGATTTTTAATCCAAAAAGTCTTTTTGTCGTATCGAGGAGTTTTTATTGAGCGGATCAATGTTTACTCGACTCGTTTTTGATTGTAGACTTAGGTTTTTAACCAAAGAGTCTTTTTGATGTATCGAGGAGTTTTTATTGAGCGGATCAATGTTTACTCGACTCGTTTTTGATTTGTAGACTTAGGTTTTTAACCAAAAAGTCTTGTTGATATATCGAGGAGTTTTTATTGAGCGGATCAATGTTTACTCGACTCGTTTTTGATTGTAGACTTAGGTTTTTAACCAAAGAGTCTTTTTGATGTATCGAGGAGTTTTTATTGAGCGGATCAATGTTTACTCGACTCGTTTTTGATTGTAGACTTAGGTTTTTAACCAAAAAGTCTTGTTGATATATCGAGGAGTTTTTATTGAGCGGATCAATGTTTACTCGACTCGTTTTTGATTGTAGACTTAGGTTTTTAACCAAAAAGTCTTGTTGATGTATCGAGGAGTTTTTATTGAGCGGATCAATGTTTACTCGACTCGTTTCGTTTCTGGCAATATGATTGTGCGATTCCGATGAATATTTAACCGATATAATCGATATATATAAAATGCCAAAGAAATCTTTAATAATTGAACTATAGGCCTAGGCCTTTATTACAAAGACTGAAATCTGATAAGGTAAAAAGTAAAATAATGCAGTATAACCTGCTAAAATTTATTTACCATAGTATTTCCTAAGGTTGACAGCATTCCAGGTTCTTGGTAAGGCAGTTCCATCCAAGTGTGCAATTCTGTATGAACCTTTCTTCCCCACGCCAATGACGATGTAAGGTCCATCCCAATTTTGTTGTAACTTTCCCACATGTTTGGATACTTCTACTTTTTTCAAGACCAAATCTCCTTCCTTGAAGGTTCGGATGCGTACTTTCTGATTGTATGCTTTCTCCATATTAGCTTTAGTGGCTTGTAAGCGTACAGCAGCTTTATCTCTTAAAGCTTCTGTTAAATCAATGTCGTTTTCTCTTGACTTTTCATTTTCTTTATCATCGAACATTTCTACTCTTGGCGTAGGGATTAGGGTTTCCACAGGGATAACCGCTTCCGACCCATATACCAAGCTAAATGGGGTTTCCCCTGTTGAGCTCCTTACCGTGGTTCGATTAGCCCATAATACTCCTGGGAGTTCATCTAGCCATTTTCCTTTGGCTGCTCCTAATCTTTTTTCCAAAGATTTTATTATTTCTCGGTTTGCTACTTCAGTTTGTCCATTTGCTCGAGGATGTCCAACGGAGGTAAAATTCTGTTGAATTCCAAGTTTTGTACACCATTCTATTATTTGTTTGCCCGCGAATTGAGTTCCATTATCGGAGATAAGGACCCTTGGGATGCCGAATCGACAAACTATGAATTTCCATAGGAAATTGATGACTTGGAATTGGGTTATTCGTGCGAGGGCGACGCATTCTATCCATTTGCTGAAGTACTCTACGGCGACCAGGACATAAGATTTCTTTGATCTGGCCACTGGGAAAGGTCCCACGATATCCATTCCCCATTGATCGAATGGCCAACAAACTGGAATAGGGTGCATGTTTTCTGCTGGTCGATGGCATATGTTAGCATGGATCTGGCAGTGATGACATTCTTGGACATATTGAGCGGCATCTTTATTGATGGTCGGCCAATAGTAACCCGTCCTGAGACATTTTAAAGCCAATGCTCTTGATCCGCTGTGATTTCCTGCATCCCCATCATGTATTTCCCGTAGTATATCGAGGGTTTGCGATTCAGGTACGCATTTCAGAAGAATCCCTGATACTGATCGTCGGTAGAGTTTTCCTTCTATGAGTGTATATTTCGGAGCTCGATATTTTATTTTCCGAGCTTCATTTTGGTCGGGAGGTAATTTTCCTTCTCGAAGATAGTCTATCATAGGGGTCATCCAGTTCCCTTCGGCTTCTTCGATTTCCATTATATCCACCGCTGGTGTTTCATCGATGTCAATTGCTGGTGTATTAGAGATCAACCAGTTGATCACCCGTTCGGTCTTTCCGTCATGGGATCCTGTGAATTTTGATAACTGATCGGCCCATTTATTTTCCGAACGTGGGATGTTCTGGATACTAAAACTTTCAAATTTCTCGGCCAGAGTCTTCACTTTGGCGAGGTATTTGACCATGTTGAATTCCTTAGCCTCGTATAGGCCTTCTATCTGTTTTTGCACTAATTCTGAATCAGTTAGTACTTTAAGACTTTTTATATTGGCTTTGATCGCCATTTCCATTCCTGCTATTAATGCTTCATATTCAGCTTCATTGTTTGTCACAACGAAGTCCAGTGTTATTGCGTAATTCAAATCTTCCTTATTTGGTCCGGTGAAGTTGATTCCGGCGCCTCCTCCTTCTCGGCATGAAGCACCATCGACGTGCATTAGCCAAGTTTGATCTTCAATAATCAAGACATCGCTGCTGAAGCAGCTCGATGATTCAGTAGCCTGTGTCGGTGTTTCTAATATAAAATCGGCCAACACTTGGGCCTTGATGGCAATCCTCGGTTTGTAGTCTACCTCGAACTGACTGAGTTCGATGGCCCATTTGATTAGTCGACCGGAGGCTTCTGGTTTTGCTAGAACTTGCCTTAGTGGCTGATTCGTCAGAACGATGATTTTGTAAGTTAAGAAGTAAGGTCGGAGTTTTCGTGCGGCCACCACCAAGGCCAGTGTGAATTTTTCTATTTCTAAGTAATTCTTCTCCGCCCCTTGTAATAACTTGCTGAGATAATATACAGGCTTATGCTCTGAGCCCTCGACTTTAATTAGTATTGAACTAATCGCTACGTCGGAAATGGAGATGTACATAAACAATGGTTCTCCTTCTGTTGGTTTTGCCAACATCGGGGGAGTCGTCAAATATTCTTTGAGCTGCTCGAAGGCCTGATCGCATTCTTCGGTCCAAACAAAGTTCTTTGCCCTTCGGAGAGTTTGGAAAAAGGGGAGGCTTTTGTCCGCAGATTTTGATATAAACCTGTTTAATGCTACGATCTTTCCAACTAGGCTTTGTACTTGAGAGATTGTTTTAGGAGGTTTCATTTCAGTTATGGCTCGGATTTTTTCTGGGTTGGCTTCTATTCCGCGTTGGTGAACTAGATATCCCAAGAATTTTCCTGATTTGACACCAAAGGTGCATTTTGCGGGGTTTAACTTCATACGATATTTTCTTAAGATCTGAAAGCATCGACCGAGATGCTTTACATGGTCTGCTTCATTCATACTTTTGACCAGCATGTCGTCCACGTAGACCTCCATCAGTTCTCCAATTAATTCTTTGAACATCAGGTTTACTAACCTTTGGTAAGTAGCTCCGGCATTTCTTAAGCCGAATGGCATTACTATGAAGCAATATACTCCCTGCTCGGTTACAAACGCGGTTTTTTCTTGATCCCGCTCATCCATGTATATTTGGTAAAATCCTTGAAAGGCGTCCATCATACTGAATAACGCAAAACCAGCTGTCGAATCGACTAGTAAGTCGATCCTCGGGAGGGGGTATGGGTCGCGTGGACACAATTTGTTAAGGTCGGTGAAATCATTACACATCCTCCATTTATTATCTTTTTTATCTCCTTTTGCGACTAGCACGACATTGCATAGCCAATCCGAGAAATGAATTTCTCGGATTTGTTTTGCCTCGAGCAACCTTTCTACCTCGGCTTTGATAATTTTATCTTTCACTGGTCCATGATTTCTCTTCTTCTGCCTGGCGGGTTTCGCCAAAGGATCTATTTTTAGGGAATGCTTGATTATTCGAGGATCAATTCCTTCAATATCATTTGCACTCCAAGCGAAGACATCAGCATTGTTTCTGAGAAAGTCGATCAGCATTATTTCTCCTTCTTCGCTTAACTCTGTACCAATTCTCGTCTTTTTGGATGAGTCGCCATCTACTAGAATTACATCTTTATGTTCAGGGGGTTTCAAAGATAAGTCTAGCGGTTCTTTCCCCTTTTTATCTAGTCGATCAGTACTAGGAATTTCAACTTCATTTCTAACGAGATCGCCTTCGATCTTTCTCTTGTTCGGAGTAATAGGCTTAGGGTGTTCTTTCATAGTTAACGAAGTACTGTAGCAGTCCCAAGCCATGCAATGGTCGTTTGTTATTTCTCCGATGCCTCTATCGGTTGGAAACTTTATCTTCTGATGATAAGTAGAGACAACAGCTCGGAATAGATTGAGAGCAGGTCTTCCCAATATTGCATTATAAGCGAAAGGGGTTTCTACTACTAGAAATTTTACTAGCTTCACTGTCCGGTGGGGTATCTTTCCGAGCGATACGCTTAAGGTTATCGTTCCGCTGGGAATGATTTCGGACCCCCCGAATCCTATTAATGGCGTAGCTACTTTCTGCAAGTTTATCTGCCCCAAGTTCATTTGGGCCAAAACTTCTCGGGAGATAATATTGGCTGAGCTCCCATTATCGATTAAGATTCTCTTGACATTGTAATTTGCTATTTCTAGCGATATTACCATAGGGAAGTCGGGGTTATCCTCTCTTGCGTCCCAGATAATATTTTTAGGCGCTTCGCCTTCATTAAAACTGATCTGTTGATCGTTTGATGGCCTGCTTTCCAGGGTCCAAATTTCTTTTGGGTATTTTGAATTTCCAATGATGGACCTGGCAGTTCTTCGCCGGGCGTTACGACTATCTCCACCCGCGGGACCCCCGGAGATCGTATGGATAGTTCCATTGATCTGGTCGTGATTCGATTCCGGAATAGGTCGGCGTTCGGGTGACCTTTGACGAGGATTTCTCCTTCGATCAACATTCCGAGGGCTTCTACTTCTTTCCCTTCTATGATTATTTCGCTCTATGTATTCGTCGAGTTTTCCTTGCTCGATAAGTTTCTCAACTTCTCTCTTAAGGTGAAAACAATTCTCCGTTCGATGTCCATGTGCCCTATGGTATTTGCAGTATTGATCGTAATTTCGAGAGCCTGGTCTCGGCTGTGCAATTTTCCTTGCTTCGGGAATCCAGTTATTTCTTTCTAGGACATCCAATATTTCTTCCATAGGAATATTTAACCTTGGGTGTTCCACTTGATTCACCCTGCTTCTTATTGGTTGATCATGGTTTCTTGGTTTTTGGTAAAAATTAGGTTGTCTGTCTTGATCGGCTTTGTTGTATTCCAGTCGGTGAAAAACATTACCTCTCCTGGAAGATCGCTCGTAATCTGAAGCTTTCTGGGTAGGAAACCTATCGTGCCGTTTGGAGCCTGAAGTGGTGGCTTTGTTTTTGTTTTTATCCTTAAAGGAATTCATCTCTTCTTGGGTCATATACTTAGAAGCCAAGCTCATAATGTCGGCAAACGTTCTCGGTTGTTTTCGACTGAGGGCGTTTCCAAATTGCCTATTTTTAGTGAGGTCGAAGAGGATAGAAATTATGTAATCGATATTCGGTGATTCGATTTTGAGTAATTCTACGTTGAACCTTGCCAACCAATTTCTTAGGGATTCTCCCTCTTGTTGGTGTATGGTTCCCAGGTAGCTCATCGGAAGTTTTTGTCTCTTCTGACTGCAAATTGCTGCGTTAGTTTATTGCATAATTCCCGGAAACTGAATATGGAGTTGGCCGGCTGTTTGGCAAACCAATCCAGTGCGAGTCCTTCGAATGTTGTTACCATTAGCTTGGCGGTGAATTCGGCGGAGTGAGCATACAAATTCATTATGTTCGTAAAGCTAAAGATATAATCGTCCGGGTCGGTGGTTCCATCATATCGGGGTAGTCTTCCCGGGACCTGTCCTGCGGACTGTGCTTCTTTTATTTCCCTGCAGAAAGGAGAGCAAGCCGCAAGGCTTTCTTGGAGTTCTGCAGTCCGGGCCCACGGGTTCTGCACAGATCGTAATCATTGTTCAAGTCGCTCTTGTACCATCCTTTCAATTTCTCGTTCTGAGAATCGAGTCGCTCTCGGTCGATGGGGAATTGTATCATCTATATCATCTTCGATTGGAATGATCGTTCGTTCCTTCGATCCGCTGCGAACTGCTTGCGGTACTCTTCGACCAGTTCTTCTTTGGGGACGGTTGTCGGATGGTTTAGAATTTATTTGCTGTGGGCTGTGTAGCGAGCGTCGCTCACTCGCTGGGCTGTCAGCTTGTTGAGAGGTCCGTTCGTTCGGCCTTGGCACTCCTGGCGCGGGAGTTGCCCCAGGAGCCGTAGCTTTTTGAGGAATTTGGTCTAAAACTAGCAATTCTTCTGGAGAGAGTGATTTGAAGAGCATCGCTATTTGTTTCAGTTTTTCCTGAGCGCCAGGGAGAGGAGCGGGTATTTCGGGGAGCTCCGGTTCTTCTGGTATTGTACCGGTAAGACCTCCTTGGTGTTCCTGCTGACGGGAACGGGTATCTGGGAGGTTTTCATTGGTGTTTGGATTGTTGTTATCATTGTTGTCTTGTGGATCTTCAGATGTGTTGTGACCTGTGGTCGTATTGCTTCTCGCTCCAACGCGAGCGCTTTTCCTTGGGCGAGCCATGTGTCGATTCGAATAATTAACCTAGCCCCACGGTGGGCGCCAACTGATTTAACCGGATTTCGTCGGGTTAATTGTATATCAGTGAATTTGTAATATCGGTGGGGTTTACGATATTGGTGTATTTATTTAGTAGGGCTCCGTTACTTTATTCCGGATGGATCAATCACAAAGAAAAGCAATGATTAAGAACAAGAAGTATAACCACAAGTTAAGCTAATAACACATCAATATGGAGAGCAAAATACTATGAATAATATAGATTCTTATTCAGTTGTAATGCCTTAGGCAGAGAATATTTGTGTATTCTTGAAGTGAAGGATTTCGTAGTTGTCCCTTAATACAATGATTAACTAGGTATTTATACAATGTTTAACCTAGTTTTACAAGGAATCATAGTCCTAATAGGACTCGGCCCAAATATCCTTCATGGGTCCGGAGTATTTATCTTTAGATCGAAGAGAGCCACGCTTTGCCGGGTCTGCGAGGGGATCCCGATCGGTTTGGATTGGTCGGATCGATCTTAACTTCTTCACTCGATTCGAGTAGTATATAGGGTGCGAAATAGCCCCCATCAAA
>CM064883.1:71929553-72023220 GCA_003313485.2 Penstemon barbatus
TATTATTTAACATCATTTGCTCTAGAGAATCCAACAATTCATTGTTTTGAGGAGTTACCTCATCCTCAGAGTCATCAGAGTCCTTTGCCATCAGGCACAGGAGAGCAGGTTTTTCTTCATCAGAAGATTCTTCATCAGACGAGTCTGAATCTGAATTAGATGAGTAGACAGCAGCAAGCTTTTCTGCTTCAGCCATCATTGCTTTCCTCTCTGATGCTTTCTTTCTTTTCTACTTTCTTCTCCTCTTCAGTGTACTTTTCTGCTTTTGGATATGGGCAGTCTTTGATGAAGTGTCCCGATTTCCTGCAGTTGTAACACATTAGTTTTGATTTATAATCATCTTTATCTTGAGAAGAAAAGTTAGGTTTAGAAGTAGAAGCATTGTTGTATTTGTTCTTCATTTTTCTTTTGTAGAACTTCTTGAAATTGTTCATCAACAGTGCAACGTCTCCAGCAGTGTACTCCTTCTTGTTGAGTAGAGTGGCTTCATCAGATGAGTCCACTTCCGCAATTCTTTGAGCTGGTCTTCTTTGATTTTCAGCAGCAACCAGTGCAGCTGTGGGTCCTGAAGTTGAGGTTTCTTCAATTCCCATTCTAGGCAGTTTATACTCGAATGCCTTGAGTACAGAAAACAGCTCAGTAAGAGAGATTTTTCCCAAATCCCTTGATTCTTCCATTGCTGTCACTTTCATGTTGAACTTTGGGCGTAGAGCCTTTAGTACTCTGACGGTGATCTCCTTGTCAGTGAAGGTCTTTCCCAACTTTAAAACTTCATTCAGAGTTCTGGTGAATCTGGTATCCATCTGATCAATGGTTTCTCCAGACTTCATCTTGAAATTGTCAAGTTTTTCCAAAGCAACAGTGAGCTGATGCTCCTTTATAGCATCATTGCCTTCGCTCATATCTCTGACTTTGTCCCACATCTCCTTTGCAGTCTTGCAATGTTTGACCTTGTCAAACCGATCATTATCCAGGGCTTTAGTCATGATGAATCTCCCAACTTTATCAAGATTGTAAAGCTTTATCTCCTCTGGAGTCATCTCATGAAGGTCTTTTTCCACAACCGTATCTACTTCATTTATTTTTATGGTCTTTGTGAATCTGAATGGACCTTTAATGATACATGTGTACATGTTGTCATTATAAGCAGCAAGGAAAATCTCCATTCTGATTTTCCAGTCCTCAAAGGACATACCAGCAATGTGGGGAACATGGCTGATACAATCCATTTTTCAAAAAGTTTTAGTTTTTCAAAAAGATGCTCTTTTGAAAAGTTTTAAAAACCTTTGAAAAACACTCGGATCAAGCTCGTTGATCAGGCAGCTGATTCAAATGAACCACCTGCTCTGATACCACTTGTTGGTCCCAAGTGGTCAGATGAGGTCTAGAGGGGGGGGGGGGTGAATAGACCTCTGAAAATTTTTGAACTTAAAAACTTTTCAGTCTTCTGTCAGCAGACTAAGCTGATGAAGAACAGTAAGCAGACTAGTCTGATCGTGAACAAATCTTGAACAGACGACTGACCACTCTTCTTACAGTAACTTAGCTGTTTTTCAGCAAAACAGTTTTTCAAAGAGTATACTTGCAGCGGATTGTTTTAGAGTGTTTTTCACAAGTAGACTTAGTTCTTAAAAGATTTTATCCCCAGTTTTTACAAACTCCTTTTGTTTTAAAATCTTTTCAAATAATTCGAAGTGTTTAAATATGCAAACTTTAAATATGCAAGAAAGCTTTAAATGCAAGATAACACAAAGAATTTTTATAGTGGTTATATGGATAAAAATCCTTTAGTCCACTCTTCCAGATCACACAGATTCTGGGTTATACTATAATCACTTAGATTACAATATTTCTCCACTTACACCTAAACAACTAATGAGAAGGCTGTAAGCTCACAATAGGAATTCACAAAGAAAACCTATCCTCTGAAGTAGAATCACTCACACAGATGGATTCTCACTTCGCACAACACTCAGCTATTACAAAATCACTCAGATAATGTTTTTCTGATTTCTTCAACTTGGTTTCTGTCAACAGATGACTTCCACCAGACGAGTGAGCTGTTCGAGCTTTTGAGACTTAGAAAAATTCTGCTTCAAAATCGAAATCTCTGATTGTTGTTGTGTGTCTCTCTCTTCGAACTTTGCTCTATTTATACTTGGATTTGAAATTATGACCGTTGAAGGAAATCACATCTTCAAATCCATCCTTCAGCTCTTTTGAAACGGCTCCCTGCAGCAATTCGTACAGTGTACAGTACCTTTCTGTCCATCGCATTTAATGCTGCATTTAATGCACTCTGCTGATCCGAGGATATCTTCAATCATTTGCCATTACTACCCTTCTCTTTCAGCATTTATTACACCAGGTGCATTTATTACCGTTGGACTAATCTCTTGATCTCTTCCACTCTGCTGATCAAAACGACTCTGCTGATAGATACTCTGCTGATCAAATACTGAACTAATCTGATTTGACTCGGCTGATGACCTACCCTTCTGTTCGCTGTTTCAGCAAGAGATCACTAGTCTTCTGAGCTTTGAACTTTGAACTCTTCTGATGTCTTCTTTTACTTGTTCAAAATTCTTCTAAGGGAACTAAGCTTTCCATACTTAGCTGATTATGATGTTTTGGAAATCATCAAAACCTTCCCTTAATTACTTGTCTTCTTTGCACTTCATCTTCATCCAACAACTGATAGCGGCTCGTTACACTTAGAGCGTGTGCTATGTCTGGTCGAGTACACAACATCGCATAAATTATACTCCCTATAGCAGAGGCATAAGGTATGAGAGACATTCTCGTCTTTTCTTCGTCAGTTGTAGGGCACATAGACTTAGAAAGAGAGATACCATGTCTCATCGGAAGCAATCATCTCTTGGATTCTTCCATTTTGAATCTCTTCAAAATAGTGTTGATGTACTGAGATTGGGAGAGTCCTATCATCTTCTTTGATCTATCCCTATAGATACGTATTCCCAATACGTAAGATGCGTCTCCCATATCTTTCATGGAAAACTGCGCGGATAACCACGCTTTAGTCTGCGCTAACATCTTGATATCGTCTCCGATTAACAAAATGTCATTGACGTACAAAACAATGAATTGTATCGAGCTCCCACTATTCTTCTTGTACACACAAGGTTCATATACGTTTTTGATGAAGCCAAAAGCTTTGACTGTCTCATCAAATCGTATGTTCCAGGTTCGGGACGCCTGTTTGAGGCCATAGATTGACTTTTGAAGTTTACACAATTTGTGCTCACTTCCTTTGGACGCAAAACCTTCAGGTTGTTGCATAAAGATCTCCTTGTCAATGTCTCTATTGAGAAAGGCGGTCTTTACGTCCATTTGCCATATTTCGTAGTCATGCCACGCGGCTATGGCAAGTAGTATCCGAATGGATTTCGACATCGCCACGGGAGAGAAGGTTTCCTCATAGTCTATACCAGGCCTTTGAGAATACCCTTTCGCCACTAAGCGGGCTTTATGAGTTAATACCTCTCCATTCATTCCAAGCGTGCGCTTGAAGATCCATTTGCATCCTACAGGGATAGTTCCCTCAGGTGGATCGACCAAGGTCCAAACCTTGTTAGAATGCATGGAATCCATTTCGGATTGCATGGCTTCGAGCCACGCACCCGAGTCTATGTCTAACATCGCTTCTTGATAGGTCTTTTGATCATTATCACCTTTTTCGTTTTTGTGAATGAAACCAAATCGCTCTGGCTCCTTACGAATTCGATCAGACCTTCGAAGAGTAGGTGTACTAGTAGGTTCAATAAATTCTGGTTCAGCTCCCACTGTTTGTGGGGATGGGTCCGATTCTTGGACTTCATCAAGTTCTACGATTGTCCCATTTCGGTTGGTGAGGAAATCCTCTTCCAAGAAGTGGGCGTTCCTAGATACGAACGTATTACGTTCTTTAGGATCGAAGAACAGGTATCCAATGGATTCCTTTGGATACCCCACAAATTTGCACAAACTAGATCTACTATCTAGCTTATCTCCCTTTTTGTTCTTTACATACGCCGGAGATCCCCATACTCGTAGATACGAATACACGGGTGCTTTACAATACCATACTTGGTGCGGTGTCGTTGGCACTGACTTCGAAGGTACTATGTTCAGTATCTTCGAGGCAGTTAATAGGGCTAAGCCCCAAAACGAAAAGGGAAGGTCAGCGAAGCTCATCATGGAACGAACCATGTCTATCAATGTTCGGTTCCTCCGCTCGGACACTCCATTGAGTTGGGGCGTCTTAGGGGGAGTTCGCTGGGCGAGAATTCCATTCTCTTTTAGATAATCAAGGAATTCTTGGCTTAAGTACTCACCACCTCTATCAGAACGAAGTGCTTTAATACTATGTCCAAGTTGATTCTCAACTTCCATTCGAAACTCTTTGAATTTCTCAAAAGTTTCGGATTTGTGTTTCATGAGATACACATATCCATAACGACTAAAATCGTCGGTGAATGTTACGAAGTAAAAGTATCCTCCTCTCGTATTGACACTCAATGGTCCACAAACGTCAATATGGATTAAATCCAATGTTTGCTTGGTTCGCTCGGGATTCCCGGTGAAGGGTGATTTGGTCATTTTTCCTTTGAGACAAGACTCGCAAGTTGGGAGTTCATCCAAGTTCTTTATTTCAAGAGCCTTAGAGGAAACCAGCTTTTGAATCCTACTCTTGGAAATATGTCCAAGTCTAGCGTGCCAAAGTTGTGGAGTTTGATTATCATATTTTCTTTTTCTAGATTGAATGTGCATGACGTCGGAATTTGTAGGTTCTAAGGAATACAGACCATCTATCAAAGTACCACAATCATACATTAAACCACCTTTAAATATGCAAAGAGCTCCATTTTCAATGGAAAAATTAAAACCATCAATATCCAACATAGGTATAGAAATGATGTTCTTAATAATGTTTGGTACGTACATACAATCCCTTAAAATTAAAATTTTCCTAAAACCAATTCGACGTCCCCAATAGCCTCAGCGGCGATCCTAGCTCCGTTTCCAAAACGCAGGATTCTATCCCCGGGCTTCAGGTATCTTACTGCTCCCATCACCTGCAAATCATTGCAGATATGAGAACCTGCTGCGGTGTCTAACACCCACGATGCACAGTTAATAGAAATATTAACTTCAACCAAGAAAATACCTTTGGCTACCAATTTCATCTTTAGGTAGTCTGGGCAGTTCCTTTTCCAGTGCCCTGCTTTCTTGCAGTGGAAACATTCGTCTTCTGGGCTTTTGCGCTTCTTTTCAACCACCTTTGTGACTGCCTTCGAAGAAAATACCTTTTTCTTCTTCCTACCTCTCTTGGGCTTTGCAGCCTTTGATTGGTGTGCAATCATTACCAGCTTCTCTTTCTTGAGAGTCGATTCTGTCGTTACCAACAAATTGGTCAGTTTGTGAAGAGCGAGGGTTCTATCCTCCATGTTGAAGTTCAACACGAACTGGTCAAAAGAACGGGGCAGCGTATGGAGAAGGAGGTCAGTGCTAAGATCAGCGTGCAAGTCCACTTCCAATCACCCTAGTTTTTCAACCAGGTTGATGAAACGCAGACAGTGATCCTTGACACTGCTTCCCTCAGCTATCTTGAGATGAAACAACTCCTTAGTGGTCGCGAACCTTTCGGTACGAGACCTCTCTCCAAACATCTGCTGGAGGTGGAGAAGTATCTCTCTAGCAAGCGGCATTGCAGCATGCTGTTTCTGCAGTTCATTCGACATCGAGGCTAGCATGAGACATCGAACCTGAAGATCATCATCAACCCTTTTAGCATGGGCGGTTCGTTGTTCCTCACTAGCTCGTGCTGCGGGTGCAGCAGGCATGGGTGTGTCGAGCACATAGCTTCGTCGCTCGGATTCGAGGACGATTCTGAGATTTCTCAGCCAGTCAACGAAGTTTGAGCCATTCAATTTGTTTGCGTCGAGGATAACAGATAATGGATTCTTAGACATTGTACTTAATATCTACAAATGGAAAGAAGACAACATTAAGCTAACTGATCTTATGTCTAATACTTATAATTAACGAATTTTGGACTTGTTTTCGAAAAAGTTCTCCCACTATTTTATCGAAACAATCACCCCTTTGACTGCTCGGGAAATTTAATTCCTAGTAGGTCTTGACGTCCCAGCAGCAATTAATTGCACCCACGACTCGTGGCCATACAACCAATTCTCCAGGTAGGTATACTTTTTACCAATTGTGTTACTCCACAACCTTCAAGCTTATTTTGCCTCGGTTTTCGCACTTATCTAGCACTGCTACATCATAAGTGTTACTAATCGTTAAGTCTAACCCATCAATCATGCTGAGCAACGGGCCCGGTCGTGAGTTCTCCGTAACTAGTTATCGGTCGATCCTCACATCCCGACCAGTCCTCACCCTTGTCGTGTTTAGTTAAAAATAGGAGTCAAGGAATTTCACGTATTGTCCCTTTCTTCGACTCGGGTGCCAGACTCTGGATCACCTCTATCGATAAGTAGACAACATACGTTAGTCCCTATTGATGGAAGGCTTGGATTTATATAAATACTTCATTTTATTTTAATCCAATATGACTTAATATTGAATTCGAGAGGGGAATTTCTGGTTTTGAAAGTTATACTAACTCTCCTCGAGATCTCACCGTTTCAGTTATGCTTTATCTTTTATTACGATCTAGATTCTAGTGCGCATCTCATACAAGCTAAATATAAATCGACAAAATAAATAAAAGCCATACAAGCCTAGCATGCATACTGCCACAATATGTTTTCGATCGGGAGCCTCCTATGCAGGCCATCATCGAGCCAATGATGTTGGCCCTATTGGTCAATCTAAAGGGTTTGTAAATGGGCCTATGCTTGGGTTCCCACCTTGCTTGTAAACGGGCCTCCATCCTAAACTAGGAAAGCAGTAAAGCCCTATTCTATTACAAAGGCTCAAAATGGCCCAAAAACATAATAGGCTCGCAGGCCCAATAAAAACCAAACAATAAATTAAACCAATCACATCTAACCTAAGGTCAAGGCTCGGCTCAATCGAAAACCACGTAAACAATTCACATAGAGCAAGAAACAAGCAAACATCCTCTACCTATTTCTTTCTTAATTTTAAAACTACCTTTTAAAACTAACTTCCTATGATTCTTACTTTTAGTCACTACTAATTATGACAAAATGAATATTCGGGTAAACAAAAATTAATTTTCTGCTCAAATTCAGATTCTGTTTTCCAACTTTTGAAAATTGCATTTTCGCCCCTCAACTTTCGAAAATTGCACTTTGACCCCAAAACTTTTAAAAAGTTACAAAAACACCTCTGGGCAGATTTGGGCAGATTCCAGAAAATAATATTTTGAATTCTGAAAAAATTTTCGATTTTTCAAATTGACCCCTCAAGTTTTGGTAATTGCAAAACAGCCCCAAAGTTTTCGAAAATTACAAAACGATCCCAAAAAGCGTGCGACCAGATTTGCAAAAACAGTCCATAATTTTGAAATTTCCAGATTCCAAAAATTCGAATTTTTCAGCCCTCTAAAACCCTATATGCGATTTCTTGCACAAAAAGTCCTGAAGTTTTCAAAAACTATAAAAACGGCACAGATCTAAAAAAGCAGTTTTACCCAATCATAGATCCAGTCATAACAAGTAAGAATCAATTTACAGAACATAATTATCACGTGTTTACATATACATAATTAAACATATATGGTGAAAACACATTATGTTCAGGCTTTTCGTATAATAATGATGGAGTTGGCTCTGATACCACTGTTGGGATAGTGGTTGGGATGCCTCGATTGTCAGAACAACGACAGTGCGGAATTTAAAATTTTTCGAAGCACCCAAGGTCCCATATTAATTCTCCATATTAATTATACGTAAGCAAGAACAAAAAAAACACACATAGAAATTGAACAAGGGTGTTTATGCGATATACCTCACCAAAGGCAAGGTGATGGCAACCTTCGATTCTGAATCTGATACTGGATCTGGATCTGGATCTGGTTCACAGAAGTGATCCAAGCGTCTCACCTCCAAAGTAAGTCCACACCAATCGGATTCTGGCAACACCTCAAGATATTAGGCTCAGAACTGGATTCAGGAGGTTTGTCGAAGAAGGATTGTGTAGATTCTCTTGACAAGTCAAGATCTAACACAGAGGAACAAGAGGAGATGGGCGGCGGCACAAGAGCAGCCCACGGCAGCAGGGTGGCGGCGTCTCTTGGTGGCGGCGGCGGCGGCTAGGGTTTCTAGCTCTAGGGGGCGGCGGCTAGGATGAGAGGAGAGGCTAGGGTTTTCTACTTAGGGTGTTAGCTTTTGAGCTCAAGTAGAACCCCTTTTATAGACTCCCTCAACCTAGGTCTTGCAAGACTCCTTATGGGCTTTTAATTAAAGGCCCATGTCTTGCAAGCCTTTTCATTTAATTAATTACTTAATTAAATGCCCTGTCCAATTAAATCATTATTTCTTTCATATAATTAATTAGCAACTCAATAAAGTATTTAATTAATTAAGTTAGCCAATTAATTAATCTCCCACTTGAATTAAATACTTTTAATTCATTTAATTGATTTAATTACCTTTAAATCAATTAATTCCTTTAGTATCCTTTTCAACAGTCACCGTCCAATTGTATTGTGTGTGACCCTCTGGGTTCACCATCAATTGGCAGCAGGCCCACGAATTTCTCGTGATTTAATTTATGAACAATAAATTGCTCCGGTCAATTAAACAACATTTAATTGACCACTCCTAGAATCAATTCCTCTATTAACTCAGGAGTACCTACACTTCATGGTCGATGTCTAGCCACAAGCCCATGAAGCCCAACTTTAGGTGAATTGATACTTGTGAACCTCGTCTCATATAATTACCATGTACATACGGTCCTTCTATCGACTAATATTCCCGATCAAGACTTAGGGTGTGTGAATTGATCGGCACCTCTAATTTTGTCTCGATAACTATACTTTCTAATTCAGGATAATATTCCATTGTGACCTTCTAAATTTGGAAACCCCTTTCCAAATCCGTCACCGACTGCGGCCGCAGATTCCTTGGATATATTATCTAAGAATCGTATAGGAAATTCTCTCACCCATTACAGTGAGTCAATAGATTCCATATCGGTACTAACCATTCGCGTACATGTCCATACGCACCCAACCTAGGCATGTTATGACCAAGCTACGTGGCCTATACCTAGATCTAAGTACGCACTTCCATGCACCGAATTCGCCCTAGCACCTCAAGTCAAAGGACTAAATCGTACACTATTATAATCCTTGAGAAACATCCCATCACCGATATGCGTCATGCGCTTCCACAATGGGTTTCTCTGTTCGGGTCGTTCAATGCGTTCAATCCTCCATTGAACCACCTACTCGTATGCACTGGCCTCAAATGCCTTGCTCATGAAACGCTACAAATTCACTCCATGTGAATCATGCATACTTGTACAAGTCTTGGCGATTCCTACGATACCCCGTCTCGTTCGGAATCTATGACTTGGAACAGTTTTAAGATTACGACCTTTGAGACTGTTTCATGATTGCACTCAGTACTGAAGTGAATCGTCCCATAGTCTAATGTAATCTAAGGGTTTCAACCAATCGCTTAAATGTATTCGCGAGAGATGAAGATGGCCATTGTTTATCCTTATACTCATATAAATAAACGCGCATATTATTATAAAATCAAAAGATTGTTTCTTACAGAATAGACCTATTACAAGCTAATTGAACTGGCTTGCTGGGCACTATTCTATCAATCTCCCACTTGCCCTAAAGCCATTCACCTATGGTTCTAAGTCCCATCTTCTCTAGATGACTATCGAACGCCTTTTGTGAAAGTGGCTTAGTTAGTGGGTCAGCTACGTTGTCTTCCGATTTGACATACTCCATGTGCATGTCACCTCTACCCATGATCTCCCTGATCACGTGGTATTTCCTCTGTACGTGTTTGGATTGGTGGTGTGATCTCGGCTCCTCTGCTTGAGCTATCGCCCCGTTGTTGTCACAGAAGACGACTACAGGTTCAACAATGCTAGGAACAACATCCAATTCTTGGATGAAGTTTTTCATCCATACACTTTCTTTTGCCGCATCTGATGCTGCGATATATTCTGCTTTTGTGGTTGAGTCGGCAGTGGTAGACTGTTTACAGCTTTTCCAACTGACCGCTCCTCCATTGATGCGGAATATGTATCCAGAGTTGGATTTGAAGTCATCCACGTCAGACTGGAAACTTGCATCAGTGAATCCTTCAAGTTTCAGTTAGTATTGTGGAATACCCACTTAGTGTCAATGTCTCTTTGATGACTAGGTCTAGGAACTAGGTACCAGACTTCATTCCTTTCAAATTGATTGAGCTCCTCTTGCATAGCATCAATCCAGTTAGAATCACTGAGAGCTTCTTCAATTTGTTTAGGCTCTATTTGAGATAGAAAGCTGACAAACATAGCATCATTTGCAGCAGCTCTTCTGGTTTTTACTCTATCCAAAGGATCACCAATTACGAATTTTGGAGGGTGATTCTTGAGCCATTTGAGGTCAGGTTGCAGATCAGAGTGTTGACCTCTTGATTGATCTTGCAACACTACTGTTGGAGTTCCGGTAGTAGTCTCTTGAACAGTCTCTGGTCTGTCAGCTGTTTGTAACTCGTCTGTTAGACAATCAGCAGACGGATTTTGAACAGCACTTGAGCTAGCAGCTGAGTTGAGATCAGGTAGTATGATGGGTACATATTCTTCATTCTTTTCAACACTCAATTTCTGAAAATCAGTAGACAGATTTGAATTAGCACTTTGATTCTTTTCAGAAGATTGGTTTGGTTCATCAAATACTACATGAATGGATTCTTCTACAAGTAAAGTTCTTTTGTTAAAGACTCTGTAAGCTTTACTAACAGTAGAGTATCCTACCAAAACAGCTTCATCAGCCTTTTTCTGCGAAGGCAGTAAGGTGATTTTTTCCATTATTTAAAGCAAAGCATTTACAACCAAAATTTTTAATGTAATGAATATTTGGCTTTCTGTTGTTCCAAACTTCATATGGCGTCTTGTTCTGATTCTTGTTGATCATGCATCTGTTCTGGGTGAACCAGGCTGTATTTGTGGCTTCTGCCCAAAATCTTTGAGGCAGTTTTGCTTCAGCTATCATATTTCTGGTAGCTTCCTTTAGAGTTCTGTTTCTTCTTTCAGCATCTCCATTCTGTTGAGGGGTTCTGGCAGCAAAGTACTAATGGCTTATTCCTCTGGCATTACAATACTCTTCAACAGTAGAGTTTGTAAATTCAGTCCCTCTATCTGATCTGATCTTTAAAATTTTCATGTTTTTCTCGTTCTGGATCAGTTCCATCAGAATAGTCAGATGCTCCTTGGTTTCACTTTTCTTTTCCATGAAAGTCACCCAAGTGTATCTTGAATAATCATCCACAATAGCTAGGCAGTTTTTCTTTCCACCACTGCTGACTGGATCAATAGGCCCAAATATGTCCATGTTTAGCAGCTCCAATATCCTTGTAGAAGATTGGTGCTTCTTGCTTTTGAAAGATGACTTGATTTGTTTACCCTTTTGACAGGCGTCACATAGCTTGTCTTTGCTCATGACTGTTTTTGGAATTCCTTCTACCAAATCATTCTTGATTAATTTGTTGATGGTCTTGAAATTCACATGATTCATCCTTTTGTGCCAGAGCCAACTGATTTCACTAGGTGTTGAAGCCACCAAGCAAACGTTAGAATTCTTGCCCGCAGAATCCCAGTCGACTACATATATATTCCCTTGTCGTCTTCCAGATAATATGACCTTCTTTGTTCCAATCTGTTCAACGGAGCACTTATCTGATGAGAAGATAACCAATAAACCTTTGTCACAAAATTGTCTAATGCTCAGCAGATTGTATTTGAGGCCTAGAACATAAGAGACGTCAGATATCTCAATGTTGCCTTTGATCAGTTTTCCACATGCTACAACCTTGCCTTCTTTCCTGTCTCCAAATTTTAATTTCGGACCGTCTACATCAACCGCATCTGTCAGCTCATGTATGTTGCCACACATGTGTCTTGAACATCCACTGTCCAAGTACCATTTTCTTTTTACTTTACTCCTACTCCTAATCCTAACCTACAAAACAAAAAGAAATTGTTTTAGGTACCCTTATTGTGAGGGTCCTAGAGGATTAGTTTCACCCTTGACAACCAAGATGTTGAAGTCTTAGGCTTCTTAGGCTTCTGAGCTTTGACAGGAGCATGAACAGGTTTATCTTCATCATATTCAGCATGTGTGTTATGTTGATAATTAGTATGATAAGGATGATGTTCATAAGCAGAGTATGGTGCATGATATGCAGGGTATGCATGTATTGGATGAGCAAGGTAAGGAGTAAGTATTGTGGAAATCGAGGTGCATGATATATCGGTGGATATGCAGCAGGTTGCACATAATATGATGACTCATTTCTATACCAAGCATTTTGATTTTTCTTATTTTTATGCTTCTTTGGTTTACTAGATGCTTGCTCATTAACATACGACTTAGTTTTATTGCTAGTCTGATTGGTTTTACTCTTATCAGCAGACTTCTTAGGACTCTACTGTTTAGTTTTACCAGTCTGTTTTTCTAATTTTGGCTATCTGCTTTTCTTAGCCTTAGGAGCTTTCTTCTCCTTTAATTCTTTCTCAGGTGAAGCAGGTTTAGTAGTTTGAACATACAAAATGACCTTACTATTGTCAGCAGATATGAACTTTTCAGTATGATTCAGTTCTAACTTGTCCTGTTCTAAAGGCATCTTCTGTTTACTAGACATATGAGTGGATGCAACAGATGACTTATCATGAGACTTAATGACTTTTTCAAGTTCCATGATTTTACCCTTATATGCTTCAATTTTAGCTTTCAGAGATTCATTCTCTTGCTCAAGTAGTTTGTATTCAGCTGATTCTTCTAGTTTTTCAACCTTAAGTTTCACTGAACTATTTTGCTCTCTTAGCAATATCATCTCTTCCTTAAGCTTTGCAAATGCATCAACAAGACTTGTATTATTGACTACCATTTGCTCAAATGAATTAAATAATTCATTTTCAAGGGGAGTTACCTCATCCTCAGAATCGTCAGTTTCCTTGGCCATTAGGAAGATAAGAGCAGGGTTCTCATCTTCAGTAGACTCTTCCTAAGAAGTGTCTGAGTCTGAATCAGACGAGTAGATGGCAGCCAGCTTCTCTGCTTCTGCCATCAACACGTTGCCTTTCTGATGTTTTCTCTCCTTTCTTATTCTTTTCTCTTCCTCAATGTACTTCTCAGCTTTAGGATAGGGGCAATCTCTGATGAAATGTCCCAACTTCCTGCAATTATAACACATTAGTTTGGATTTATAAGCATCTTTACTATCATGAGAAGAAGAGGTAGGGTAAGAAGTAGAAGCATTGTTGTATTTGTTCTTCATTTTTCTTTTATAGAACTTCTTAAAATTGTTTATCAGCAATGCAACGTCTCCAGCAATGTACTCCTTCTTGTTGAGCAGTGTGGCTTCATCAGATGAGTCCACTTTTTTGCTTTTGTTTGTTGTTCTTCTTGGGTTTTCAACAGCAACCAGTGCGACTGTGGGGCCTGAAGTTGAGGTTTCTTCAATACCCATCCTTGGCAATTTATACTCGTATGCCTTGAGTACGGAGAACATCTCTATTAGAGAGATCTTCCCCAGATCCCTTGACTCTTCCATAGTTGTCACCTTCATGTTGAATTTTGGAGGCAAAGCCTTCATTACTCTGACAGTGATATCTTTGTCGGGGAAGGTCTTTCCAAGCTTTTAACACTTCATTCAGCGTCCTTGTAAACCTTGTATCCATCTGATCAATGGTTTCAGCGGACTTCATCTTGAAGTTACCTAACTTTTCTAGAGCAACACTCAGTTGGTGCTCCTTAATGGCGTCGTTTCCTTCGCTCATGTCACGGACCTTATCCCACATTTCCTTTGCAGTCTTGCAATGTTTGACTTTGTCAAACCTATCATTGTCTAGGGCCTTGGTCATGAACGGCCAACTTTGTCAAGATTGAACAGCTTCAATTCTTCGGATGTCATCTCTTCAAGCTCTTTATTCACCACTATATCAACTTCATCAACCTTTATAGTCTTGGTGATCTTGAATGGACCTTTTGTAATACACGTGTACATATTGTCATTATACGCAACAAGGAAAATCTCCATTCTGATTTTCCAATCCTCAAAACTCATACCGCCGATGTGGGAACATGGCTGATACAATCCATTTTCACAAAGTTTTTATTTTTCAAAAACGTGCTCTTTTGAAAACTTTAAAACCTTTGAAAAACACTCTGCTCAAGCTCTTTGATCAGACAGTTGATTCAAATGAACCATCTGCACTGATACCACTTGTTGGTCCCAAGTGGTCAGTTGAGGTCAGGGGGGGGGGTGAATAGACCTCTGAAAATTTTGGATTTTAAAACTTTTCTAATCGTATGTTAGCTGACTAAGCTGATCAAGAAATGTATGTTGACTCGGCTGATCGTGCACACAGCTTGAACAGCAGAGTCGACCACTCTTCTGATGATAACTTAGCTAATTTCAGCAAAATCAAATTTTCAATCATAATACTTGCAGACGATTTAAATCAGTGTTTTTCACAAGTAATCTTACAAAGAATTTTATCCCCAGTTTTGTAAACTCCTTTTGAAAAATTCTTTCAACAGTTTTCAAGGTGTTTTTATGCAGTTTTGAAATATGCAAGTAAATGATGCAAAGTAAAAACACAGAGAATTTTAATAGTTGTTATATGGATAAAAATCCTTTAGTCCACTCTTCCAAGTCACTTAGATCTTGAGTTATACTATAATCACACAGATTACAATATACACTGCTTGCGCCAAACAACAAATGAACTGGCCGCAAGTGCGTTACAGAAATCACACAGAAAGTCCTATACTACAAAGCCTTATCACTCACAAAGATGGATAACAGCTTTTCACAACACTCTTCTTACAAATTCACTCAGAAAATGATCTATCTTTTAACTTCAACTCAGCTTCAGTTAACAAATAACTTCAGCAGACGAGTGAGCTGTTCTTGAGCTTTTGAGACTTAGAAGATTTTGCTTCGCGGAATGATCTCAGTTGTTGTGTGTTTCTCTAACTCTTGAATTCAGCTCTATTTATACTTGGATTTGAAAATATATCCGTTGATGAAAGACATATTTCAAATCACAAAGTACTGGTCCCCCAAATTCTGGAACGGCTCCCTGCAACTGTTGCATTGTACATTCTGCTGTACTTTTCTGCCAGTCGCATTTAATGCAACCTGCTGATCCGAGGATATCTTCAATCATTTTCCATTAATGCCCTTCTTTTGAAGCATTTATTACACCAAACGCATTTATTACCGTTGGCAGACTTCTTGATCTCTTCCACTCTGCTGATCGAGTTGACCCGTCTGATAGATACTCTGCTGATCAAAATTTGAACTCATCTGATTTCAGTCAGTTGATATCCTACCCGTCTGATTTCGAATTCAGCATAAGATCAGTAGTCTTCTAGACCTTGAATTTTGACCCTTCTGATAGTCTTCTTACTTGATCAAAATTCTTGTAATGGTTCTAAGCATTCCTTACTTAGCTGATTCTGATGTTTTGGGAATCATCAAAACCTCCCTTATCGTCTTAACTTCTTTGCATTCATCTACATCTTCATCCAACTACTGCCTTTGTTGTGAACGTTTAAAATATAGACTGCTGTAAGTACAGCTTCTGCCCAAAATCTTTTTGGAAGTCCTTTTTCAGCCATCATGCTTCTTGCCATTTCAATGATCGTGCGATTTTTCCGCATTGTAACTCCATATTGTTGTGGAGTATATCGCACTGTTAGTTGTCTCTAGATCCCTTTTTCTTTGCAATAATGTAAGAAGGCTTTTCCAATAAATTCTCCTCATCGGTCTATTATGAGAGTCTTTATTTTTCTGCAACCTTGATTTTCCACATTCGCTTTGAACTCCAGAACTTTTGAAAATGCTTCTGATTTTTGCTTCAAAATATAAACCCACATCATTCTACTATAATCATCCACGAACAATAGAAAATATCTATTGTCGTGAAGAGACGAAGTTCGAGTTGGGCCATAAATATCTGTGTTGGTCCCAAAAGTGGTCAATGAGATCTAGAGGGGGGGGGGGCGTGAATAGATCTCATAAACTTTAAAAACTTTTTCTCTAACTTTTTCTGCCAGCAGACAAAGTTGATCTGATTCGTAAGATTACCAAGCTGATCGCGCACAAAGCTTTGACCAGCTGAGTTGACCACTCATCTGATTTCACTAAGCTGATTCAGATAAAATATCAGAGTTTTAGAAACTAGTTGACAGCGGATTTATCAAGTGTTTTTCAACCAATCTGTTCCTCTTTAAGTTTTCACTAAAAAGATTTTATCCCCAGTTTTTACAACTCCTTTTAAAATCTTTTGGTTCAGTTCGTATGTTTGAGTTCTTTTGAAAGTAAGCAAGGTAAAGAAACTATGAATCAAACACAAATAATTTTTTATGGTGGTTATATGGATAAAATCCTTTAGTCCACTCTTCCAAGTCACACAGATCTTGGGTTATACTATAATCACAAAGTTTACAGTATACACTGCTTGCGCCGATCAACAAATGAAAAGGCCACAAGTGCGCAGTAAGAAATCACAAAGAAATCCTACTCTCCGAAGCTAGATCACTCACACAGATGGATCTACACTCCTCACGCTATTTTCAGTATAGGAGCTCACAAAGAAAACCTATACTAAGAAGCTATATCACTTCACACAGATGGATATACACTCCTTTCTTTTCTCAGTTGAAAGTCACTCAGACAGACAACGTAAGTTCTCTGTTCTTCAACGAAAAGCTTTGTCAACAAATGACTGGGCTTGTGATCAGACGACTCAACTGATGGATCTCGCTCTTAAGATGTGATCTTGAATTGTGCAAGTCTCTTTTAGATCTTCAATTAGTCTTCTATTTATACTCTCGAATTTGAATTTCTGCCCGTTGAAGATGAGACAGAAATCTGCAGTCCTCGAGTGCTGGTCCCCATTTCTGGAAAGGCTCCCTGCAACTGCTACAGTACAGTCTGCTGTACTTTCTGTCAGTCGCATTTAATGCACTCGGCTAGTTACCGTTGGACAGCTTGCTGACAGTCTTCACTTAGCTGATGGGAGTACTAAGCTGATGGCTACTCGGCTGATTCAAGAATGAACATATCTATCTTGACTCGGCTGATGATCACCAATCTGATCTTTACTGATCTGATATCCCACTCGGCTGATTCGGTCACATAGCTTCCAAACCTTGAGATAGGTTTCACTAAGCTGTTCTTAGTTGATGACTTAACCTTTTGATCTTCAAAACCTTTATGGCCTTTTTGTCATCTTCAAAACCTTCTCTAATTTATACCAACAATTTCCCCCTTTTTGGTGATGACAAAACCTTCAACTAAGAACGTCTTCTAAGTCTTCAGATTTGGTCTTCATACCTTGAGATGGAAATTTATTGATCTGATACAACTTTAAAAAATTACCAATAGTTGGTTCTTTCCCTTTTCTGATCTTCTGTTTAAAGGGTTCTTAGTTTCATACTTTATCTTCCCACTTTTTGTCATCAACAATAATACTTGAGTTGCATATCTTCTACCCCTTTTTCTCTTTATAGGATTGCAAACTTAGTATGCTGAAGACAATTAGGTGAGTACTAGGCTGAATTAGGTAGTCTTCGTTGATGTTTATCACTCCAGCTAGAAAATTCCCTTAACTTCAAGAATTGATACCACTTGATGTTGTTTGTGGTCTGATTCCACTTATAGTCTGATGCTACTTTTAGTCTGATACTACTTGTATGAATGTAAATCAGATTAGTCAGCTGATATCACTTGTTGATGTTATAACTCTTGCTGATACCACTTGATGTAGTACATTCTTGAATAACACTTGTCTAGTGAGTTCCAGTCGGCTGATAAGAAGCAGTATTCTGATAGCTTCATTTTGACTTATTGAAAACTTCATCTTTATTTAGGAGTACCGCTCGTCATACACGTTTCCCCTAAGTTCAAGAATCCGTGGTCAAGTAGTCTGATGAGAGTTTCTCTTCAAAGACACTCAACCGTTGAATTTCAGTAAGCTGTTCTGGGTTAGTCTTCTGATAAGTTCCCCCTCAACTTATGAATCCAAAATCAACAAACCACTTTTCTTTGTCACATGGTTGACTTGTTGGTTTCTGATGGTCCTTATACCACTTGTAATCCTTTGATAGGCTTCAGATTTCAAACAATCTTGCTTCCTTGAAATCTCCAAATGTAGCGTCTACCACTTGTTGATACCACTTGTTGGTTTATACCAATTGTCTGACACCACTTGTCTGATATCACTCACTTGACTGATATCACTTGATGGTTTGGAGCAATCTGATATAAGCAGGTTGATAGTACCATTTCCTGGTTCACACTTGCTGGTAAGATCACTTGTTGAATTTGTTGAAATTTGCAAGGGCAGTCAACTCATCTTTGTCATCTCACATGCAATTCACCTGTAAAACAGAGGACTATTTTTGGTACCCCTTATTTGTTTGGTCCAGCAGGGTTAGTGAAACCTTTAACATGCGATGATCTAGTGACTTATGTTTTATCATGATGATATCACTTGTCATTATGATACCACTTTCTAGTCATGATTAAAACAATGCTCATAAGCAAGGTAAGATGCATGAAAGGTGTGATAAACATGCATATTGAAATGAGGATGGCAATCAGCACAGTGAACATGATTAATATGATAATATTTATAAGCATAGTGCATGTCATAATGATAATTATCATAATGTGATTCAAATTCTTGCCAGATAATTCATTTTTGCCCCAATTTCTTACCTGAGTTATTTAATAGCTCACCTTAGATTTAGCAGACTTGACATTTAAATTTTACTCCAATCAGCAGCCTATTCGGTTGATGGGTTTAAGTAGTCTGATTCGTCTTAGGTAGCTTACTAGGAATTCTAACCTATTGAGCATCAGTAGACTTCTTCTTTTAAGCCTCTGATTTCTTTTATTTAGAGAATGATGTAATTTCTTCTTTTAAATTCATTTATATCTTCAAAACAAACTGCATACTCAGCTTTTGGAGTTTCATTCTCATGCTCAAGCTTTTTGTAGTCAGCTGATTCTTGAGGTTTTTCAACCTGAAGTTTCAGTGATCTATTTTGCTCTTTTCAGCAGAGTCATCTCTTCATTAAGCTTGGCAAATGTACAAACAATATTTGAATTAGTAATATAGCATTTATTCAACAATTCAAATAGTGCATTTAATTAATAGTAGAAGTTACCTCAGTTTCAGAATCATCAGATTCTATGACAGTTAGGCATAGGGTCTCAGGTACTTCTTCAAATTATTTATCAGACGACTGACTGTCTGAATAAGATGTGCAGGAGTTTATTAGCTTTGCTGCATCAGCTAACTTTGATTTGCTCTTTCTAAGCTTACGCTCCTTTTTGGCACGCTTTTCCTTTTTAGCAAACTTTTCAGATGATGAATGTGGATGATCTTTCATCAAGAGTCCATACTCCTCTTCATTGTAGTCTCTAAGTTTTGCTTTGGAGGAATCCCTGTTTTCCTGAAAATGATCAGAAGAAGATGAAGTAGCATTTTTATATTTTAATTTCATTTTCTTTTTGTAGAATTTCTCGAAATCATTCAGCAGCAGGGTAACGTCGTCAGCAGTGTAGACTTTTTCTGAATTCAGCAGAGTCTTCTCTTCAGACTTGTCCGCTGATTTCCTTGACTTGTCTGACGCCATTAAAGCAGCAGTAGGGTCTGAACTGGTTGACACTTCTAATCCCATTCTTGGCATCTTATACTCAAATGCTTTGAGGGATGAGAACAGTTCGGAAAGGGAAATCTTCCCTAAATCCCTTGATTCTTCCATGGCTGTCACCTTCATGTTGAATTTAGGTGGAAGAGCCTTGAGAACCTTCATGGTGATCTCCTTGTTCGAAAATTCTTTACCAAACCTTAGAACTTAATTCAGAGCTTTGGCAAATCTGGTATCCATCTGATAAATTGTTTCACCAGACTTCATCTTGAAATTTTCAAACTCCTCAAGAGCCACACTGATCTTGTGCTATTTGATAGCGTCGTTTCCTTCGCTTAGCTCGTAGACTTTATCCCACATCTCTTTGACAGTTTTGAAATGCTTGATCTTCTGGAATCTTTCTTCGTCTACAGCTTTGAACATAATGAGCTTAGCCTTTTTATCAAGGTTTACTAAGTTGATTTCTTTGGGAGTCAGCTCATCCAGCTCTTTGTCAACTATCTGATCTTGTTGACCAGCAACCTTCACAGTCTTTTGAAATATGAATGGTCATTTTGTAAAACAAGTAAGCATGTTGTCGTCGTATGCGGCAAGAAGGATTTCCATTCTGATTTTCCATCTTTCAAAGTCCATAAGGCCAATGTGAGGAACATGGCTTATGACATCCATTTTTCAAAAAGTTTTTGATTTTCAAAATATGCTTTCCTTTTTGAAAAATTTGGAAAAACACACCTTGGATCAAGTTCGTTTGATCAGGCAGAGAATCAGATGAACCAACCTGCTCTGATACCACTTGTTGGTCCCAAAAGTGGTCAATAAGATCAAGAGGGGGGGGGGGTGAATAGATCTCATAAACTTTAAAAACTTTTTCTCTAACTATTTCTGTCAGCAGACAAAGTTGATCTGATTCGTAAGATTACCAAGTTGATCGCGCACAAAGCTTTGAACAGCTGAGTTGACCACTCATCTGATTTCACTAAGCTGATTCAGATAAAATATCAGAGTTTTAGAAACTAGTTGGCAGCGGATTTATCCAGTGTTTTTCAACCAATCTGTTCCTCTTTAAGTTTTCACTCAAAAGATTTTATCCCCAGATTTTACAACTCCTTTTAAAATCTTTTGGTTCAGTTCGTATGTTTGAGTTCTTTTGAAAGTAAGCAAGGTAAAGAAACTATGAATCAAACACACATAATTTTTATAGTGGTTATATGAATAAAATCCTTTAGTCCACTCTTCCAAGTCACACAGATCTTGGGTTATACTATAATCACAAAGTTTACAGTATACACTGCTTGCGCCGATCAACAAATGAAAAGGCCACAAGTGCGCAGTAAGAAATCACACAGAAATCCTACTCTCCGAAGCTAGATCACTCACACAGATGGATCTACACTCCTCACGCTATTTTCAGTATAGGAGCTCCCAAAGAAAACCTATACTAAGAAGCAATATCACTTCACACAGATGGATATACAGTCCTTTCTTTTCTCAGTTGAAAGTCACTCAGACAGACAACGTAAGTTCTCCGTTCTTCAATGAAAAGCTTCGTCAACAAATGACTGGGCTTGTGATCAGACGACTCAACTGATGGATCTCGCTCTTAAGATGTGATCTTGAATTTTTCAAGTCTCTTTTAGATCTTCAGTTAGTCTTCTATTTATACTCTCGAATTTGAATTTCTGCCCGTTGAAGATGAGATAGAAATCTGCAGTCCTCGAGTTCTGGTCTCCATTTTCTGGAACGGCTCCCTGCAACTGCTAAAGTACAGTCTGATGTACTTTCTGTCAGTCGCATTTAATGCACTCGGCTGGTTACCGTTGGACAACTTGCTGACCGTCTTCACTTGGCTGATGGGAGTACTAAGCTGATGGCTACTCGGCTGATTCAAGAAGGAACATATCTATCTTGACTCGGCTGATGATCATCAATCTGATCTTTACTGATCTGATATCCCGCACGGCTGATTCGGTCAAATAGCTTCTAGACCTTGAGATAGGTTTCACTAAGCTATTCTTAGTTGATGACTTAACCTTCTGATCTTCAAAACCTTTATGGCCATTTTGTCATCTTCAAAACCTTCTCTAATTTATACCAACAATCTGCATGTATTAGTTCAGGAGGAACTTTGGCTCTATAGGATGCCTTTAGAAATGGTAGGTGATGCATTTTTCCATAAATACATCCTTCGCATGTTGTGTTTCGATCTGGAATATTTGGAAGACCAAAAACCATATTTTTTCTTTTAAGAGATTGAGACCTTTGTAATTCAAATATTCATACCTTAGTGATGAGGGCTATTTTATACCCCATATGATATTCGGAGAACTCAAGAATAATAGATCGGCCCGACCATACCGCTCGATCGTAAGTACTTGTCTACCCGATCTAACATGGTGCGCCCCAGCGACCAAGCTAATATCCGAGTACGAAAAGGACATCACTCCGAGTCCTAGTAGGATTACGTTTCCTTGTATAGTTAGGGATAAACACCTATAAATACAATTTACTTGTATTGTATTAGGGCACACGATAATAACATCATACGCTTACATACTTTGTAATCTGAGATTAATCAAATACAAGAGCTTTCGCTATAGTTATTCATCTTTACGTTATTCATCATTACTTCCTACCTTCGTAACGTATTGTTCATCTTTGAGTTGATCCATCCGGAATAAAGTAACTAAGCCCACCAATCCAATTATAATCTAATCTCGTATAAATATAATTGATTTAATTGAACTACACGAAATTCGGTTAAATCAGTTGGCGCCCAACGAGGGGCTGAGTTAATTATTCGATAGACACATGGCTCGCCCAAGGAAGAACGCACGCAACGAGTCAAGGAGTAACACAACATACCCACACATGCCGTCGCATGGTCTGCAAGAAAATACAACAAATAATGAACAAGTCAGCAATGCGCTCGACAATCAGCAAGAAAACGACCATCCATCGGATCGGCAAGAATGCCTTGAAGCCAACATCCAACTCCCGCAGGGACAGCAGGACGCTGCTGCCGATCCAGCCCCAATGGACCCTGGGATCGCAACCATTCCCGTCCCACTGTCAGAAAGGGAAGAAAAACTTAAACAAATAGCACTACTGGTGAATTCCCTATATCCAGGGGTTCAAGCAATTCCCGAACAAGAACCCAGAGACCCAAGAGCGGCCCAAGCGCAACCTGTTAGGAGAACTCAAAGGCAGGTTGACCACATATCAGAACATGCCGATAGTCCGGGGACCGACCAGCAATTTCTAGCTACTCCGCAAAGGAGCAACGCAAAACCAGTTTATAACCATGTCCGAAGGAGGGCGAATCGGACAAAACCCCCTGCTCATGTCGTACATCAAGGGTCGAAAGAGATTACTATTATTCCTATCGACGATGACGTCATCGACCCGACCCCTAATCAACCGAAGACCGTGTGCTTCTCGGAAAGAGACATCGAAAAGATGGTTGAAGAACGTGTGGAACAAAGGCTACTGGCTGTTCAACAGCCATGGACAAGGAGTAGAGAAGTCCAGGAAAGCATAGCTGCATGTTCCCCTTTCTGTAGGGAAATCAAGGAAGCACAGTCGTCCGGACAAGTTCCGGGACGATGACCACGATACGACGGTACGACTGACCCAGACGATTACATATTCAGCTTTACGAACATAATGAATCTGTATGCACACTCGGCTGAATACACCGCCAAGTTAATGGTTACAATATTCGAAAGGTTGGCGTTAGATTGGTTTGGAAAACAACCAACCAATTCCATATTCAGTTTTCGTGAGCTATGTAACAAGCTGACCCAACAATTCGCCAGCCAGAAGAGACAGAAGTTCCCCATGAGTTATCTGGTAACTATTAATCAGCAAGAAGGAGAATCCTTGAGAAGCTGGTTGGCTAGATTCAATGTGAAATTGCTTAAAATCGATTCGCCAAATATCGACTACATAATCTCCATACTATTTAACCTCACCAAAAACAGACAATTTGGGAATTCCCTAAGTCGAAAACAGCCGAGGACATTCGCAGATGTTATGACCTTAGCCTCGAAATATATGACTCTAGAAGAGATGAACTCCTTTAAAGATAAAAATAGGAGCAAAGCTTCAAACTCTGGCCTAAAACGACAGGATAAAGCTCCCATTTCAAAGCCAATAGATTATGGTCAATCTTTTAGAAAAGGAAATGTTTTCCAGAGATTGGATTATAATCGCAACGATCGGGATAAAAGACCTAATGTCTATGTAAGACCCAGATCAGCTGAACTACCTCAAAGGAATTGAGTAGATCACGTGGAATACACCAAATTGAATGCCCCTACGGAAGAGATCCTATTGCTACTCGAGAGAAACAATTGGATTCCCCCCAACGAAAATAATTACACAGGCTAAGTCAGGAGCTCGAAATTACAACCTATATTGTCGGTACCATCGAGCTCATGGACACCGCACTGAGGACTGTTTCGATCTTGATTTAACCGATTTTCGTCGGGTTAATGGTATCAGTGAATTTGTGATATTGGGAATTTTCAATATATATGTTTTATAGGGCTCTGTTACTTTATTCAGGATGGATCAATCTCAAGGAAAAGCAATATCTTAAGAACAAAAAGTAAATACTTAAACCAACGCAAAGAATACACAAATATGAAGAGAAAGCTCTCTATTATTGAATAATTAGTGAGTTGTGCAGTTTATGCAGGATGCAATGGCGTATTTGCCTTGTGATTCAGAGTTTTCGGAGTCGTTTAATACAATGATTAACTAGGTATTTATATCATGCTAAACCTAGCGTTACAAGGAAACATAGTCCTAATAGGACTCGGCCCAAATATCCTTCTTGGATCCGGTATATAGTCTTCTAGTCGAAGAGAGCTGTATTTGGCCGGGTCGATAAGATGATCTTGAACAGCCTGATTTGATCGAATCGATCTCAAGTTCTTTAGTCGATCCGTACAGTATGTAGGGTGCGAAATAGCCCCCATCAGTACTCCCTCACTTCTTCGAGCGTATAGATAATAGAAGCTCGTAGAAGTAGATAATTCTTTACGACTGTTTATTTTCTATGAATGGAGCCTCGTTAAAAACCTTTCTTAAGAAAAACCCTGTGGGAAAAAATCTTAAGTAAGGAAAAGAGTGCTACACATCATAGATAGTCGTTTTCTCTTTTCAATTACGAATCGCCACGCGTCTATTCTGGAGGCTTTTCATCTCCTTCCGTTTTTGGCGGGAATGTGATTAATTGTGATGAGTTCGAAACGTCTTTTTCTTGCTTAGTCGTTCGTCATATAAATAGGTGACTTTTGAGTTCGTCATTTTTCCTTTATACTTGCTTATAGTTCGTAGTCATTTTCTTGCTTAGTCGTTCGTCATATAAAGTTTTCCTTTTATCGACTTATATCCTTCGAGAGTCTGAAAATATGGCTTCTTTGAGAAAATCTTCTTCTTCCTCGAGGGAGAATGTTGCTCTTAATAACGAGGAGGAGTTGCGCTCTAATCTTTTGGGCGAACAATCTGCAATTTCTGAATTCGTTGTTCCCATAGAAGATACTTTTAAGGTACAGATTCTTTCTGACATAGAGGTTGCTGCCCGAGCCAAAAAGGGCAAAGGTACTGCTCCTCAGATTTCTGAACCAATTGAGGACCTAGCTTGTGCTTATACGGTGGATACTTTTCCGGAGGTCGTGAACAATTATGCCAAATATTTCCCGGAGGGCTCCGAGATAATACTTCCTTCCCCCTCCGATAGAGTCACTTCTCCACCGGAAGGATGTCGCGCTTTTTATACGGCTCACTTTAATAGCAGCCTCCGTCTTCCGTTGTCTCCCCTCTTCTTTGATATCTTGAGAATATTTAGTGTGTCCTTGACACAATTAGTTCCAAATTCTGTGGCTTTCCTGGTTTGCTTTTCTGTCCTGATGATCGCGAAAGGGTTTAAACCTTCCTTTCGTAACTTTACACAACTTTTCCGGTTCAACATTTCCAGTTCTTCTAATCGCGGGTATTTCTTCGCCAGTCAGAGACCTAGTCGAGCGATCTTCGACGCCCCCGTTTCTAGCAACCCTTTTTGGAAATCTCACCTTTTCTTTGTTCGCCCCCCACCTCATCTTCGTTCGGCGGATGGTTCGACTATGCCCTTCTCGTGGGATCATGATTTCAAATGGGTATACGGAGGTCGCTTGCCGACTGGTGAATTCATTCCTGACGATGCTCAGTTTATCGCTGAAATCCCTGATATGCGTGCAAACAAATATCAGAGTGCTCTTCTGATTGGGGAAACTTTCCTTCGTAAAGCGGGATTGAGTGTTCATACTTTTCCAATCAGTTCATCATTGGAATCATTGGGTAAGCATCTCTCTTTAATTTAGTGTTACGATAATATCTTCTTATATAGAGAAACTAACTTTTATTTTGTTTCTTGTTCAGCTCATATGGTAGAAAATTCTCGACATTATTCAAAGGGAAAAATGGTGTTATCCAAATCCTCTAAATCCATAGTTAACAACCCGATCGAGCAGAGAGCTTCTCGGAAGAGGAAACTGGAGTTGAGTCATGAGTCCGAGGAGAATGGAGAGGAGTCTCCAAATTCTTCCCAAGATTCCCCTGTTCGTCAAGGGACTGGGCCTGATTATCCCCCCCTTCAGCTTAGAACATCCTTGGGAATTCGTGGATGTCGTAGTTGGTCGATGCCTCATCCTAGCGACAACCCGGTGGGGAGGAAAATGAGCTATTATGGTCGTTCTGGCCATGATCTTTCTTTACTGGGCGACAATCATCCGAAACCTACTTTGGTTGAAATGATCGAGGATCATTTAGAGGGGAAGAGAACCGCTGGTTATTCTGAGAAAGATTCTCTTGTCCATGATGAAAGCGAGAATGCGGTCGATAAGGCTACTAGCGTTCTCTTATCCGGGGTTTTTACTCGTGATTTGAACAAACTTTTCCGTAAGGATCCTCTGGAGAAATTTCAGCGAGCTTCTCTTTATGCTGAAAAGGTAAATTCTTTTGAGCTCGCTCTATAGGATATTCTTTATTTCGAAGATATTCTTGCTAACTTATTTCTTGTTTTACCCCTTTGCTTTTTCAGACTAAGACTTGTCTAGCCTCATACGCCTACGAAACTGCACTCTGGAAACAGCAATGTGAGTTTCTAGATGAGAAAAATAAAGCTCTACTTCGTAAGTTTTCTGGTTCAGAGGTTGGTCCCTCAACATCTTCTTCCGTTCCTGTCGTAGAGACTCGTGCTACTAGGACTGAAGATCAAGAGATCATAAATAGGATTATGGAGGTTTCCCGTGCTCAAGAGCAAGCCAATCAAATGGCCAAAAATTTAGAGGAATTTCAATTTCAGAGTACGGCTCGAATTAGTGAACTAGAATCTCAAGTATCAAGTCTTCAAACTTCTTTAGAGGAGTATGAAAAGGACATCCCTCTTAGTGGACTTAAGAATCGATACGGTAGGAACCCTGATGAAAGAGTTATTCGCGAATTCCTTAACTCTCCTGTCCATACGGCGTTGGTGTATCAGATGGTCGGTCCTTTTCTGGAGAGTACTTTCAAGAAGGCGGTTCATCAGCTGGTCGCTTTAGAGATAATCGACGACCGTCGAAAGGACTATTTTAAGGCGGCGCACATTCGGTTGAATCGTTATGGCAAAATTTATTCTCCTTCCGAGCTTCCAGATGTCGTATATCAAGGTTTTCCTCTGGCTCACCTTGTCAAAGAATTCGGAAAACCATTGCCGATTCATCCTTCTGATGTTAACGATGAGCTTGATAATATTTTTATCGATCCAGAAGACGAAGAAGAAGAAGGAGAAGATATTGGCACGACCGAGAACGTCGGTAGTGAACAGAGAATTCCAGATAGCGACCAGGCTTCTTGATATAGTGGCTTTTGAAATAATCTTTGTAATTATTTACCCGTAGGTTTAATTGTAATTTTACCTTTTCATCCCTTTGTACGCTAAGCGTTTCATATTCTGACAGTCACGTCTTTTCATCTTCGCCGTAATAATTAAGACAAGTCATTAAGTTCGCCGTAATCATTATGTGTGTGTCTTTTCAAATTCTAGTGTTTGTTCCAAGGTCAGTTTTTCTATTTCGCGCCCTTTCTTTAGGTCTGTAGCGTCTTTTCGTGTAGTATAAATACTAAAGGTAAAAACTTGACTTGTTATTTACCGTTATACTCGTCTCTTCTAATAGAATACTCTTTCTTTGGCTAGTCGATAAACTTTCTCGTTACTTGCTTTATATTTTTCAACAATTCGATCATGAGTAATCTTTTCGGCAATACTTTGAAACGACCTTCTCGTGAGAGCGCTAGGGATAATAGATCCAAAAAATCTCGAAGAGATGGGCCGTCGATGGAGCCTCCTCGTTCATCCCCAATAATTAGGTCGGTGGTTGATACTCGTGTTATTCCTTCCGAACCTTTTTCTGTAGTAAACTCATCGTTTCCAGAACCAATCTTTTCTTCTTCCACTCAAGTAGGAAGTATGCCTTCCCCTGGTCGGGTAGCTTTTGGCGATATGTCCAATGAGGAACCGACTTATAATATACCTGTTACTTCAGGTGCTTCTTCCTTCGAGCATGTTTTTCATGGAGGGGATTTTGCTATTTCCCTTCCTTTGTCTACTTCTACTGCCCCAACCGCCAGCGAAGGGCAAGTTGGTGATGGCTTTTTTGTCAATCCTTCCACAACACAATCTATTTTGCAAGATTGTCCTGATTATTTATTTCATGATACCACGGTGATGACTACTTCTTTTGAATCTGGGGGACCTTCTGGGGGTCGGTTTGGGTCGAGGTCTGGTCGTCGCACCGTTATTTCTGCTTCGGGCAAGGAGACCTCTGTTAGCCCCAACGAGAGAGATTCTCCTCGTTTGTTAGATGATCGTTGTATTCTCGAGCAGGTCAAGGACATTATGTTGTCAGAGACTCCGCGCCCTGACGGTGTCCCTTCTAATAGTGAATTGCCTGGCTCAGTTGAGCCTGATGCTTTGTCCTGGGATCTGGGTTTGAGCACCATTTTGCCTGGTGAGCTGAGGAAACTTGAGGGTACTTCCAATGTACGCCTTGTTCAGTCGCTGGTTAAGATATGCGAGCAGGTAGACATATCTTTCCATAATTTTCCCTACTTTTATTTCGATTTTCATGTTGTGTGAGGGTTTTTCTCATTCTTCTTCTTTTTTAGTCCAAATATCTTGCCCTTCAGCTGGGTGTGCAGAACGATAATCTGTGGAATAGTAAGGATGCTTACCAAAGACGGTTGGATTCGGAATCGGCGAAGGTCGCAGGGCAGACTCTCCAGCTGCAGCTTGCCAATGATGATTTGAAAAAATTGCAGGAGGAGAAGTCTGTCTGGGAGCAGGAGAAAAACGACTTGGTTCGGGCTGCTGTCCTTGCAGAGGAGTCTCAACGGCGGTCCTATGAGGAAGGATATGACGCTGGTTATCTAAAGCGTCAAGAGGAGTTGATGGCGTTTGCTGGCAACTTGACTCCTCGGAGGACTGTTTCTAGTAGTCGACCTGCTGACCGTTCTTCTCAGTGATCTTTGTTCGACCTGGCAGGCCTTGGACTGTCTCTTTTTTTTTTTTTTTTTTTTTTCCCTGCCCAACTTTTGTGCGTTTGTTTGGGCTGAAATTTTTGTAATGGGAGAAGCACTAAATTGGAAATTATGACCTTTTTGTAGGCAGATTCTTGCCTTGATCAATTTTCTTCTGTAGATATACTTTGTTATGCACATTTTGCCTTTATGCATAAATATAATCATCATGAAATAATCAGTATAGATTAGCATACTTATCTGAAATTGATCTTTGCGGAGAATATTCAGGATAGAGAAAAGGTAGCTTGATCTTGCTTGGTCACTGTTTAAGTAGCCGAATGATATAATGTTTGTGCTGCAAATCAAATTTTGTTGATCAACCCAGTATAGTCCCTTGGGTTATATTCAAAACCGTGTAGTACATCAAAAATGTAGATGGTTGGATTTTTTCGTGTCGATAATCGATTCAAAAGCTGTTAAGGAACGCTCATCATCTTGATCGATGTTCAATTTATGCCCTGTCCTTTTGTCTTTTTGTGATCTAAATCTTATATAAGGAGGCTATTGTCCCTTTTGTTGAACTCCGCTTTTCTTTACATCAGACTAAGGGAAAATATCCCTTTCAGTATCTTCAAAGCTTCATGTATCCCAGCATTAATTTGAACTATATGTTCCTCAAATGGTGTATCATTACATCATTTCTTTGATATGGGAGGAATTGGAAAATGTAGAAGTCTTTGGCAGATCTGACCTGTTCAGACCTCCTTCAGCAATTCTTTGGTATGTTAGGCAGTGACTTCTTTGCAGTTCCGAATAAGGAGGGCTATTCTCATGATTTCTATGTCAGATAACTTGGACTCAAAAGGAGTTCTTGTATGTCTTAGTTAATGGTTACCCATATGACGTATGAGGCAGTGACGGCACTCGTATGGTGAAGGTTTTCATCTTTTATCTTTTATCGAGCAAGTAATCTTTTCACGACGATCTTAAACTTGTATGCCTTCGTTTGTGGTCGGTCTATTTGGTCCGGAGCTCCTTTAATTCCCCGAACGATGATCGCTTTGATCTACGTCTTTCTGGTTATCGACTGGTTGAGTCGACTAAATAGCGCCGTTCCAACTTACTTGCATTTATTACGGGGAGTTAAAGGGTCGCATTTATGTCCGTTGATCAAATACTTTTTCAGCCGTTGGATTGCTTAGGTCTATCCCTATAAATAGGGAAGTGACTTGCATACTTCATTTGCAATTTCCCAAAAAGGATGGAGATCTCAGCTTCCTTAAATTTCATTTTGCCTTCGGATCCCATAATATTCAAAAAGTCACATTATCGTGATTCACATTGTAATAGCTTGATGTTCTTCTACCTTGTACTGACGGGTCCCATGGAAGCCCTACCTTGTTCTAACGGGTCCATGAGGCCTCAAATGTTGTTTTCACAGATTTGAGGTCCGTGGTTTCTGTTTGCACATGGAGGGTTCATACTTGCCAATCACCCCCGCTCTTGGATGTCACCTCAGGGGTGATAGACCACCGGGGTGTGCTGGTTAATTTTTCTTCTGCGACGGTCCCGAAGAGATTCTGCTTTAGGATAAAATATTAACTCCTAAAGTAGAAGCAGTATCTCGTTGTGGGTGAATGAGTGTTGCCACCTATCTGGCTGGTAATGATCAATTCGTATGGAGGAACATTTGATCTTCCGTCCCTGGCCATCGAACTAAAGAAGTCGACCATCCTGAGCAGCATGCTTCTTAGGTGGTCTATCATAATCGACAAGGTACTAGGGAGGAGATTGGTGTTTCCGTGGTCATTGTCGTGAAGATCGCCGATCTTATAGGATCATTTCATCTAAACCATTGTAACGGTGTTTATGTAGTGTGTAGATCTTTGTAACGTAGGACTTTTTGTATGTAACTGATTTGATGAATAAAATATTACTTTTATCCCTTGCATCTTCCTTGTCGTTGATTCTGTCATAATTTCTTATTTACGAGGAGCATTTTCCGAGCAGATGGATTCATACTTAATTCATCTTCAAGACTTTAGGAGTATTAGCAAATCTTTTAGATCGTTAGGAACAGATCGAGGAGTGTTTATTGAGCGGATCAATGTTTACTCAACTTGTTATAATTTAGACTTAGGTTTTTATCACCTGAAATCTTTCTGATCGTTGTAAATATATCGAGGAGTTTTTATTGAGCGGATCAATGTATACTCAACTCTGTTTGATTAGACATAGGTCGAGGAGTGTTTATTGAGCGGATCAATGTATACTCAACTAATTTTTTATTAGACTTAGGTTTTTAACGCAAAAGCCTTTTAATCGTTGAAAATATATCGAGGAGTGTTTATTGAGCGGATCAATGTATACTCGACTCTTTTATAATTGAGACTTAGGTTTTTAATACCAAAAGTCTTTTAATCGTTGAAAAATTGATCGAGGAGTGTTTATTGAGCGGATCAATGTTTACTCAACTCGTTGTTTAGACTTAGGTTTTTAATACCAAAAGTCTTTTAATCGTTGAAGATATATCGAGGAGTGTTTGTTGAGCGGATCAATGTTTACTCGACTCTTTTATAATTTAGACTTAGGTTTTTAATACCAAAAATCTTTTAATCGTTGAAAAATTGATCGAGGAGTGTTTATTGAGCGGATCAATGTTTACTCAACTCGTTGTTTAGACTTAGGTTTTTAATACCTGAAGTCTTTTTGAATCGTCATGAGTAGATCGAGGAGTTTTTATTGAGCGGATCAATGTTTACTCAACTCGTTTATAATTTAGACTTAGGTTTTTATACCAGAAGTCCTTTTGATCACTGCCAGAAGTCCTTTTGATCACTGAATATATATCGAGGAGTGTTTATTGAGCGGATCAATGTATACTCGACTCGTTTTATTTAGACTTAGGTTTTTAGTACCTGAAATCTTTTAATCTTCGTGAATAATGAACGAGGAGTTTTTATTGAGCGGATCAATGTATACTCGACTCGTTTTTACTTAGACTTAGGTTTTTAATACCAAAAGTCTTTTAATCGTTGAAAAATATATCGAGGAGTGTTTTATTGAGCGGATCAATGTATACTCGACTCGTTTTTACTTTAGACTTAGGTTTTTATACCAAAAGTCTTTTTGATCGTTGAATATATATCGAGGAGTGTTTATTGAGCGGATCAATGTATACTCGACTCGTTTTTACTTAGACTTAGGTTTTTAATACCAAAAGTCCTTTTGATCGCTGAATATATATCGAGGAGTGTTTTATTGAGCGGATCAATGTATACTAGACTCGTTTTTACTTTAGACTTAGGTTTTTATACCAAAAGTCTTTTTGATCGTTGAATATATATCGAGGAGTGTTTATTGAGCGGATCAATGTATACTCGACTCGTTTTTACTTAGACTTAGGTTTTTAATACCAAAAGTCCTTTTGATCGCTGAATATATATCGAGGAGTGTTTATTGAGCGGATCAATGTATACTCGACTCGTTTTTACTTAGACTTAGGTTTTTAATACCAAAAGTCCTTTTGATCGCTGAATATATATCGAGGAGTGTTTATTGAGCGGATCAATGTATACTCGACTCGTTTTTACTTTAGACTTAGCTTTTTATACCAAAAGTCTTTTTGATCGTTGAATATATATCGAGGAGTGTTTATTGAGCGGATCAATGTATACTCGACTCATTTTTACTTAGACTTAGGTTTTTAATACCAAAAGTCTTTTTTAATCTTCGTGAATAACGGACGAGGAGTTTTTATTGAGCGGATCAATGTATACTCAACTCGTTTTTATGGTCGGATTGAGGAGTGTTTATTGAGCTGATCCATGTATACGTAACTCCTTTTGTCCCAATCTCAACCAATATGATAGTAGAATTCCAAGGAGTGATTACCGAAACAATCGATTTATAGAAATTGCTAAAATCTTTAATAATTGAACTGTAGGCTAAGGCCTTTATTACAAAGACTAAAACTCAATGAAATAAAATAAAACAATGCAGTATACTATGCTAAAATTTATTTACCATAGTATTTTCTAAGGTTGACTGCGTTCCAAGTTCTTGGTAAGGCTGTTCCATCCAAGTGTGCAATTTTGTACGAACCTTTCTTTCCTACGCCAATGAAGCACCGTCGACATGCATTAACCAAGTTTGATCTTCTATGATCAAGACATCGTCGTTGAGGCTGCTCGATGATTCAGTTGCCTGTGTCGGTGTTTCCAATAGAAAATCAGCTAACACTTGGGCCTTAATTGCGATTCTTGGTTTGTAATCGATTTCGAATTGGCCGAGTTCGATCGCCCATTTGATTAATCTTCCGGAGGCTTCCGGTTTTGCTAAGACTTGTCTTAATGGTTGATTTGTTAAAACCACTATTTTGTAGGCTAAAAAGTAAGGTCGAAGTTTTCGTGCAGCCACTACTAAGGCCAAAGTGAATTTCTCAATTTCCAAATAATTCTTCTCCGCGCCTTGTAATAATTTGCTTAAATAATAGACAGGCTTATGTTCTGAACCTTCTATCTTTATTAGTACTGAACTAACGGCCGCGTCGGAGATCGAGATGTAGATATACAATGGTTCTCCTTCTGTCGGTTTGGCCAACATCGGGGGTGTTGTCAAGTACTCTTTGAGTTGTTCGAAGGCTCGATCGCATTCTTCGGTCCAAACGAAGTTTTTTGCTTTTCGAAGCGTTTGGAAAAAGGGCAAACTTCTGTTCGCAGATTTTGATATGAATCTGTTCAACGCTACGATTTTCCCAACCAAGCTTTGTACTTGGGAGATGGTTTTGGGAGGTTTCATTTCAGTTATGGCTCGGATTTTTTCTGGGTTGGCTTCTATTCCTCGTTGGTGTACTAAATAGCCCAAAAATTTTCCTGACTTAACACCGAAAGTGCATTTCGCGGGGTTTAACTTCATACGGTATTTTCTTAATATCTTGAAACATCGATCTAGATGTTTTACGTGATCTGCTTCGTTCATACTTTTGACCAACATGTCGTCCACATAGACTTCCATTAATTCTCCGATTAACTCTTTGAACATTAGGTTTACTAACCTTTGGTAAGTAGCCCCGACATTCCTTAAGCCGAATGGCATTACTATAAAGCAATATACTCCCTGCTCGGTTACGAATGCAGTCTTCTCTTGGTCCCGCTCATCCATGTATATTTGATAAAAACCCTTGAAAGGCGTCCATCATGCTGAATATTGTGAAGCCAGCGGTTGAGTCAACTAATAAGTCGATCCTTGGGAGGGGATACGGGTCGCGTGGGCATAATTTGTTAAGGTCAGTAAAATCATTACACATTCTCCATTTGTTGTCCTTTTTATCCCCTTTTGCTACTAGAACAACATTACATAGCCATTCTGAGAAGTGTATTTCTCGGATTTGTTTTGCTTCAAGTAGTCTTTCTACCTCGGCTTTGATAATTTTATCTTTTACTGGCCCATGATTTCTCTTCTTTTGTCTGGCGGGTTTTGCCAAAGTATCAATTTTTAGGGAATGCTTGATTACTCGAGGATCAATTCCTTCAATGTCCTTCGCGCTCCAGGCGAAGACGTCGACATTATCTCTGAGGAAGTTAATTAACATTACTTCCCCTTCTTTGCTCAATTCAGTACCTATTCTTGTCGTTTTGGACGAGTCCCCTTGCACTAGAATTACATCCTTATGCTCTGGGGGTTTTAAGGCTAAATCTAGCGGTTCTTTTCCCTTTTTGTCTATTCGATCAGTACTAGGGATTTCAGCCTTGTTTCTAATGAGGTCGTCTTCGATCTTTCTTTTGCTCGGAGTAATCAATTTGGGATGTTCTTTCAAGGTTAACGAGGTGCTGTAGCAATCCCACGCCATACAGTGATCATTCGTTATTTCTCCGATACCTCTATCGGTCGGAAACTTTATCTTCTGATGATAAGTAGAGACAACGGCTCGGAATAGGTTGAGGGCTGGTCGTCCTAATATTGCGTTGTAAGCGAAGGGCGTTTCTACTACTAGAAATTTCACTAGCTTCACTGTCCGGTGCGGTTTTTTCCCGAGTGATACACTTAAGGTTATTGTTCCGCTGGGGACGATTTCGGACCCTCCAAACCCTACTAACGGCGTAGCTACTTTCTGTAAGTTTATCTGCCCCAAGTTCATTTGGGCTAAAACCTCCCGGGAGATGATATTCGCTGAGCTCCCATTATCGATTAGGATTCTTTTGACATTATAATTTGCTATTTCTAGCGACACCACCATCGAGAAATCGGGGTTATCCTCTTTTGTGTCCCACACGATGTTTTTAGGTACCTCGCCTTCGTTAAAGCTGATCGGCTGGTCATTTGATGGCTTGTTTTCCAGAGTCCATATTTCTTTTGGGTATTTTAAGTTTCCAATTATGGATCTGGCTGTCCTTCATCGGGCGTTACGACTATCCCCGCCCGCGGGTCCCCCGAATATTGTATGGATAGTCCCATTGATCTGGTCGTGGTTCAACTCCTGTGTAGGACCATGCTCGGGTGACCTTCGACGAGAACTCCTTCTTTGATTATTATTCCGAGGGCTTCTACTTATTTCCCTCTTGCGGTTATCTCGCTCTATGTATTCGTCTAGTTTTCCTTGTTCGATTAGTTTTTCAACTTCTCTTTTAAGGTGAAAACAATTTTCCGTTCGATGTCCGTGTGCCCTATGGTACTTGCAGTATAGGTCGTAGTTTCGAGACCCTGGTCTGGGCTGAGCGATTTTCCTCGCTTCGGGGATTCAGTTATTTCTTTCTAGAACTTCCAATATTTCTTCCATCGAAGCATTTAACCTTGGGTGTTCCACTTGATTCACCCTGCCTCTGATCGGTAGTTCGGGGTTTCTTGGTCTTTGGTAGAAATTAGGTTGCCTTTCTTGGTCGGCTTTGTTGTATTCCAATCGCTGGAAAACGTTGCCTTTTCTAAAAGATCGCTCATAATCCACGGATCTTTGGGCAGGAACCCTGTCATGCCGTTTGGAGCCTGAAGTTGTGGCTTTGTTTTTGTTTTTATCCTTAAAGGAATTCATCTCTTCTTGGGTCATATACTTAGACGCCAAGCTCATGATGTCGGCAAACGTTCTCGGTTGTTTTCGACTGAGGGCATTTCCGAACTGCTATTCTTCGTGAGGTCGAAGAGAATAGATATTATGTAATCGATATTTGGGGAATCGATTTTGAGTAACTCCACGTTAAATCTCGCCAACCAGTTTCTTAGGGATTCTCCCTCTTGTTGGTGTATGGTTCCTAAGTAGCTCATCGGGAGTTTTTGCCTCTTCTGACCGGCAAACTGCTGCGTCAGTTTGTTGCATAGTTCCCAAAAACTGAATATGGAGTTGGCGGGTTGTTTGGCGAACCAGTCCAATGCGAGTCCTTCGAATGTGGTCACCATTAACTTGGCGGTGAATTCGGCAAAGTGGGCATATAAGTTCATTATATTCGTGAAGCTAAAAATATAATCATCCGGGTCAGTAGTTCCATCATATCGGGGTAGTCTACACGGGACCTGTCCAATGGATTGTGCTTCTTTTATTTCTCTGCAGAAGGGAGAACAAGCCGCAAGGCTCTCCTGGAGTTCCGCGGTTCGGGCTCACGGGTTTTGAACAGATCGTAGGCGTTATTCGAGTCGCTCCTGCACCATCCTTTCGATTTTTCTTTCCGAGAATCGGGTTGTTCGTGGTCGATCTGGGATTGCATCGTCTATGTCATCCTCGATAGGGATTATTGTACGTTCCTTGGACCCACTGCGCGCTGGCTGTGGTTTTCTTTGTCCTGGTTTTCTTCGGGGATGGTTATCGGAGGGTTTAGAATTGCCCTGCTGCGGACTGTGTAGCGAGCGCCGCTCACTTGCTGGGCTGTCGGCTTGTTGAGAGGTTTGATCGTTTGGCCTTGGCGCTCTTGGAACAGGAATTGTCCTGGAAGCCCTAACGTTTTGAGGAATTTGATCAAGTACGAGTAACTCTTCTGGAGAGAGTGATTTAACGAGCATTGCTATTTGTCGCAGTTTCTCCTGAGCGCCCGGGAGAGGAACGGGGATCTCAGGGACTTCCGGTTCTTCCCGTATCGTACCGGGAAGACCTCCTTGGGTTTCCTGCTGACGGGGGTGGGTATCCTGCAAATTCTCGTTGGTGTTGGGAACGTTATTATCATTGTTGTCCTGTAGATCTTCAGATGTGTTATGACCGGTGGTTGTGTTACTTCTTGCTCCAATACGAGCGCTTTTCCTTGGGCGAGCCATGTGTCGATCGAATAATTAACCTAGCCCCACGGTGGGCGCCAACTGATTTAACCGGTTTTCGTCGGGTTAATGGTATCAGTGAATTTGTGATATTGGGGATTTTCAATATATATGTTTTATAGGGCTCTGTTACTTTATTCAGGATGGATCAATCTCAAGGAAAAGCAATATCTTAACAACAAAAAGTAAATACTTAAACCAACGCAAAGAATACATAAATATGAAGAGAAAGCTCTCTATTATTGAATAATTAGTGAGTTGTGCAGTTTATGCAGGATGCAATGGCGTATTTGCCTTGTGATTCAGAGTTTTCGGAGTCGTTTAATACAATGATTAACTAGCTATTTATATCATGCTAAACCTAGCATTACAAGGAAACATAGTCCTAATAGGACTCGGCCCAAATATCCTTCTTGGGTCCGGTATATAGTCTTCTAGTCGAAGAGAGCTATATTCGGCCGAGTCGATAAGATGATCTTGAACAGCCTGATTTGGTCGAATCGATCTCAAGTTCTTTAGTCGATCCGTACAGTATGTAGGGTGCGAAATAGCCCCCATCACATCTGAAACAAGAAATCGAGAGGCTGACTGAAGAAGGAAAGTTGGATGATTACGTTGAACGAAATGGGAGGAAAAGAAATAGAACCAGGAGCCCTCAAAATCAAAATCGAAGAAGAACCCCGCCGAGGAGAACCCCTAACAACGGTCCGCCTCAAGATATGAATAATGACCAAGTGAATGGAACCACACATACAATCTCGGTGGGCCAGCAGGGGGAGATAGTCGTAACGCCCGCCGAAGAACCAACAGATCGATAGAAGGAAGTTTAGGAATTCCGAGGGAGGTATGGACTCTCGAAAGCAAGATTAAAAAAGAACATCCCATCAGTTTTAATGAAGCGAGGTGCCACGGAACATCATTTGGGATATGAAAGAAGATAATCCTGACTTCCCAATGGTGGTATCGCTTGAGATAGCGAACTACAATGTGAAAAGAATACTAATTGATAATGGGAGCTCCGCGAACATTATTTCAAGAGAAGTTCTAACACAAATGAATTTAGGAGAAATAACGCTACAAAAAGTAGCAACTCCATTAGTAGGATTTGGAGGATCAGAAATAGTCCCCTCTGGGACAGTCAACCTCAGTGTTTCATTGGGAAAAAGACCTGAACAAATCGTAGAAATGCTAAAATTTCTGGTCGTTGAACACCGTTTGCATATAACGCAATATTAGGACGACCGGCACTCAACCTTTTTCGAGCAGTCGTGTCGACCTACCATCAGAAGATAAAGTTTCCTATGGTCTCGAGCATTGGAGAAATAGTGAATGATCATTGCATGGCCTGGGATTGTTATAATACTTCCCTGGCGTTAGGAAACAGATCTATGTCTTTTACTCCAGCGAAAAGAAAACTCGAGGATGACATCGAGAGAGCTGAAATCGACATAGACGGTCGATCTAACCATTTGTACACAAGAGCACAAGGACATTATGCTTGTGCAAGGCGATCCCCTGAAAACGACCAGGATAGGAACTGAACTCAGTCCGGAAGGGGAAGTTATGCTGGTAGATTTCCTCCGAAAAAATGTCGATGTTTGCGCATGGAGTGCAGAAGATATAGAGAGCATAGACCCAAGAATTATTAGTCATTCTCTGAAAATAGATCTAATGGCGAAACCAGCAAGGCAAAAGAAGTGGAACCATGGGCCTACAAAAGATAAAATAATCAAAGTCGAAGTTGAAAGATTGCTAAAAGCCAAACAAATTCGGGAGATACATATTTCAGAATGGCTATGTAACGTGGTCTTAGTGGCAAAAGGGGATAAAAAGGACAACAAATGGAGAATGTGTAACGATTTTACCGACCTCAACAAGTTATGTCCACGAGATCTTTACCCACTCCCAAGAATTGACCTACTGGTCGACTCAACTGCAGGCTTCGCAATTTTTAGCATGATGAACGCCTTTCAAGGATTTTATCAAATCTACATGAATGAGCGTGATCAAGAAAAAACCGCCTTCATCACTTGTTAATTTAATGTTTAGAGAATTGATAGGAGAAATAATGGAGGTCTACGTGGACGACATGTTGGTGAAGAGCATGAACGAAGCTGACCACATCAAACATCTAGACCGATGCTTTAGGATTTTGAGAAAATACTGTATGAAGATAAACCCCGCGAAATGTACCTTTGTAGTGAAATCAGGAAAATTCCTAGGTTACATGGTTCATCAACGGGGAATTGAGGCAAATCCGGAAAATATTCGAGCCATAACTGAAATGAAACCACCAAGAACAATCTCCCAAGTGCAGAGTTTAGTTGGAAAGATCGTTGCACTAAATAGGTTCATATCCAAATCAGCAGATAAGAGTTTGACATTCTTCCAAACCATGCGAAAGGCAAAACACTTTTTATGGACCGAGGATTGTGATCAGGCTTTTAACCAATTAAAATAATATCTGACTTATTCACCATTATTAGCTAAACCAACTAAAGGACAACCTTTATACATCTACATATCCATCTCGGAGGTAACGATAAGTTCGGTGTTGGTAAAGATAGAAGGTTCAGAACATAAGCATGTTTACTACCTAAGTAAGTTGTTACAAGGAGCCGAAAAAAATTATTTAGAAATAGAAAAGTTTGCCTTGGCCTTGGTGGTCGCCGCGCGAAAGCTTCAATCATATTTTTTGACATATAAGATAATCGTACTAACCAATCAACCACTAAGGCAAGTTCTGGCAAAACCGGAAACCTCAGGAAGATTGATTAAATGAGCGATTGAGTTAGGACAATTCGAGATCGAATACAGACCAAGAACTGCGATAAAGGCTCAGGTACTCGCCGATTTTCTCTTGGAAACTCCGACCTCTCACGAAACTACGAACGACGCTACAACTAGTGATAATGACGTAATGATGGTCGAAAATCACACGTGGTTGATGCATGTCAACGGGGCCTCAAATAGGGAAGGAGGCGGAGCCCCTATCAATTTACCGGACCAGAGAAGGAAGATTTGAATTAAGCAATCACTTTGGATTTTATGGTAACTAACAATGAGGCCGAATATGAAGCTTTTATCGCAGGAATGGAGATGGCTATTAAAGCAAGCATCAGGAACCTGAGGGTATTAACCGACTCGGAATTGGTCCAACGACATATAGAAGGTTTATACGAGGCCAATGAATACAACATGATGAAATATCTTGCTAAGGTAAAAGAACTCGCAGGAAAATTTGACAAATTCGAAATACATAACGTCCCACGTTTGGAAAACAAATGGGCAGACCAGCTTTCTCGATTCACAGGATCTAGAGATGGCCGAACAGAAAGGGTAATCACTTGGCTAATCTCAAACACCCCAGCAATTGATATTGATAACCTGCCCACTACCGAGGTGATGGAAATCGACATAACAGAAGAAAATTGGATGACTCCAATAATGGAATATCTCTCGGAAGGAACCTTACCAGTAGACCAGAATGAAGTTCGAAAGGTAAAATACCGAGCACCTAGATACACGATCCTAGATGGAAAGCTCTACAGGAGATCAGTCTCCGGAATCCTGCTAAAATGCATTTTCGGACTTCAAGTCTAGGAGGTACTCCGAGATATTCATGAAGGAGAGGCAGGGAAGCACAACGGAGCTAGGGCATTGGCATTGAAATGTCTACGAACAGGATATTATTGGCCTAGCCTGAACCATGACGCTACCGACTATGTGAAGAAATGTCACCACTGCCAGATCCATGCAAATATAAACCATCAACCAGCTGAAAAAATGCACCCCATACCTGTCTGCTAGCCTTTTGATCAATGGGGAATTGACATTGTGGGACCTTTCCCAGTGGCCAGATCAAAGAAAAGCTATGTTTTAGTCGCGGTGGAATATTTTAGCAAATGGATTGAATGTGTTGCTCTAGCGCGAATCACACAATTTCAAGTTATCAACTTATTATGAAAATTCATAGTATGTCGATTCGGCATCCCTCGAGTCTTGATCTCCGATAATGGACTCAGTTTGCAAGAAAACAAGTATTGGACTGGTGCTCAAAATTTGGGATTCAACAAAACTTTACCTCGGTAGGGCACCCAAGGGCAAACGGCCAAACAGAGGTGGCTAACCGTGAAATAATTTAGTCCCTGGAAAAAAGATTGTGGGCAGCAAAGGGAAAGTGGTTGGATGAACTTCCTGGAATACTTTGCGCCAATCGAACAACTGTTAAAGCCTCGACCGGCGAGGCCCCTTTCAGCTTGGTTTATGGTTCAGAGGCTGTTATCCCAGTCGAAGCTCTGGTCCCCAGCTCGAGGATTGAGATGTACGATAGCAAGGAGAATGAAACGACTAGGAAGGACGACATCGATCTAACTAAAGCATTAAGAGAAAAAGATGTAGTACGCTTACAAGTTACCAAATCCAACATGGAAAAAGCTTACAATCAAAGGGTACAAATACGATCCTTTAAGGAAGGGGACTTGGTACTGAAAAAGGTTGAGGTGTCTAAACATGTGGGAAAATTACAACAAAATTGGGATGGACATTACATCGTTGTTGGCATAGGAAAAAAAGGTTCATACAAAATCACGCACATGGATAGAACACCCTTACCAAGAACTTGGAATGCTGTCAACTTGAGAAGATACTATGGACGTTGATGAAACAGCCCCTAAAAATTATATTTCATAATTTTAGTTTTTTTTTTACGTAGTAATTATCTTTATTTCTGTTGGTTGACTATTTGATACAGTTACGATAATAAAAGTTTTTGTTTAATTCTTCAAAATATTGTTTCAATATTACAATTAAGTTTTATAAATAAATAAATAAAAAAACGGGGGTTAGAACCAATAATTGGTAAAAAAACCTAAGTACGAGTTGAGTAAAACCGGTTGGGTCGGTAAACACTCATCGATCTCCAAAGGATATGAAGAAAACCAAAGTTTTATTAGAATTATATTTACAAATGAACAAATACATCTTTCGCTTTACAGTTTCTTACAATACAAGAAATGGAAAAACCTATCTAATAGATGGAAGTTTTCACGGCAATGTCCACGGAAACATCAATCTCCTCCCTAGTACCTCGATATTCTTCTTCAACCACCTAAGAAGCATGCTGCTCAGGATGGTCGACTTCTTTGGTTCGATGGCCAGGCTCGGAAGATCTATTCCCTTTTCAATCAAACAACCTCTAAAAAGCCTGATAGCTTGTAGCGGTTATTCGATAGAAACAAGACCCCGCTTGACATCTAGTTGCAGTTGTTCGTCCAAAGCAAGGTCCCGCACGGACCATGGTGAAAGTGAAAATCTAACAGCACACCCTAACGAGGATGCGATCCGGAGGTAACCTCCAAGAACGAGGATGCTAGGTAGATCTGAACCCTCCATGTGCTGATCAAATACCACGGACCTCAACCCTTTGAAGACTAAGGCAGAGGTCACATGGGACTCATCAGTACTAAGTAGGGCGTTAATGGGACTCGTCAGTACTAGGCATAATGATGACAAATAATTGTGAGAAGACTGATCGTGATAATGTGCTTTTCTAAAGATTATGGGATCACTTGGCAAAATGAAATTAGTGGAAACTGAATTTTCCATCTTTTTCGGTGTGGACAGAAATGGTAAATGAGTTGTTGCCTTTTTATAGGAATGACAAAGTTAATCCTACGGATAGGAAGTATTTAAATCAACGGAGGAAAACTTGACTTATCAACTTCCGCTATTTATTGCAAGTAAGTTGGAACGACAGCGGTTGGGGTCGATAACACCCCTCGGCAACATGTGATAAACGAGATCGGAATGATTAACATGTCAAGAACGATTCTTGATAAACAAACTGGTCGATTGAAAATATTTTAGCCTAAGGTGATACCCAAGTCACATTGAAAAGAAACCCTTCAGGAAATGAAGAAAAGCAGTTTAAAGAACAGAGCAATACCACTCAAATTACGAGATCTGTTATTATTGCAGTGTGATACAAGGAAAAAATGATGAAATTACGAAATAGTTGATCGTTTTGAGAATCTTTATTGAATCAATAAAATAGAATCCAGTTTTCCTCGTGGGGTCCTAGAAATCAGCCAAAGTATGAGGAACAACAGTATTTCTCAATCAGACAGGTGGACCTGTCATTGCCTCATATGCCAAAAGAACTGCTTAAGGAGGTCGTGGCACGCTGGATCTAAATAATGATTCTACATTTTCCAATTCCTCCCTTACAAAATAATGGGCGTAAGGACATGATACGTGAAATGGTTGTTTAATTTGGGGACTATGAAAATAACAGTTGGTGCAGAGGTACATTTCTTATGGAGAGAAAAAGGATTATTATATCACAAGAATATATTCCATACTTAGAATTTTGGTAAAGAAAGAGGAAATGAAGGTTCTTATATAGAATTTTGGTAAAGACAGAATCATGTCTACGACCTTCAGGGCTCAAGTGTCGACAAGGGCGATAGGAATAATTCTCGACTAAATTATGTTTCAAGCACCTCGACGAACTGTTTAAGCAAAAAACCAGGATTCTGCTTTCAACTAAAATATATTGACTTACATGATGGACATAAAAGTCAAGCTACGTATCTTAATAAGCATCAAACGTTTGGATAAGAATCTCGGTAACAGACATGGATTGACAGTATCAACATGAAATATCGAATTCATTACAGATAAGCAAAGTTCCTAAAATTTTTGGTGCAAAATGGACACAACAGATTAAGATCAAAATGATTTTATTGATAAGTAGTTACATTCGACAATATTACAAATCAGGAAAACTTTCCTACTACATTAGAGTTTACAAGTATTACAGAGGGCTAATGGTATTCTATCGACTACGTTGATTGATCTCCAAGTTGTTACATGTACTTCTCGAGATAGGCTACTTCAAGATGAAGTATCCTCCTTGATCTGGAAAAGGACACTACCCCCTAGTAACACATCCTCGACAAGGGAGGCCCTCATATTCAACAAGAGGTTTTGCAAGGACGCCGGACGGAGAAAACTGTACCAACACTTCACCTATCCCTTACAAAGTAACCGCCATCATCGAACGGAATACCAAAAAAGGGAAGTGTTGGCCCCTTTTAATGAATTGACCAGCTTTTCATTAAAACTAATTTAAATATAAAGGATCCTCCGGAAAAAGATGGATCCTCCATTTTTCCAATTCCACCCCAAGAGTATGGACCCCTTAGTAAATTGATCAGCTCAACGACGAAGGAAAGAATTATGCAGGACCTAATATAAAGATTTATGTCTAGTCGACAAAAGTATAGTACCTGTTTCGACAATTGTTAATCAACTTGGAATGTACACTAAATTAATCATTCACATCAAGACTAGCAAAATTCTTTCGTTCATCGTAAGGACTACTCTATTCAAGAAGTAGTGACATGTGAATAATATAGGCAAGTTGTACGATGAAGGAAAGAACTTTGCAAGGCTTAATACGAAGAAGATTAGTCATGTCGCGAATGTTTGGAATATAATCCTAGAGGCTATAATCACATTCTGAGTTTGTTAAATAAACTTCTTATGAGTTTTATAGTTACAAAGTCATAATGACGGGGAGACAAAACGTTGCGAAACCCAACTTAAATAATGACCCTTCAAATTCTGAAAGACTAATGTCTAGTCAAAAAAGTAATTCGAACTACATTTCGACGAAGATAGAGGTCATCAAAAGTATATACACCATACGACAGCATTCATACAAAATTGGTGAAAGAATATTTCTAGCAACGGAAACAACTTTCTCGTACTTGTATTGCTCATAAAAAAAAAAGAGAGAGAAAGCCAGCTAAACTGTTGCGGCTGGTCGGAACTGGAAGGCCTGGTCGAAAAAGTCTTCCTCGGAGTCGGAGTGCCCAAAAATGTCATCAACTCTTCCTGGCGCTTCTGATAACCTTGCTCATAACCTTCATCGAAGGCATCACGACGAGATTCCTCTCGCGCCCGTTGAATCCGAGACTCTACTACTTCCTCCAGATTTGCATTCAGTTGAGCAAGGTCATCTCTCTCCCTCGGAAGAGCTTGATTATCCGCACGCAATTGATTTATTTCGTCAGTAAGCAGCTCATTCTGAAGTAAGAGTTTCTCGGTTTTATTCACCTCGAGCTCCATCATATTTCTCATGTTCTCTCTGCTAAACCAAGTATCATCGTTTTGAACGCCTAACTGGAAGGCAAAATACTTCACCTGAAGGAGTAAAGGGCGTAATCAGTAAGCAGCCCGAACAATGAAGAAAAATTAAGGAAAATAAACTAAAATGTACCTGCTCAAGAAGTTTGAAAAGAGATTGAACGAGGCGAATGTTGGAAACATCCTCGTATCTCTTTAATTCCCCTGGCAGAATGGTACTAAGCCCAAGGTTCCAGGACAACGCATCAGGCTCACAAGGACCAGGCAGAACGGAGTTAAGAGGGACATTATCATGGCGAGGAGTTTGAGACCGCGTGATATCATAAACTTGCTCTTTGATACAACGATCATCAAGCGGGAGTGGGGAATCTCTCGCATTAGGACTCATGAGAACTTCCTTCCCCGAGGCAGAAAAATGAACCTACCGATCAGACCCTTGCTCGGTCCGACCTTGGGAAGAAGTCCCGAACTCAGCCGAAGAAACCATCGCGGTTGTATCAGTGAACAGGAAATCAGGGAAACTATGCGTAACAGGCTGCGCCCTGGAACTATCCAAAGGCGGATCGAAAAATTGACCACTGCTGACTGGCCCAACAATGTTCTCTGCTTGACTTTGACTGATGGCTAAGTCAGCAATAGGATTAGTAACGGTAGGATTAGTTTGAACATGACCTTGAGGATCATGCTCGAAAGAAGGGATGGAGGTTGGGATAACGATCTCCGAAGCTCGTTCATTGGAGGAGATGTCTCCAAAAGCTACCCGCCCAGGAGAATCTCTTATCTGTACGTCCGCTGTAGAAGAAGGGTTTGATTGAATGTCAGGTTGGGTAGAAGTTGGGTGTATGGTTGAGTCACCAACTCCCTTGGGAGTAAGAATAGACGTCTGCACCCCCGAGCTGGCAGATGCTCGAGGTTCTAAAAGATCAGAAGAAGGTCCCTCAGTTCGAGACCTCTTAGATCTAGCGTTCCTAGGGGGATCGCGCGAAGGGCGCTTGGAAGTATTGGAAAAAAGGGAACTTATTCTCGAGGAATGTAAGAAATGTTTGAAATATCGAGGAGAACGCTCAAACTACTCGAGAGAATATTTTATCTAAGTAGGGACGCGCGGTAAAATAGCGAAGAACTTTTTACTTAGTATTTTTACTAAAGGAAAAGACGCGACGGACCCAGGAAGAAGCGCGAAATGATTTATTCTAAATTCTAAGCAGTTATGCCCTTTGAATACATTAAATAAAATTAATTGTTCAAACTGAAAGACTTATGTCAAATACTTCGAATAGATGGTAAAATAAAGTCACGGGGATCAAATACAGTCTGTCTTAATACAAAGAAGAATATTGTAAATTTACAAAGCCATCTCATGACGTTAATATTCCTGAGTTTTCACGTCGGTACCCTCTGAAATCTGTTGGTCAGCCTCGCCATGAATCTCCTGGTCGGAATTATCTTGATGCTCAGGGTCAGCATCCTCCTCTTCCTGGTCGCTCGAACTGTCGGCCCTCGGAGGATCAGCATCAAGAGGAGGCGCGGGCAACGCAACTCCGAGCTCCTTTACCAGATGTGCCAAAGGGAGATGCTTGTAATCCACTGTCTGAACATCAGAGGAAGAGTACTTCTGACCATTCCGATCAAGGCTGACATGGATGGTCTTATAATACTCCTCTCTACGGTCCTCGATCAAGCCGAACGCCACCATTTGATGAACTGCCTTCTTGAAAATACTCTCTAAGAGTGGACCCACCTTTTGATAAACCAGAGCAGTATGAACCGGAGAGCCAAGGAATTCTCGAATAACTCTTTCCTTGGGCTCTTGCCAGAACGGTCGATTAGACCATCAATATTGTCATCTTTTCCCTGCTCATCGAGAGAAACTTGAAGACGAGTAACCTGGGACTCGAGCTCGCTAATACGAGTAGCATGTTAGATTTGTTGATCCTCTAGATCCCTGGCCAATTGATCTGCTCACTCCTGAGCACGAGTTGCATCCAAAACACTGTTGATTATATGGGGGTTATCTGTCCCCAAAACCAGATCGCCACCGACTCGAGGCGATTGAGTAGAAGAAGTTGAAGGCCCAGCTCCCGTCAACCCTTGCTCTAAATTATCCACCCTCTGTAGAAGAGCTTTGTTCCTCTCTTTCAGGAATTGACATTGCTGCCGTAGTAGAGCCGACTCATACATGGAAGACACCATACAAGTACCAGCCTGGAAGCTCAAATGAGCAGTATATTAGATAAAGCCCTGCCAAATGAGATGAGAAGGAAAATTTAGAAGAAATGATTAATTTTATCTTACTCAGACATAAGATTGGGCAGCCTTTGCCAATTTTTCCAGAGGATCCTTCTCCAGCAACCTCTGCATATCTATCGTAAAGACAGAAGAAAGGAGAATTCGTGTAGCTTTATCTGCAGCGCTCTCCTTTTCATCATTAACCAGTGAGTCATGATCAGAATAACCTGCTGCTCTCTTTCCTAGAAGATGATCCTCTATCATCTCGACCATCGTGGATTTGGGGTTTGGCTCACCTAGCAATGTAAGGTTTTGACCTGAACGATCATAAACCTGTTTTCTTCTCTTCGCCACAGAGCCTGAAGAATTGGGCATCGACCATGACCGGCAGCCGCGAATACCAAGGGAGGTTCTAAGAAAAAGGGGAGGATATCCCTGTCCGCCCTAATGGTGGATGAGGAAGCCATAATCTGAGAAGAAGAAGGCCCATGAGGGACCTCTTGAGAGACTTCTGGGGTCTCTTCTCCGTTGTCATCAGAATCAAGGTCTTGGTCTAATTTTCTTTTTCGAGAAAATCTTTGCTCTATGGGTTGGTTCTCAGCCGTTTTGGTAGATTTGGAAAGAACCATCTTTCCCTTCTTTGAACGCCTTGATTTTTCAACCATAAAAGCTACATAGAAATAAAAAGAGGCTTACGAATGATAATAAATAAAAGAGTAACAAAATACATTGGAAAAAAGAAAAAAACCTACCAAGTGAGTGAGAAGGAATGGGAACAGAATATTTATGAGAACTTAGGCCAGCTTTCCGAAGAAAGGCCTCTCCTATAAGGACATCACATTGGTATTTATCCGACCGCATCTCCTTTATCCTATTTAACAAGCATGGGTCGTCAGGGATCATTTTGCCTTCGACGGTGCGGCCACCAAAGGTCCATTTGGAGTCATGATCCTAAGTAAAAGGCACTCTCGATCCATCAGCTAGAGTCTTATGAGTTGGAGGCCGAACGAAGAAAAAATGAAGTTTCCAGTCAGAATTACTGGAAACAGGTGAATCAAAAATAGAATGGTTAGATCTTTGGCTCGAAAAGAAGTAGCCATGGTTTGAAGAGCTAGAAAGATTAAAACGAAACAATTGGTAAAAGTTGCGAAAGGAGGGCTGATGACCCTTGGCAATCATTACAACAGAAAAGAGACAACGAATGCTACAAAATTAGGGACCAACTGAGTTAAAGAAAAAGTAAAGATATTTAGTATCTCCAGAAATAGAGGAGACAAGGGAAGTCTAAGGTCGTGATTGAAATGGGCAGTGTAAAAGGCACGACAACCCTCCGGGGGTGAAGTAACCCTATATGTGGGAGATGGAAGAAGAATCTGGGAGCCTTCAGGGAAAAACTTGCTGTAATTGTCCCGCAGATCACTGACGTGATCCTCGGTAAAGGCGCAAACAAGCTGTTCGACTGGAATCGGAGACTTGAGGATTGGCACCCTTGGTTTTATTAGAGGCCTTAGCAGCCACCTCAGCGTCGGTAAGGATGCTCACCTTGAACGTATCTTTCTCTGGAACATTTACATCTAAAGCCTCCGTTTGATCGGGGGGAGGACTTTGAGAACCTTCCAGGTCGACGATGGGTTTTATGTCATCGGCTGTTGAGGAAATAGGATTTCTGGAACTGGAAGCCATTATAAGTGGTTGTTCGAATATGTTGTCGAAAAGTATGATGCTTGAAAGAATTATCGACTTCAAAATTTACTGCTAAAAGACAGAAGGCGGAGAGTAAAAAGTAAGGGTGAAACCTGAAACTCATATATATATATATATATATGAACTCGAAAAGACGCTTTAGTCCCTTCGCAACTACTCACTTTCTCGCGATCGAACGAAGAAATGACTCCTCAGATCGAAATGACACATGACGCGGAAACGACAATACGACTACTTATGAAACGATGCACTCTTTTCCTTGTTTTGGATTTTTTCCCATAGGGTTTTGTCCAAATAAGGTTTTTAATGAGGCACTGTTGCGTTCCAGATACTAATACGCAAACACGCAAGTATACGGTCGTTACAAGTAATATAAAACGATAAGTACATACCGAGTATCGAATCCCCACGAATGAGTAAAAGGTGGGAATAAACGAATCAATCGGCGGCTTATTTCATTTACGATCGCTTAATACAATAATATCGAACCCAAATATCGATAAGCGTGATTTTATTTAACTAAGAGCGATAAAGTAAATCTAAATACGAAAGCAAGTAAATGGGGATTTAATTATGCGGTAAGGAGGATTCATAAGCGATTAGTTAAAGCAGATACATCATGCGGTTGTTAGGTTAGCTATGCAAATAATTCTAGAATTAGTTGTTGTTTGTGAGTTCAAATTAGTTAAGTCTCCCTGTCGGTTTGACTTAACTCTACCAATCTATCCAAACTCTCCATCTCCGGATCAATAACGAACATCGCTGTCAACCGATGCTCAAAGGAAAGTTCGAACCCAAAAGAGGATTCTAAGGCGTACCGTTGTCACCCGGGATCTAAAACTAACCCGAATCCCCGAATAAAGAGAATCTAAGTTATTTGATGCATTTACGGACGAACCCATTATACAACATGGACCAAACTAGGTATATGTCTATCCTAGGTTGAAATCCACAAATCGTCACTCACCTAACTTTCTACATCCTATGTCTAGGTTGCATTAAAGGTAGATGGCCAAAAGTGCGATAAAACAATAAACCCAACAAATCAAACATAACCCAACATCAAACATAATTAATCAAACGATAACAATGACTCGACAATTAATATATTGTGCTCGTGTTTGCTATTCAAGGATTCAATGACATTCATATGTATCTTTCGATAGCATACCAACCTATCAAATTAAACTAGGCCAATTTACGTATAAATGGACTAAAATCTAATCGATGTCATTTAAACTCAAACCTTAAACGAATATGAAACGACATAGGTATATGTCTATCCTAAAATCGATTCACAATCCAAATTCATAATCAAATCCTCAAAATCACTATATCTAGCAATCAAGAATCAATAACACTCATCTCAAAGGGTTGTCAAACCACAAGACGAACAATAAACACGGAATCGGATTAACGAACACATATAAGCACCATACTAATCATCAAGACATCATTAATCAAACAATAACATAAATTTATATAAATCCGGAGAATTCCAATACACAATCATTCATCCAAAAAGGAAATAACAAACTCATCTCCTAATCATAAATAACTAAGAAATGGAAAGAAATCACCTAATCGAAATGGAATCGAGACAAGGATTCTCCTCCCTTTAATCACCACCTAATCACCCCCCCAGGGTGGTGATTAACTCACCCCCTTGGTGGAGTCTTCAAATACAAGAAAAACAAAGGAAAACAAAGAGAAAAAGTTGAGGGAAGCTTAAAGAGAAAAAGGGAGGCTAGAGTGGAATGATTCCAAGATATGTTGCAAGTTGTGTCCTCCTCTCCTCTTAACCTAAGGGAAAACAAGACCAAAAGCCCCCTAAAGGGTTAGAATTACAAGTGGGAGATACAAGGCAAAGTACAAAAAGCACCCTCCAAACACGCTGAAAAACAGAGCAGGCCTCGCGGCCGCGAGACCAGGGCTCGCGGCCGCGAGCCTGCAGTCGGTGAACACCTCGCTGCAGCGAGGTTGAACCTCGCTGCAGCGAGACCTGGGCAGAAACTTTCTGCCACCAGCTCGCTGCCGCGAGGTACATGCAGTAGGTTTTCTGCTCTGCCGCACTTCTTTCCGAGCAGCATATCCTTTGATTCCGAACTCCGAATCCGGATCCGTAAAGTCCGTAGCGTAGCTAACTCACTCATCTATGACATATCCAAAATTCAGCTCATTTGGATCATCCATAAAATATTTATGCATGTTCTAGTGAGCAGCTATCTACATTCTTGTACAATTTGCTCCGGGTTCTTCATTCCTTTGAAGCCCTTTTCTACATCTCCCTACAAAAACACACAAAACAACAATAAAACACACAAACAACAACCAAAACAAACAAATGTCCAACAAAGGACCAAAAACGCAAAAGAACGCGAAAATAAACAAAAGCACGCAAAACTCAAATCAAAACAAGTTGTTTTCGGCTTAAGAAGACACGTAATAATGACTTTTTCACGACGTTATCAGGCACAATTCATAAAACACCAGTCGAAAAAGTCTAATACTTCTACGAGCTTCGAGTACTTCTCCGCTCGAAGAAGTGAGGGAGTACTGATGAGGGCTATTTTATACCCCATATGATATTCGGAGAAATCGAGAATAATAGTTCGGCTCGACTATACAGCTCGATCGTAAGTATTGGTCTACCTGATCTAACATGGTGCGCCCCAGCGACCAACCTAATATCCGAGTACGAGAAGGACGTCACTCCGTGTCCTAGTAGGATTACGTTTCCTTGTATAGCTAGGGATAAACACCTATAAATACAATTTACTTGTATTGTATTAGGGCACACGATAATAACATCATACGCCTACATACTTTGTAATCTGAGATTAATCAAATACAAGAGCTTTTGCTATAGTTATTCATCTTTACGTTATTCATCTTTACATCCTACCTTCGTTACGTATTGTTCATCTTTGAGTTGATCCATCCGGAATAAAGTAACTAAGCCCACCAATCCGAATATAATCTAATATCATTGATTTAATTGAACTACACGAAATTCGGTTAAATCACTTAGATGCCCTAGGTTATGGTCTTCTTATGTTGTACTCTGGAGAATAATTTTATCGATCAATGGCAGATTAAGAGGAAAGACTTTATTTAAGCTCATCTTTATATTTGCCATTGTGAGATTATTCTGCTTATCAATAACGACACAATGAACATTATTAAACTCCATTTTATAAATATTCTCTAGTAGTTGACCAACACTTTGCAGATTTTGAGTCAAATTTGGACTGTGAAAAACATCTTTGATAAAAAAAAATTGTCCTTTCTTTGTCTGGACTGCTATTGTTCCTTTCCCAGCGATTTAATGTTCCTTGCCATCTCCAAGTTTTACTTCGGATGAATAAGTTTAATCAAGCTCCACAAATATTTTCTTATTTCCACACATAGGATTACTGCAATCGCTATCAACGTACCACGTATTCTCAAATAGTTGTTGAGAATTCAAGCATGAATAAAATATCTGATTGGTATATTTTTCTTCAGTGTAATTGGCCTCATTTTTCTCACCATCATCTCTATCCCAACAATCACTTTCTAAATGATTGGTGTTTCTGCATCTTTTACTTTCGTAGCGGCAATCTTCTGTGTCGTGGTTATTTTTTTTACATATTCGGCAAAATAAATCTGAATTTTGATTTGCATTTCTTTTGTTAGAGAAACCTCATTTTCCTAGACATCGTCCTCGGAAGTTTTTACTTCTTCCACGACCTCTGGCTCTTGATACTCTGAATGTGGAGGCCATATTCTTTTCTGATTGGGCATCTCCTTTTTTATTTTTCTGGTCTGCTAGATTAAGTTTTACTTGAAAAGCTTTTTCCAAACTATGGTTTGAAAATCTACTCATTCTTTTCTCGTGAGCTTCTAAAGATTCCGTGAGTTCGTCTAAAAAAAGTTTTGATAAATCATTAGACTCTTTAATCGCAGGAACTATGTGCTCAAATTTTACTGGCAAGCTTCGCAAAATTCTTGAACAGTCTCGCTATCTTTCATGAGTAGATTAGCAAATTCTCGCCATAAATTTTGCAGTTTCATGGAGATAATTTTTTCATAGCCACCAAATTGTTTTTTCAAAATATCACATGCATCTTTTGAAAATTTAACACCCGTGATCGAATTACCCCTTGGTGCGGAATTGACAAGGCTCTTACATCTATGGTCTTGTTCTCGTTACGCTCAGCTTCTTCCTCTGGAGTATATATTTCATACCCCTTGCATCTATGGTCTTGTTCTCTCTATGTTCCTTCTTTTTTGCTCCAGTCAACGCAGCTTCTTCCTCCGGAGTATATATTTCATACCCCTCTTCTACGATATCCCAAAGATCATGGGACTGGAATACCGTCTTCATAAGAACGCACCATAACTCGTAGTCTTGACCAACAAAGATCGGAACACCTTGTTGGGAATATGTGAAGACAAGCTCATTGCTCTTGCTTGGATTCATTTTTTAATATATGTGAGGGGTTATCAGGCCAAGGGTGGCTCTGATACCAAAATCTGCTGGATGTTTGGGATATAGAAGGCTAAGAAAATAATTTTACCAACACAGAGTAGACTTATTATTTCAGCAAGATAATAAGGCTACAATATTTTGAGGCTTTTTGCACTAATCCTTCATACAAGAGAATATTCTATCTTCTCAAAACTAACTTTCTAAATGATTGATTTTTTTCTATCTTGTAAAATTGTACACACTACATTCATATATATAGGCCTATGAAACACCTTTCTACTCTACACTAGAAACAACTAGATTAATTTGTTGGATACATTAATTTAATGCAAACTTAGTGGCTAAGCATAATGATTAAGCTATTTGAGAGTTCTTCAATGCAAAGTCTTTGATCTCATTGGTTGACTTTGTTGACTAAAATGCAATTCTATATAATTAATAATTATTGTCAATGTGGACTATATAGCAACCAAGTATGATTTCTTCATGCTTAAGGAATTATGAATTAATTTTAACAGAAGGCGACTGCAACAAGGAAAGGCTTTATACATAATAATGGTTTCTTACAATCTATTTAGTCTTCAGAGTTCGTAACTTCATATGTATTTCATATTCATTAAAATATTAAATCACTTCCAATCTATTACCGAGTCCAAAAAGAGGTTTTCACCATATGAAGTTCAGTGCCAGCTAAAGCTCTTCGTATATATGAGCACAACTTTAGAAGAATGTAATATTGAAAAACGACATAAAAGCAACAAACAATAGAGTAAATCTTGATAAATCATTCAAACAACATACATGGAATCAATATATATTAAGAACACAATGATTGAGTCTAGATGCGATTACCTTGGGGAGAGCGATACGATTCTAAACTAAAATTGAGTACCAATTCTGAACTGATTGAGCCAATTCTGAACTTTAGCTGAACTTAAATTGAACTTAAGCTCCTATCATGTATGACTCGAGCAAAACAAAATTGAAAAATTATTCACCTAATGCGATAACCTTATTAACAATTGTATTGAAGGTGAAATTGATATAAAATATAGATTCAACAACGAAACCTAATCTGATTAATTTCTTTGAAATTAAAGTGAAAGATTATTAACCATATTTTTTGAGGCGGCGGAGCTGCGAGGGTGAACTACGGTCGAGGCAGAGGTGACAACCGATAAAATAAAGGCAAATATGAGAATCTGATTAGCAAAGAGACGACGGGGGTGAGAATCTGATGAGCAAAAGGCGGTTGAGGTGAGTGTCTAATGAGCGAAAATGACGGTCGAGCTGGGAAGATGATGATGGAGGACCTGCGAAGGGGCGGAGGTGAGAAGAGCAAAAGTGACGGCGGATCTGCGATGATCAGGGGCGGACCTCGACGACTTCTTTAGCTCCCAGCTTGTATGCCTCGAGCAAAACCAAATTGAAAAATTATTCAACTAATGCTATAACCTTATTAACAATTTTTTTGAAGGTGAAATTGATATAAAATAGAGATTCAACACCGAAACTTAATCTGATTAATTTCTTTGTGAGTGTGTTTATAATTGCACACTCGCATAAAAATGGGCGCGACTGAGATTTCATTTTGATGTAGAAAATGGTCAATTTAACTATCTGATATTGGAACATATTTAATTAACTTTTAAATGACCACCAAATGCACACGTAAAAATATAAAACCCAAATGAAAGACATTGTAAATTATATCATGGGGTAAACAGTTTTTTAAAAATATCCTAAGGGAGTATTCACTTTTACTGGACTCCTATCCAAAGAAAATACTCTCACCAACATGTGATTTGTCTAGTGGATAGGACTAGTCAGTACAAACTAGCGGACTCAGGTTCGAATCCCAGTTAAGAGAGATTCCCACTTTATGGGTCCGACGCGCCTCAAATTTATTAAACCCTTGGGAAACAAAAAAAAAATATTCTCAAACATTTGATTCTTATTATGTCATGTAAGTTCTTAGTACATGAAATTTGAACTAATGACAAAAAAAATTAATTAATTGAACCTCACAAATTGGGGAAAATCTTTAATATTCCACATGATATAACAACTTGAATGTTTAATAATTCCATACCAAAAGTGACTACAACATATAATACCTGAAAAGTTATGTTGAACTATTTAGCTTCTCCCATCGAAAATTATAGGCATGGAATTTGTTAATGGGCATTTCTTTTTTTCTTCTTTAACTTAAATTTTCCATACCAATGATTTTTTTTTATCTACTAGACTGTGTATATATAGCTCGGGCCGAAGAGTGTAAAGGATATTGGTCCTCCCCAGTGTGGTGTCTACAGTAGGATTCCATACCCATGATTTTTTTTATCTAACCGTGTATATATAACTCGGACTGAACAGTGCAAAGGATAAAATAACATGACTCCCTGATCGTTTGTTGTTTGATTAAATCCAAAACACATGAGTTGGATTCATAGTAAAATGAGGGGTAAAGTTGGAATCGAATAACTTTTGCCAAAATTCAATATCCTTTTATTTCATTCTTTTAATTTATCACATATTCAATTTTCTAATTTATCTAAAATGACTTTCTAGAAACTATAGGTGGAACTTTAATATTTCAACTAATATATGACCATGTGTTGCTAAGCAATTCAGATTATTGTTTCTCGAAATTTCGGACTCAAATCTCACATAGGTACGTTACATGGTAGTGTCCATCTGCATTAGTTTTGTTTATTACGATTTTTTATCTAGAGATTTAAATTCAAATCCCACTTGTTTTATTACGGTTTGATATCCGATCATTCAATTTATAAATACTTACCGGCAATCATATATATATATATATATATATATATATATATATCGCTGTTTTTCATGGACCGATTGTAAATTCTTGGAAAAAATTGTCTTAATTAGTAAGTTATTTATTGGTCCTCGTATTAATTGAGAATCCTATACAAAATTTTATCCATTTGCAGTATCACGAAAAACAACTTTATAACTTAATGTCAATTACCATATAATTCACAATGATATCCATGTTAAATAAAAGAATCATAAACCACAAATTTCAATGCACAACTATGAAATATTGCATCCCGATCCTTATTTAGTAAAAAATGTAAGATGCTCATTTCTTCATTATAAAATTAGAATTCAATGCTACATTTATTCAATTATTCTGTAGGTGATAAAATGAACAATTGTATTAATAAAACAGTAATGTTATGAATTTTCCTTAATTACCTGGCGCACTTAATGAAATTTCCCCAATATCCTTTGGCTATTCAGTTATGAAGTGCATTTGCACCTATAAATAACGCACTTTATTCATGCCTAAACCATCTGTCAAGTGGTCAGTTGTGGTCTAGAGGGGGGTGTGAATAGACCTAAAAACTTTAAAAAAATTCTTAAAATTTTCTTCTATAAGTAGAGTTCGCTTATCGGCAATATAAGATGACTAAGCTGATTTTGCACTTAGCTTATAAGCAGAGTAGCTGATCTCATTCGTGAGACTTACTATGCTGATTTAGTACTTAGCTTATTCAGTAGAGTAGACTACTATGCTGATTTTGCTCATCAAGCTTATATACTCAGAGTTTCAAACAATGATGCAGCGGATAATGTATATGTGTTTTTCAAACAATGTTTTCAACTCAACTAAACTTTTAAAGCACAAAGAAAGTTTTGCCCCAAGTTGAAAATTCCTCAATTTAAAAGACTCTTCTTTTAAAGTATTTACTTAGCTTATGAAATATGCAATTGATGAGGGGTACATTGGAATCTTTATTCTTGGAGCTCATGACTGGATCAAAGACCCTAAAATCCGACCCTGAGCTCACTGAAGGCATAATTTCGACCCTGAGCTCATGGAAGACCCTAAAATCCGACCCTGAGCTCACTGAAGGCATAATTTCGACCCTGAGCTCATGGAAGACCCTAAAATCCGACCCTGAGCTCACTGAAGGCATAATTTCGACCTTGAGCTCATTGAAGACTCTAAATTTCGACCTTGAGCTTATTGAAGGCCCTGAATCCGACCTTGAGGGCATAATTCTGATCCCGAAGCTTGTAACTCCAATTAGCTCAGTCCGATCGCCAGCAGAGGGGCTCATGGTCGAATTTATCATTGGGCCAACCCCAGGCCCAAGCCTTTGGGCCACGAAATGCTCTCCTCAACTATAACTACCACTCCCATTTATGAAGCAAGGGAGATTTTGGAGGAAAAGGGGGTTGCTCCTTGATCGAAGCCTCCTGCTCGGATTTCCTCTTGAGTTATATTAGATCACCTTAGTTGTATTTATTTACCCTCTAGCTTGTACGACATCCTATAATGCTCAAATAGGACCCTAATTACGTGTAATCTGTACCCATCATGATCAAGATATACTTTATTGATCTTCTATCTCATATCATAATGTATCTTTCATGCTCTATTTTTATTATTTTGATCTCCTACGAAAACTTGTAAGATCAATTGGCGCACCGAGGGGCCTTATTTGGGTGTTAGATCGAAATATGCCTACTAGGAGGCAATTTACGTACAATCAAGTGAAGGCTCTCATGCAGGAGCTCAAGTTATCAGATCTCCAAGGTCATATTTTCAAGATCGAATTTTCAGATCTCCAGGATCGATTTCTTATGTCTACAGGGTCGAATTATCATGTCTCCGGGATCAAATTCTTGGATCTCCAAGGTCAAATTCTCATATCTTCTAGATCGAATTTTCAGATCTCCAGGATCGAATTCTTATGTCTACAGGGTCGAATTATCATGTCTCCAGGATCAAATTCTTGGATCTCCAAGATCAAATTCTCATATCTTCAAGATCGAATTTTCAGATCTCCAGGATTGATTTCTTATGTCTACAGGGTCAAATTATCATGTCTCCAGGATCAAATTCTTGGATCTCCAAGATCAAATTCTCATATCTTCAGGATCAAATTCTCAGTCTCCAGGATCGAATTTTATGATCTTCTGATCGAATTTTGTGATCTTCAGGATCAAAGTTTATTATCTCCAGGATCAAATTCTCATATCTCCAGGATCGAATTCTTATATCCCCATGCTCGAATTCTTATATCTCCAGGACCAAATTCTCCGATTAAAGTTAAAGGGTGAAAGCCGTTGCTATGACCCTCAGGTGAAAGCTGTTGCTATGACCGATTAAATCTAAAGGGTGAAAGCCTTTCCTATGACCCTCAGGTGAAAGCTGTTGCTATGACCGATTAAAGCTAAAGTGTGAAAGTCGTTGCTATGACCCTCAGGTGAAAGTTGTTGCTATGACCGATTAAAGCTAAAGGGTGAAAGCCTTTGCTATGACCCTCAGGTGAAAGCTGTTGCTATGACCGATTAAAGCTAAAGGGTGAAAGTCGTTGCTATGACCCTCAGGTGAAAGCTGTTGCTATGACCGATTAAAGCTAAGGGGTGAAAGCCGTTGCTATAACCCTCAGGATCAAATCCTCAGTCTTCAGGATCGAATTTTATGATCTTCAGGATCGAATTTTATGATCTCCAGGATCAAATTTTTTATATCTCCAAGATCGAATTTTTATATCTCCAGGGTCGAATTCTTAGATCTCCATGATCTAATTCTTATATCTCCAAAATCAAATTCTTGGATCTATAAGATCAAATTCTAAGATCTCCGGGATCAAATTATTAAATCTCCAAGATCGAATTCTTATATCTCCATGGTCGAATTCTTATATCTTCAGGATCGAATTTTTTATATCTCCAGGATCAAATTATTAGATCTCCAAGATCGAATTCTTATATCTCCAGGGTCGAATTCTTATATCTTCAGGATCGGATTTTTTGTATATCTCCAAGATCAAATTCTAATATCTCGAAGATCAAATTATCAGACCTCCAAGATCAAATTCTTAGATCTCTAAGATCGAATTCTTATATATCCAAGATCGAATTCTTATGTCTCCAAGATCAAATTCTCTGATCAAAAAATGACTAAGGGTGAATGCCGTTGCTATGCCCCTTAGGTCGAATTTATTATGGTTAAAAGTTGTGGCTAAGACCTTTGAAGATCAAATTCTCTGTATACATCGACGGTCTGCATGATAGGATCGGATTCCGATCCTTCTTCTACTTTGGCCTTGTCTTTGAAATCTTTCGAAGCAGACATTATGGATCTATATGCTATTGGTTATCAACTTTCAGGGTTTTTAATAAATTCGACCGATAATCTCCGATCTAGGGTTTCGATTCTTTATTTCGGGAACTCATGCTGAATTGAAGATCCTGAATTCAGAGCTCATGCTAAATTGAAGACCCCGAATTCCGACCCTGAAGGGATGATTTTGATACTGAATTATATGTTATGTGTGATCAAACACTACAAAATCCGACCCCGAATGCATAATTCTGATCCCTAATATATTTTGGAGTTTCTAAGATATGCGCTCTTTTTCCCTGGTTCGGTTTTTATCCCACTGGGTTTTTCCGAGCTAGGTTTTTAACGAGGCATATCCGAAACACAAAATAGCGATCCTCAAGCATTTTCTACTTCTCCGAGCTTCAGCTTCACTTTACGCTCGAGAAGTGGGGGAGTATTGATGAGGGGTACATTGGAATCTTTATTCTTGGAGCTCATGACTGGATCAAAGACCCTAAAATCCGACCCTGAGCTCACTGAAGGCATAATTTCGACCCTGAGCTCATGGAAGACCCTAAAATCCGACCCTGAGCTCACTGAAGGCATAATTTCGACCCTGAGCTCATGGAAGACCCTAAAATCCGACCCTGAGCTCACTGAAGGCATAATTTCGACCCTGAGCTCATGGAAGACCCTAAAATCCGACCCTGAGCTCACTGAAGGCATAATTTCGACCTTGAGCTCATTGAAGACTCTAAATTTCGACCTTGAGCTTATTGAAGGCCCTGAATCCGACCTTGAGGGCATAATTCTGATCCCGAAGCTTGTAACTCCAATTAGCTCAGTCCGATCGCCAACAGAGGGGCTCATGGTCGAATTTATCATTGGGCCAACCCCAGGCCCAAGCCTTTGGGCCACGAAATGCTCTCCTCAACTATAAATACCACTCCCATTTATGAAGCAAGGGAAATTTTGGAGGAAAAAGGGGCTGCTCCTTGATCGAAGCCTCTTGCTCGGATTTCCTCTTGAGTTATATTAGATCACCTTAGTTGTATGTATTTACCATCTAGCTTGTACGACATCCTATAATGCTCAAATAGGACCCTCAATACTTGTAATCTGTACCCATCATGATCAAGATATACTTTATTGATCTTCTATCTCATATCATAATGTATCTTTCATGCTCTATTTTTATTATTTTGATCTCCTACGAAATCTTGTAAGATCAGCAATGCAAGACAAATAAAGTAAATAACACAAGGAATTTTTATAGTGGTTATACAGGAACAAATCCTCTTAATCCACTCTTCTAAATCACAAAGATTTAGGTTCCACTAGAAACACTAAGTAACTAGTACAACCCTTTATGCGCTTTTACAACAAATGATAAAGCCACAAATTCACAATAGGAAATCACAAAGAAGACCTATTCTCCGAAGTAATATCACTCATAAAGATGGATATCTACTTCTCTCAACACTCAGTTGAATATCACTTAGATATGCAAGGGTTTAATCTTGTTCTTCAACAATTAGCTTCGTCATAAGATGACTCCGCTTATGATAAGATGACTCAACTGATGGATTCTTGCTCTAAAGATTTGATCTTGAAAGTGTGCAAGTCTCTCTTTAATTTTCAGTTTACCATCTATTTATACTCTTGAATTTTTAATTTTGCCCGTTGAAGGTTGGCAAAACTGCATTTAAGTCCTTGAGCAACGGTCATAATTTGAATGGTAACTTTTGCAGACTGTCGCACTGTTCACTGTACACTCTGTTGTACTTTCTGTCAGTCGCATTAAATGCACTTAGCTTGTTACCGTTGGAGAGCTTACTGACCGAATTTACTTAGCTGATGGGATCCACTACGCTGATGATCACTAGTCAGATCACTAGTCTGATGCACTAGTCTGATCACTAGTTCTGATGCACTAGTCTGATCACTAGTCTGATGATCACTCATCTCATTTCCACTAAGCTGATTTTTACAAATCCGATTTTCAATCTTTTACTAATCTGATTTTCACTCTTCTCATAAGATTGAATCTTCATTTCTTGAATACTTCTGTTCTTGAATGATTTTCATTTAAACCAAGTATCCAATCTAATGGATCATGTAACTAATCCCATGTGGGAACAATTTCCTACTTTCACTATTACTCCTACGAGTGGTAGCAACTCATCTAATATAACTATCCCAGGCAATCCCAACAATGGAAATGCGGCTCCAGATGTTATGCTACCTTGAAATTATATGGTGCCGCCAATGCAAGACAATTTAGAGAACATGTTTTAGGGGATGTTCACTAACAACTACAATGGATATGGAAATTTTAGGGCGCTAAATCAGGAAAATGTTCAGAACATGTTCCAAGGTATGTTGCCTAATTAAGGAAATGTTCAGAACATGTCCCATGGTTTAAACGGTAACAACTTTGGAAATTGTACGTCACCTAGGCAAAACAATGATATACAAAACATGATTCGAGAGTTCAACCGCCAGAATGGCCATGAAAATTAAGTTTTAATTCAAAGGTCTTTGTTTGAATATATATTTTCATTATCAAAGAACCCTTTGTGGTTAATTTTTAGTAAGTAAAAATGCCTTCCTAAGCTGAAAAACCAATTATATTTCCACCAAAGGATGAAAAAATTTCATCTTCACCTAAAAATTATCCATTACCCCCCTTGTTTGGCAATAAATGCACCATTCACATAAAAAAATTAACAAAAATCTCCCTACAATTTATAAAGGAATTTCAGATGAATTCTTGCTAATAAAAATAATATAAAGGTCTTTTGATTGTTTGGCAAAGCACAAGGAGTGTTATTGTATTTAACTCCAAAATTATACTATATTTTATGTGCAAGATCGTTACTCGAATGGGACCAGTGCGGTTTAAGGCTTGAATATCCTTGTTATTCTATGTATTGTCTTCAATTATATAGAAATTGTAATGATAAGTATTTTTTTCCGATATTTTTTGGGAATTCGAGATGGATTCATGCTATGGAATGCACGAAACAAAAGATATTTGAAGAAACTCCGATAACTCCGTTCCTTGTAGACGGTGTGGAAGACGGATTGCATAAAGGCTTTGTGCCTTTTATCGATCTTAAGGAGCATTATGTTGGTCATATGGTTCCGATGTATCAACCAAAAAATTAATTAGAAATTTTGAGGAAATGGACGCAAGACATATGAAAGCAACCTTATCACAGAAATCACCATGTAAATCTTTGAATGTGTAACTATCTGGATCAACCTTCTTAATACTTGTCATCCCCGTGTACAAACCTAAGCTTAAAGTAATATTTACCCATCATTCTGCAATACATGACAATTAAAACCAATTAGAAACACAAAGTCCATTACATATAAAAATTAATACAAGCAAAATGGAATTTCAGCTAATAATCTCATCAGAGCGTGCACTATAAATTGAACTAATTATGTATGGCCACTCTGAATATTCCTCATGTACTTTGAATAATCTCATCAGAGTTTACCTCTTAAATTATACTTCATATTTTATAATGTTATTCCAAGAATCCTTTTAAAAGCTGATTGTGACAGTGCACTTAAACAAAAGAAAAGACAGCAATCTGTCTGTATAACTGGAAATTAAAAAGGGATTATTCAGTGGCCTTTCTAAATGGGAACATACTACATCCCAATACACTATAAATTTCAGCTTAATGTATTGAATTAATTATGTATGGCCACTTTGAATATTAATGTACCTTATCAATCTACGTCTGATATGGGAGTAAACATTTCATAGAAGATAAAAGTTCCTTGTACCCTTTACTATGTAAATTAAAAGAATCATAAATCACAACTTTACTATGAAATATTGCATCCTGATCCTTATTTTGTATGATTTTACCGAATTTCGTGTGAGTTCAGTAACATCAATAATTTGTAAGATAGGAACAACTTCGATCCAATTTGATAAAGAGCTTAGTTAATTTACTCAGGATGGTATTACACAAGAAGAAGGAGAATAACAACGACAGTAATAATTAAGTAAAAAGATGAATTGTATAGAGCAAAAGCTATATTATTGATCGTATTTATGTATGTAGTAAACACAATGTGCTTACAGTGTAATAGGCGTATGTGATGCTTAGTGTAACCCTAATACAATGTTAGTGATACCCTTATATAGAGTCTATAATCCTAGCTACGGAAGGTAACCTAATCATTCTAGGATCTTGAGTAATCTCCTTTATGCATTCGGGCTCTTATTTCATGTCGATGAGATACGTTTTCCTGGTCGAGCCGACATATCTTATCGGATTGCGCTCGGATCTATTTTCAAGGTCGGAACGCACTAATATCACCCGAGCTGGCGGTTACTCTTTATAGTGTAAAAAAAGCCCCCATCAATACTCCCTCATTTCTTCAAGCGAAATCGTAGCTGAAGTTTGTAGAAGTATTTAGCTATTGTGTGCAATTCATGAATTATGCCTCGTTTAAAACCTTAATTGGATAAACCCTGTGGGATAAAATCCGAATAAGGAAAAGAGTGCATCTCTTCATGAACAGTTACAAGTTCGCGTCTTTTGAGTGCCGATTATTAGATGTGCAGGGTCCGTTCAGTCATTTCTTATGGCGGGAAACCGAAACGTCGCGAAGGGCTTAAAATGTCTTCATAATTACTTTTCCCTTCCGCCTTCAGCTTTCTCGTGGTAAAAAATCAAGTCGATAACATCCATAATCCATATATTTATCGAATTATTATTTCTTTCTCTGAAATGGCCTCTTCTTCATAAATCCCAAGTCTTCCTCTCCAGAGCATGAGGACGTTCCTACTATTTTTCTCAATGGCTCTTAGAGCCCTTCCTCCGAACGAGCCTTCGCACGAGAACCCCACTGAGGTAAAAAAGAATACACTCGTGGTGAAGGTTACCACAGAAGCAGAGGTAGCTGCTAGGGCTGCTACCAAGGCCAAAGATACGAACCCTCAAGTTTCCGAGCCAATTGAATTTTTGGCTTGTAGATATAAGGAGAGTGACCTGCCAATCTTGCAGAGGGACTATAGTCGATTTTTTCCCTCGGGTTTTGAGATATTTCTTCCTTCTTCCGAGGAGAGAGTTAATACACCTCCTGAAAATTGTCGTGCCTTCTATACGTCCCATTTTCAGCATGAGCTTAGGCTTCTATTGCATCCCCTTTTCCACTAAATCCTCGCCTCCTTCTTCGTTTCATTGACTCAATTAGTTCCCAATGTTATTGCCTTCGCTGTCTCTTTTGCTGTTTTAATGGTCGCAAAAGGTTTGAAGCCAACCTTTCGTAACTTTTATCAATTCTTTCGCTTCAGCATTTCCACTTCCTCTAATCATGGATACTTCTTCGTGTGCCAGAAGCCGGGTCGTGCTATTTTAGACTCTCCAATTTCTAGCAATAGCACATATTGGAAATCTAGTTTTGTCCTCCCACCCATCAAACACTTGCAGACGGATTGACTGTACCTTTTGAGCACCCACGGGATCACAATTCAGCTTGGACCTTTGGTGGTCGACAAATTAAAGGTGAATTGATTCCCTACAACCCTTGCCTTCTTAATATGATAGCAGAGATGAGGTCAGATAAATATCAGTGCGCTTGTCTTGTGGGGGAGGCATTTCTTCGGAAGGCTGCTTTAAGTTCCATGAAATTTTCTATTCCGGCTAACAATCGACCTCTGAGTAACATTCATTCTTATTCCAACTATTTTCAATATCGTCTTTCATGTATATTGTATTCATTCTCTTCTTCTCGCAGCATCTTTGGTCGAAGGTTCTAGACACTCAAAGGTCAGAAACGTGGTTCTTTTCAAATCCACGAAACCTTCTGACAATCAACCCATAGAGCAGAGGAATTCCAGAAAAAGAAGAAGAGACCAAGGCCATGATTCAGAAGACATTAAGGAGGAAACTCCCGAGCCTATTGGGAATGTCTCTCCCGAGTCTTTCACTGCTCATGGCAAAGAGTCTTTGTCGGTCGAAACGGGCTTAGGTTACCCCCTCATAAACCTTAGGAGTGCTTACGACATCCTTGGTTGCAAGTCATGGTCCGAGCGTAATTATACTGGCCCTGTTATGAAGAGAAAAAAGGAATTATATGATCGTCATGGCCAGTATTTCACCCACGTCTACGATTTGGACCATAAGGATTCATTGGTGAAGATGATAGAAAATCATCTAGAGGGAAGGAGGGCAGCAGGATACGCTGATCGAGATGCATTGGTATAAGATGACAAGGAAAATCATCCTGTATTTGTAAAAGTATTCATACTTTTGAAATTTTAGTTCTCTGAATTATCTTTTGCGAACTGTATATTCCAGGTAAAAAGTTTTAGAATTCTTTAGACAGTTGCATTGTTCCCAACAATATGTAGATCGATATTACAAGATCGATGAGTGTATACCGACCCAATCGGTTTTACTCAATTTCTTGTACTTATGTTTTTTACCAATTCTTTGGTGTTAACCTTATTAGATCGATATTATGAGATCGATGAGTGTTTACCAGGCCAATAAGTTTTACACAAACATGATTGGAGAGTTAAATCGCCGGAATGGCCAAGAAAATTATGTTTTAATTTAAAGGTCTTTGTTTGAATATATTTACGTAGTACATGAAAATTTAAATGCTTTTATCCATGTGATGAACTAATGGAAAATTTACTCTCAATGTGCGATATGAAAATAGGCATATTAGATTCTTCATTGTGAGTGTGTTTATAATTGCACACTCGCATAAAAATTAGAGCGACTAATATTTCATTTTGATGTAGAAAATTTTCAATTTAACTATATGATCTTGAAAACATATTTAATTAACTTTTAAATGAACACCTTACATGCACACGTAAAAATATGAAAACCAAATGAAAGACATTGTAAATTATATCATGGGGTAAACTGTTTTTTAATAATGTCATAATGGAATATTTACTTTTACTGGACTCCTATCCAAAGAAAATATTCTTACCAACAGGTGATTGGTCTAGTGGAAAGGACTAGTCACTACAAAGTAGCGGACTCAGGTTCAAATTCCTATTGGGAGAGGTTCCCACTTTATGTGTCCGACGCGCCTCGAAAGGGATTAAACCCTTGGGAAACCAAAAAAAAAGAAAGAAAATATTCTCAAACATTTGATTCATATTATTTCATGTATGTACTTAGTACATGAAATTTAAACTAATGACAAAAAAATTTAATCAAATGAACCTCACAAATTGGGGAAAATCTTAATATTCCACATGAAATGACAACATGAATGTTTAATATTTCCATACCAAAAATGACTACAACATAATATAACTGGAAAATTATGTTGAACGGTTTATCTTCTCCAATCGAAAATTATAGGCATGGAATTTGTTAATGGGCAATTCATTTTTCCATCTTAACTTCAATTTTCCATACCCATGATTTTTTTTATCTACTAGACTGTGTATATATAGTTTGGACCGAATAGTACCAAGGATAAAATAATATGACTCCCTGATCGTTTATTGTTTGATTAAATGCAAAAGACATCCTATTTAATTCAGAACTAAACAATTTTTATTTATTTTATTAGAAAATTTAAAGTTCGATAATAGATTCATAAAACTCGGTTCTTGCTCGCTAACTACTAAGGACGTTCCCTGGAGAATCATAATAACTTATAACGAAAAATCATTTGTTCTTACACTGAACCCTAGCACAACCCGATTGAGTTGAGTCGCGCCACACAACATGCATAGCGTACATTCTCCTCCAACACATGAGTTGGATTCATAATCAAATGAGAGGTAAAGATGGATCGAATAGCTATGGCCAAAATTCAATATCCTATTATTTCATTCTTTTAATTTATCACATATTCAATTTTCTAGGTTATATAGAAATGACTTCTAGAAACTATAGGTGGAATTTTAATATTTCACCTGATATATGGTCATGTGTCGCTAAGTAATTCAAATTATTGTTTCTCGAAATTTTGGATTCAAATCCCCAATCGGTTACATGTTATTGTCCATCCGCAATAGTTTTGTTTATAACGATTTTGTATCTCGAGATTTAAATTCAAATCCCACATCGGATAACTCTTAGTGTCTATCCGTATTAGTTTTGTTTATTACGATTTGATATCCGATCATTCAATTTATAAATACTTACCGGCAATGATATATATATATATATATATCGCGGTTTACGTGGACCGATTGCTCATTCTTGGAAAAAAATAGTCTTAATTAGTAAGTTATTTATTGGTCCTCGTATTAATTTAGAATTCTATGCAAAATTTTATCCATTTGCAGTATCGCGAAAAAACAACTTTATAACTTAATGTGAATTACCATATAATTCACAATGATATATATGTAAATTAAAAGAATCATAAACCACAACTTTCACGCATAACTATGAAATATTGCATACTGATCCATATTTAGTAAAAAAGTAAGATGCTCATTTCTTCATTACAGTAATAAAATTAAATGCTGTATTTATTCAATTATTCTGTATGTTATAAAATGAACAATTGTATTAATAAAACAATAATGTTGTGAATTTGCCTTAATTACCTGGCGCACTTAATGAAATTTCCCCAACATCCTTTGACTATAAACCTAAGATGTGCATTTGCACCTATAAATACCGCACTTTATTCATGCCTAAACCATCAATAACAAATCTCTTCTTCTTTTTTAATTTTCCCCCGCCATCTCCCTTTTTTAAGATGAATGCAGATCAAAATGACCCACCTGCATGGAATCCATTCCACAATAAATCTGCTAGAAAAGGGAAAGGGCGGAAAAAAATAAACATAGAAAAGATTGAAAACGAGAATAAACTTCAGGTTACGTTCTCTAAAAGGCGCTTTGGTTTATTTAAAAAAGCTAGCGAAATATCCACACTCATTGGTGCCCAACTTCTTCTTATTTTCTTTTCCCCAAGTGGAAAACCATATTCATTTGCCCACCCTGATATAGAAACCATTACTAACAAATACCATGGCCGAAATCAAAACCAAGTAAGTACTGAAACAGACCTCGACCTCCTTAATCAAAGAAACAATAATATGACTCAACTAATCCAAGAATTAGACCAAATGGAAACCCAACTACAAGTTGAGCAAAACAAAGCTAAAGAAGTTGATCGAGATATCGTTGAAACTCGATCACAAGGGCATTGGTGCTGCCCTTACGTACATGATATTAGCATAAACGACGTACCTAATTTGGAAGAGACGTCTCGTAATTTCATTGTAGTTATGGATGATCTACTAGAAAATCATCGTTTAAGTCATACCTATGTTATGCCAAGTCATACCTTTGATATGCCAGGGCCAAGTAATTTGGGCAATCAAGAAGGTGCCATAATTTCCAGTGGACTCGATACGTCTTATCTGTATGACAACATGACTGGTAACTTAAATGGGTCAAATTTAATTGGCATTCCAGGGCCGAGTGGGACAAATAATCTCACTGACATATCACAAGGTCCTAGTGGAACCAATCTAATGGATCATATAGTTGATCCTATGTGGGAACAATTTTCTACTTTCACTGTTACTCCTACGAGTGGTATCCCAGGCAATCCCAACATTGGAAATGATGTTCCAGATGTTATGCAACCTGGAAATTATATGGTGCCACCAATGCAAGACAACTTAGGGAATATATTTCAGGGGATGTTAACCAACAACTACTATGGATATGGAAATTCTATGGCGCTAAATCGGGGAAATGTTCATATCATGTTCCAGGGTACGCAGCCAAATCAAGGGAATGATCAGTACATGTTCCATGGTTTAAACAGTAACAACATTGGCTCCGGAAATTCTACGGCACCTGGGCAAAATAATGATACACAAACAAGATTGGAGAGTTAAATTGCCGGAATGGCCAAGAAAATTATGTTTTAATTTAAAAGTCTTTGTTTGAATATATTTACGTAGTACATGAAAATTTAAATGCTTTTATCCATGTGATGAACTAATGGAAAAATTACTCTCAATGTGCGATATGAAAATAGGCATATTAGATTCTTCATTGTGAGTGTGTTTATAATTGCACATTCGCATAAAAATGGGAGCGACTATTATTTCATTTTGATGTAGAAAATTTTCAATTTAACTATATGATCTTGACAACATATTTAATTAACTTTTAAATGAACACCTTACATGCACACGTAAAAATACAAAAACCAAATGAAAGACATTGTAAATTATATCATGTGGTAAACTGTTTTTTAATAATGTCGTAAGGGAATATTTACTTTTACTGGACTCCTATCCAAAGAAAATATTCTTACCAACAGGTGATTTGTCTAGCGGAAAGGACTAGTCACTACAAAGTAGCGCACTCAGGTTCAAATTCCATTTGGGAGAGGTTCCCACTTTATGTGTCCGACGCGCCTCGAAAGGGATTAAACCCTTGGGAAACCAAAAAAAAAAATTCTCAAACATTTTATTCATATTATTCCATGTATGTAATTAGTACATGAAATTTAAACTAATGAAAAAAAAATTTAATCAATTGAACCTCACAAATTGGGGAAAATCTTAATATTCCACATGAAATGAAAACTTGAATGTTTAATATTTCCATACAAAAAATGACTAAAACATAATATAACTGGAAAATTATGTTGAACGGTTTATCTTCTCCCATCGAAAATTATAGGCATGGAATTTGTTAATGGGCAATTCATTTTTCCTTCTTAACTTCAATTTTCCATACCCATGATTTTTTTTTATCTACTAGACTGTGTATATATAGCTTGGACCGAATAGTATCAAGGATAAACTAATATGACTCCCTGATCGTTTGTTGTTTGATTAAATCCAAAAGACATCCTATTTAATTCGGAACTAAACAATTTTTATTTATTTTACTAGAAAATTTAAAGTTCGATAAAAGATTCATAAAACACGGTTCTTGCCAGCTAACTACTAAGGACGTTCCCTGGAGGATCATAATCACGTATAACGAAAAACCGTTCGTTCTTACACTGAACCCTAGCACAGCCCAAATGAGTTAATTAAGTAGCGTCACACAACATATGTAGCATACATTCTCCTCCAACACATGAGTTGGATTCATAATCAAATGAGAAGTAAAGATGGAATCGAATAGCTTTGGCCAAAATTCAATATCCTATTATTTCATTCTTTTAATTTATCACATATTCAATTTTCTAGTTTATATAGAAATGACTTCTAGAAACTATAGGTGGGATTTTAATATTTCACCTAATATATGGCCATGTGTCGCTAAGTAATTCAAATTATTGTTTCTCTAAATTTTGTATTCAAATCCCCCATCGGTTACATGTTGTTGTCCATCCGCAATAGTTTTGTTTATAACGATTTTGTATCTCGAGATTTAAATTCAAATCCCACATCGGTTAACTCTTAGTGTCCATCCGTATTAGTTTTGTTTATTACAGTTTGATATCCGATCATTCAATTTATAAATACTTACCGGCAATGATATATATATATATATATATATATATATATATATATATATATATATATATATATCGCGGTTTACGTGGACCGATTGCTCATTCTTGGAAAAAAAAAGTCTTAATTAGTAAGTTATTTATTCGTCCTCGTATTAATTGAGAATCCTATGCAAAATTTTTTCCATTTGCAGTATCGCGAAAAAACAACTTCATAACTTAATGTGAATTACCATATAATTCACAATGATATATATGTAAATTAAAAGAATCATAAACCACAACTTTCATGCACAACTATGAAATATTGCATACTGATCCATATTTAATAAAAAATGTAAGATGCTCATTTCTTCATTACAGTAATAAAATTAAATGCTGTATTTATTCAATTATTCTGTATGTTATAAAATGAACAATTGTATTAATAAAACAATAATGTTGTGAATTTGCCTTAATTACCTGGCGCACTTAATGAAATTTCCCCAACATCCTTTGACTATTAACCTAAGATGTGCATTTGCACCTATAAATACCGCACTTTATTCATGCCTAAACCATCAATAACAAATCTTTTCTTCTTTTTTAATTTTCCCCCGCCATCTCCCCTTTTTAAGATGAATGCAGATCAAAATGACCCACCTGCATGGAATCCATTCCACAATAAATCTGCTAGAAAAGGGAAAGGGCGGAAAAAAATAAACATAGAAAAGATTGAAAACGAGAATAACCTTCAGGTTACGTTCTCTAAAAGGCGCTTTGGTTTATTTAAAAAAGCTAGCGAAATAGCCACACTCATTGGTTCCCAACTTCTTCTTATTTTCTTTTCCCCAAGTGGAAAACCATATTCATTTGCCCACCCTGATATAGAAACAATTACTAACAAATACCATGGCCGAACTCAAAACCAAGTAAGTACTGAAACAGACCTCGACCTCCTTAATCAAAGAAACAATAATATGACTCAACTAATCCAAGAATTAGACCAAATGGAAACCCAGCTACAAGTTGAGCAGAACAAAGCTAAAGAAGTTGATCGAGATATCGTTGAAACTCGATCACAAGGGCATTGGTGCTGCCCTGACGTACATGATCTTAGAATAAACGACGAACCTAATTTGGAAGAGACGTCTCGTAATTTCATAGTAGTTATGGATGATCTAATAGAAAATCATCGTTTAAGTCATACCTATGATATGCCAAGTCATACCTATGATATGCCAGGGCCAAGTAATTTGGGCAATCAAGAAGGTGCCATAATTTCCAGTGGACTCGATACGTCTTATCTGTATGACAACATGACTGGTAACTTAAATGGGTCAAATTTAATGGGCATTCCAGGGCCGAGTGGGACAAATAATCTCACTGACATATCACAAGGTCCTAGTGGAACCAATCTAATGGATCATATAGTTGATCCTATGTGGGAACAATTTTCTACTTTCACTGTTACTCCTACGAGTGGTATCCCAGGCAATCCCAACATTGGAAATGCTGGTCCAGATGTTATGCAACCTGGAAATTATATGGTGCCGCCATTGCAAGACAACTTAGGGAATATATTTCAGGGGATGTTAACCAACAACTACTATGGATATGGAAATTCTATGGCGCTAAATCAGGGAAATGTTCATAACATATTCCCGGGTACGCAGCCAAATCGAAGGAATGATCAGAACATGTTCCATGGTTTAAACAGTAACAACATTGGCTCCGGAAATTCTACGGCACCTGGGCAAAATAATGATACACAAACATGATTGGAGAGTTAAATCGCCGGAATGGCCAAGAAAATTCTGTTTTAATTTAAAAGTCTTTGTTTGAATATATTTACGTAGTACATGAAAATTTAAATGCTTTTATCCATGTGATGAACTAATGGAAAAATTACTCTCAATGTGCGATATGAAAATAGGCATATTAGATTCTTCATTGTGAGTGTGTTTATAATTGCACATTCGCATAAAAATTGGAGCGACTAATATTTCATTTTGATGTAGAAAATTTTCAATTTAACTATATGATCTTGACAACATATTTAATTAACTTTTAAATGAACACCTTACAAGCACACGTAAAAATATAAAAACCAAATGAAAGACATTGTAAATTATATCATGGGGTAAACTGTTTTTTAATAATGTCATAAGGGAATATTTACTTTTACTGGACTCCTATCCAAAGAAAATATTCTTACCAACAGGTGATTGGTCTAGTGGAAAGGACTAGTCACTAATAAGTAGCGGACTCAGGTTCAAATTCCTATTGGGAGAGGTTCCAACTTTATGTGTCCGACGCGCCTCGAAAGGGATTAAACCCTTGGGAAACCAAAAAAAAAGAAAGAAAATATTCTCAAACATTTTATTCATATTATTCCATGTATGTAATTAGTACATGAAATTTAAACTAATGTAAAAAAAAATTTAATCAATTGAACCTCACAAATTGGGGAAAATCTTAATATTCCACATGAAATGAAAACTTGAATGTTTAATATTTCCATACAAAATGTTGGTCCCAAGTGGTCAGATAAGGTCTAGAGGGGGGGAGGGGGGGTGAATAGACCTCTGAAAATTTTTCTGGACTTAAAAACTTTTCAGTCTTCTGTCAGCAGACTAAGCTGATGAAGAACAGTAAGTTGACTATGCTGATCGTGAACAAATCTTGAACAGCAGAGTGACCACTCTTCTTACAGTTACTTAGCTGTTTTTCAGCAAAACAGTTTTATCAGAAGTATACTTGCAGCGGATGTTTGAAAGTGTTTTTAACAAGTAGACTAAGTCCTTTAAATGATTTTATCCTCGGTTTAAAACTCCTTTAAAATCTTTTTCACAATTCAAAGTGTAAACTTATGCAATTTGAAATATGCAAGAAAAACTTAAATGCAAATTAACACAAAGAATTTTTATAGTGGTTATATGGATAAAAATCCTTTAGTCCACTCTTCCAGATCACATAAATTCTGGGTTATTCTATAAACACACAGTTTATAATATTTCTCCACTTATACCTAGACAACAAATGAAAAGGCTATAAGCTCGCAACAGGAATTCACAAAGAAAACCTATCCTCTGAAGTTAAATCGCTCACAAAGACGGATTTAAACTTCGCACAACACTCAGCTAAATACAAGATCACTCAGATCGTATTTTTCTATTTTTTTCAACTGGGTTCCTGTCAACAGATGACTTCCACCAGACGAGTGAGCTGTTCGAGCTTCTTGAGACATAGAAATTTTTTGCTTCAAAAACGAAATCTCAAAAATGTTGTTGTGTTTCTCTCTCTTCGAAATCAGCTCTATTTATACTTGGATTTGAAAATATGACCGTTGAAGCAAATCACACTTCAAATCCATAGCCTTAGCCCGAAATCACAACGGCTCCCTGCTGCAGTCCTTTCTCTGCTGTACTTTCCTGTAGCAGCATTTAATGCACTCTGCTGATCCGAGAGTATTCTTCAATCATTTGCCATTACTACCCTTCTCTTTCAGCATTTATAACACCAGGTGCATTTATTACCGTTGAACTTCTCTCATGATCTCTTCTACTCTGCTGATCGAAGCAACTCTGCTGATAGATACTCTGCTGATCAAATACTGAACTAATCTGATTTGAGTCAGCTGGTGATCTACCCTTTTGTTTGCTGTTTCAGCATGAGATCAGTAGTCTTCTGGGCCTTGAATTTTAAACTCTTCTGATGTCTTCTTTACTTGTTCAAAATTCTTCTAAGGGAACTAAGCTTTCCATACTTAGCTGATTTTGACATTTTGGAAATCATCAAAACCTTCCCTTATCTTCTTATCTTCATTGCACTTCATCTTCATCTTCATCCAACAATTTCTCCCTTTTTGATGATGACAAAACTTCAGCTAAGTACCTGTACCTAAACTATAGTTTTGATCCTCAAAAATTTCTGAGATAGAAATAGTCTGTTGGAATCAAACTTGAACTTTTATAGATTTGAAAAGATTACATATTACAAGTTCAATCTGGTAAGATGTGCAAAAAGAAATTACAAGGAATTAAACATAAGCGACCCAGACTAAACTCGTCTTCTGTCTTGTTTTCTTCAGCTTCCTTGAACTTTTGTTTTAACAGCTCCAACTTCTTTTGTTTAACATCAGGGTCAAGCTGTTCTTCAACTGAGTCTTTAGCAGCAGCTATCTCTTTATCAGACTTGGCTTTTGCTTCAGCTTCAGTTTCATCAGCTTCCTCTTCTTCTTCTGTGATCATTTTATCTGCTAGTCTGCTTGAGCCTTCATTATCTTCATCAGTCTTTTCATTTTCAGCAGCAGATTCTTCCAACACCTCAGTTCCTTCCTTAGCATTTTCTTCTTCTTCAAAAGGTACCTCATCTTCCCTAAGTACCCTATCTTCCCCCTTTTTGTCATCATCAGCAGGGTTGATTGGATAATTTGGTAAGACTGGTGTGATCTGAAGTGAATCACAGAGAAGCTTGATGTTCTCTTCCATGGCATTAAGTTGAGCTTGTTGTCTAAGTTGATTGGCCTCAAATGCTTCCATTCTTTTGAGCACAACTTCTCCTTGGTCACCTAGCTGAATCTGAGTTCTTAGTATCCAGTCAGCAGATGCCTTGAAGTCTTTCATCATATTCTGCAGGACTTCATCTTCAGCTTGAATGGCCATTTCAACCGTTTCTTCAATCTGTTTCCAACCAGTAGCAGTGCTCTGAGTCCTTCTTCTGAGTATGTCCATGTCTTGACAGATGGACTTAAAATTCTGAGCAGTATCCTCCATCAGAGAGGTTGGAACAGCAGCAGCCTTCTGGGTTGGTTGACTTACAGCAGTCAACATATTTGCAGTTAACTTCTCTTCCATCTCCTTCATTGAATTTGAAATCATCTGTTGAATTGAGTTCAACAGAGATGCTTGCTGTAAGTTCTGAGATGTAGAAGCAACTTCAGATGGAATTGGAGATAAGGCAAGAATTGCCTCTTCATTGATCTGATCTGCTACTTGAGTTGTCTCTTCAGCAATCTGATCTGCTGGACCAGAAGTAATCTCCTTCTCTTTAGTCTCATCAGCTTGACTAGGAGTGCTTTCCTTCTCCTTAGTCTGATCATTTTGCTCAGCAGCATCCTCCTTTTCCCTAACTTGGTCAGCTGGATTTGGAGTGCTTTCCTTCTCCTTAGCAGTTGGCTCGGAGGTTTCCTCCTTTTCTTTATTTTGATCAGCAGCGTCAGAATTTCCTTCTTTGTCTTTAGTTTTATCTTCAGGATGAGAAGTTCCTTCTTTCTCCTTATTCTGATCAGCAAGTGATTGAACTTTCTTAACATCTTCAATGGTGGTCATTTTACCTGCATTATCAACAGTAGACCTTTGATTGATCCAAGTTAAATCATCAAGTGGAATAAACGTGGAGATTGGATCCTCAGGTAACTCTTCATATGGCCTAATAGTAGGTCCATATACAATTTGCTTTAAACTTGGAAGGGAATCGTTGAGCTTGGTTGTCCCTTTGTCTTCCTAGTCTTCTTGGCCCATGTTTCCATTGTCTGGGAAACTGCCAGTCTGATTGAACGTTCCATAAGATCTTCATTATCAGCAAACTCCTCTGGAACAGATTCATACATCTTCTTTGCTTCAGCTTTGACAACATGACCGATCCTCAGTCTTAATTTGTCCAAAAAGAACTCTGAGTCTAATGCTTGAGTTAGTGAACCTGTTTCAAGCCATTTTAGCACCCAGGCTTCTTCATCAGCAAAAGCTTTCCAACTTGCAATTTGATCTTTAATCTTTGTCAGACGATAGTCTCTCCATCTGTTATATCTGATCTTCTCTTTATTGAACATCGTCAGACGATTGATCTTTGCATTTTCAGCATCCAACCTTTTAACAAACTCTTCAAAAGCAGCAAGGTTATCTCTGACAATCTCCAATGCCAGTTTTACCTCTTCTCTTTTCTTAGGTTTAGTTGCTGGAGTAGGCATGACTGGTTTAGGCTTGGTGGGATCTCTCTGTTCACCAATCACAATGCCACCAGCTTGCCTTGGACCATGAGAGTCCTTAGCACTTGCCTCAATAGTAGCAGCTAATTCAGCTGCTTCAATAGCATCACTTTCTGCTTGAGTCATTTTGCAGGCTTCTTCTTCCAGCCTTTTGAGCTCAAGGACCTTAAGGCGATCTTCCTCAGCCTTTTCTGCAGCCTTTCTTTGCGTCTCAACCTCATCTTGTCTTCTTTTCTCAGCAGCAGTAACATAAGGAATCACTATCTTTCCAGTCCTCAGCTTCTTAGCTTCTGGACTTTCCACAACTTGAATTGGAGTGGCAGAAACAGGAGCAGGGTGCAGAAGAGGTACCTCTCCTTCACTTGTTGTGCCAGTCTGCTGTTCTTCTCTAACTTCAGCAGACACTTGTTGGTCCCAAGTGGTCAGATGAGGTCTAGAGGGGGGGGGTGAATAGACCTCTGAAAATTTTGAACTTAAAAACTTTTTAGTCTTCTGTCAGCAGACTAAGCTGATGAAGAACAGTAAGCAGACTAGTCTGATCGTGAACAAATCTTGAACAGACGACTGACCACTCTTCTTACAGTAACTTAGCTGTTTTTCAGCAAAACAGTTTTTCAAAGAGTATACTTGCAGCGGATTGTTTCAAAGTGTTTTTCACAAGTAGACTAAGTTCTTAAAAGATTTTATCCCCAGTTTTCAAACTCCTTATAAAATCTTTTGTTTGATTCAAGGTGTTTAAAATGCAAACTTTAAATATGCAAGAAAACTTTAGATGCAAGATAACACAAAGAATTTTTATAGTGGTTATATGGATAAAAATCCTTTAGTCCACTCTTCCAGATCACACAGATTCTGGGTTATACTATAATCACTTAGATTACAATATTTCTCCACTTACACCTAAACAACTAATGAGAAGGCTGTAAGCTCACAACAGGAATTCACAAAGAAAACCTATCCTCTGAAGTAGAATCACTCACAAAGATGGATTCTAACTTCGCACAACACTCAGCTATTACAAAATCACTCAGATAATGTTTTTCTGATTTCTTCAACTTGGTTTCTGTCAACAGATGACTTCCACCAGACGAGTGAGCTGTTCGAGCTTTTGAGACTTAGAGAAATTCTGCTTCAAAATTTCGATCTCTGATTGTTGTTGTGTTTTTTCTCTCTTCGAACTTTGCTCTATTTATACTTGGATTTGAATTTATGACCGTTGAAGGAAATCACATCTTCAAATCCATCCTTCAGCTCTTTTTGAAACGGCTCCCTGCAGCAATCGTACAGTGTACAGTACCTTTCTGTCCATCGCATTTAATGCTGCATTTAATGCACTCTGCTAATCCGAGAATATCTTCAATCATTTGCCATTACTACCCTTCTCTTACAGCATTTATTACACCAGGTGCATTTATTACCGTTGGACTAATCTCTTGATCTCTTCCACTCTGCTGACCAAAACGACTCTGCTGATAGATACTCTGCTGATCAAATACTGAACTAATCTGATTTGACTCGGTTGATGACCTACCCTTCTGTTCGCTGTTTCAGCAAGAGATCACTAGTCTTCTGAGCTTTGAACTTTGAACTCTTCTGATGTCTTCTTTTACTTGTTCAAAATTCTTCTAAGGGAACTAAGCTTTCCATACTTAGCTGATTATGATGTTTTGGAAATCATCAAAACCTTCCCTTAATTACTTGTCTTCTTTGCACTTCATCTTCATCTTCATCCAACAATTTCCCCCTTTTTGATGATGACAAAACTTCAGCTAAGTACCTGTACCTATACTAAAGTTTTGATCCTCAAAAATTTCTGAGATAGAAATAATCTGTTGGATTAAAACTTGCAATTTTATAGATAGTGAACTGATTACATATTACAAGTTCCTTCAGATGAGTCGTGCAAAAAGAAATTACAAGGATTTTAAGATAAAGTAAGGTCTAGTCTAAACTAGTCTTCTTCTTTCTTTTCTTCTTCAGCTTCCTTGTCTTCTTTTTCTTCTTCAGCAGGTTTGGAAGTTCCAACTTCCAATTTCTGCTTCAACAGCTCTAACTTCTTCTTTTTAGTATCAGGATCAAGCTGTTCTTCAGCTGAATCCTTAGCAGCAGCTATTTCCTTATCTGATTTAGCTTTTGCTTCAGCTTCAGTTTCTTCATATTCTTCAGCTATCTCCTTATCATCTTCTTCTTTTTCTGTGATCTTTTCATCTGCTAATCTGCTTGTGCCTTCATTTGCTGCTTCATTCCTATCATTTTCATCAGCAGACTCTTCTAAGACTTCTGTTCCTTCAGCATCATCTTCAGCTTCCAATACAAGAGAAGTCCCAACTCTTTTCTGTCCAAATATCCTCTCTTCCCCCTTTTTGTCATCATCAGCAGGGTTGATTTGATAGTTTGGTAAGATAGGAGTAATCAGAAGTGAATCACAGAGAAGCTTGATGTTCTCTTCCATAGCATTAATCTGAGCCTGTTGTTTAAGTTGATTGGCCTTAACAGTTTTGACTTCCTTGAGCAAGTCTTCTCCTTGATCACCCAATTGAATTTGAGATCCCAAAATCCAATTTGATGAAGCAGTGAAGTCTTTCATCATGTTGCCCATGACTTCATCTTCTGCTTGGAGAACCAATTCAACAGTTTGTTCAATCTGCTTCCAACCTTCAGTAGTGCTCTGAGTCCGTCTTCTAAGAATATCCATGTCCTGACAGATAGATTTAACATTATGAGCAGTGTCTTCTATCAGATCTGTTGGGACAGCAGCAGCTTTCTTAACTGGTTGTTTAACAGCAGCTATCACTTCTGCAGCTAATTCTTTCTTCATATCCTTCAGAGAATTGGTGATCATTTGCTGGATGAAGTCCAACAGATTTGTCTGAACACCATGAGAAGTTGAAGGCATATTTGAAGTAGCAGCAGGTGTATCTTCCATGAGTTGCTCTGATGGTTGAGTTGTCAATGCAAGAGATTGATCTGCTGGTTCATCAGCATGGCTCGGAGTGCTTTCCTTCTCCTTAGCTTGATCATCTCCTTCAGCAGCAACTTCTTTTTCCTTTAACTGATCTGCTGGAATTTCTTCTTCTCTCTTTGATTCATCAGCAGCATCAGACTTATCATCCTGCACTTTGTCTTGATCAGATGGGTCTGATGTACCCTCAATTTGCTTTGGTTGATCAGAGGACTCTGCTCCTTCCTTATCAGCAGGTGATATAATCTTCTTGACAGTTTCAACTGTCCTCATCAATCCTTCATTGTCCACTGCTGACCTGTTAGAAATCCAAGTAAAGTTATCAAGAGGTATAAAAGTGGATGTTGGTTCCTCAGGCAGCTCTTCATAAGGTTTTATGTTTGGCCCGTAGACAATATGTTTGATGTTTGGAAGTGGGACCAGTGAACTTGGTTGTCCCCTTAACTTCCTTGCTTTCTTGGCCCAAAGCTCCATTGCTTGAGCAATAGCCAACTTGATAGATCTTTCTTTGAGATCTACTGAGTCATCAAAATCCTCAGAAATGGACGCAAAGATCTTCTTGGCTTCTTCCCTGACTATGTGACATATCCTCATCCTTAATCTGTCCAGAAAGAATTCTGAATCAAGTGCTTGAATGAGTGAATTTGTCTCAAGCCACTTAAGTATCCAGTCTTCTGTAGCCTTGAATTCTTTCCATTTGGCCATTTCAGCAGGACTCTTTGTTAATCTGAATTCCCTCCATCTGTTGTATCTAATCTTGTCAGAATTGAAGAGTGTCAGACGGTTGACCCTTTCATTTTCAGCATCAAGTCTTCTGAGAAATTCTTCAAAAATTGCAGGATCTTCCCTAACAATTTCAAGAGATAGTCTGATTTCTTCTCTTTTCTTTGACTTTATCTTGGGTGCAGGCATAGCTGGGATTGGTTTGTTTGGATCCCTTGGTTCACCAATAGCTATCCCACCAGTATGCTGATGTCCATGAGCATCCTTGATGCTTGCTTCAATAACAGCAGCCAATTCTGCTGCCTCAATAGCATCTCTCTGCTCTTGAGTCATTTTGCTGGCTTCTTCCTCCAGCCTTTTTAATTCTAGGCTTTTCAGCCTATCCTCTTCTGCTTTCTCTGCAGCTATCCTTTGCTTTTCAGCATCATCTAGCTTTTTCTTTTCTGCAGCAGTTACATAAGTTGAAAATTTCCCAGTCCTTTGTCTGATTGGATCAGGACTTTCAACTGCTTGAAGAGGAACTGCAGCAACTGGAGTAGGATGCAACAAAGGTGCATTTCCTTCAAGTGTTGAACTAGTCTGCTGTACATTCTGAACTTCAGCAGATAGTGCAATAGATGAGTCTTCTGTTGATACTCCAATTTCAGAGATAACTTTAGCCTCAGCAGCAGCAGCTTTAGCAGCTTCAACAGCAGGTTCTTTAATTGTTAATGGCCTTTCTGCTTCTGTAGTTGTTTCTCTTACAGTTGCAACAGGTTCTTCAGAGAAATTTACCTTTCTCTTTGCCTTGGACTTAGGAATTTTCTTGGCAGGAGGGTTTGCAACAGGAGGTCCCCTTGCCTCACTCCTAGTCCTCAATCTCTTCAACCTTTGAATAGGAACTTCTTCATCAGATTCTGTCTTTTCAGATGAAGATCCTGTCTCCATGTTCTCAACTTCAGCTGTGAAGTCATCTATCACCTTTTCAGGGACTTCAAATTCAGGTTGTGCTGATTCAGTCACAACAGCAGACTGTGCTGTTGGCTCAGCAGATTGACTTGTCTGACCCACCTTCTTGCTCTTCTTAGAAGGGGTCTTTTTGGATTTTGCAGGAGCTTTTCTTTTAGGTTTATCCACTATTTGTCTGACTGGCTCATAGAGTTTGAACTCTTTACTGCCATGAGTTTGCTTCCCACCACCCATAGGGCATTGTAGTGAGGCAAACAAATTACTTAGCAAAATAGCATGAGAAAGTCTCTTATCACTTAGTAACTCATAAACATGAGCAGCCCAGTTGACCTTTAAACCGTAGTAAATACACACCATTGTGTGATATCTCCTTCTGGGTAACCCGTCCAGAGAGCTTGTGCTACAATCCAGTATTTTGGCAATAATATCAGCAAACCTCTGATATTCACCCTTCAGCTGGGTCTTCATCAAAGTCCCAGTCATCTCCTCTCCTTCTTTAGCACAAATGGCCCAAAATTCCTCTTCCTTTCCAGACCCAAGGTCTGTCACATCTCCTCCCTTGTTCGTCAGCTTATAAATTTCACTAAGAACAGCAGCAGATACAGCAATTTTCTTACCACCAATGACAGCAGTCATAACAGTCTCATCACTGTTGAATTTTCTGGTCATGTAGAAATGGTAAACATCCTCTAAGTAGACTCTATCTTCGTGAGCTTCTAAAACAGGAACCAATGATGCTTCTTTGATCTTTTCCAGTAATGAACGCATCAAATCAGTGCCAGAGAAATGGAATTTGCTGTAGTTGAAGTACCTTCCCTCAATAACCTTGTCCATTTCAGAGATTAGTGAGTAGATTCTGCAAAAGAACAGTGAACTTTCGAAGCAATAGGGTTTGAGAGTTTGAGAGTTTGAGAATTTGAGTGCGTAAGACGACTGTACTGTTTAGATCGGATTTTATAGGTTTCCTTTTGATTAGGTTTCCGTGATTTATCTGAACCGTTGATCTAATCTGACAGTTTTAAATCGTGTGGTTAGGAGAAGCGGATTTCAATTTTATTATTTTAATGTCAGATGGGCGGGAAACTCTATCGACACTAATCTGTTACTTATAAAAGCGCGTTTCTTATGATACGTTTTATGACCATGCTTATATAAGACATCATATGAGTAGAGTTTAACTTATCTGACAGACGAGTGATCTGTTATCTGATATTACTAGAGAATGTCAATAGCTAGTAATCTTCCTCTGCTGTTTGTCAATCCAGCAAGATAAAATAATCTTCAGTCTTCAAGAATTAAGAACATATCTTCAGATAATATAACTTTCACTAACTGACATTAACAGATTTCATCTTTAGAGCAGAAGTACCGCTAGTCTTACACGTTCCCCCTGTCTTTAAGAATCCATAAGCTAACTAGTCTGTTGAAAGTTAATTCTTGAATATAATAATGGATAACTAAGCTGTTGAACTCCAGTCTTCTGATGAGTTCCCCCTCAGCTTATGCATCCAAATTCAGTAGTCCTAACTCAGCTCTTAGAGTTGAGAACCTTGCTTCACTTAGAGGTTTAGTGAAGATGTCAGCAATCTGATTGTCAGTATGAACATACTCTATCATAACATTGCCTTTTTCCACATGATCTCTAATGAAGTGATGCTTGATCTCTATATGTTTAGTCCTTGAATGACTTGTAGTATTCTGAGTAAGTGAGATTGCACTTGTATTGTCACAGTAGATTGGAATTCCACTGATCTTGATGTTATAATCTTCTAGTTGATGCTTCAACCAAAGTATCTGTGCACAACAAGCTCCAGCAGCTATATATTCAGCTTCAGCAGTAGATATAGAAACTGAGGTTTGTTTCTTACTCATCCATGAGATCAGACGACTACCTAAGAACTGACAAGCACCTGTTGTGCTCTTTCTGTCAATCTTGCAGCCAGCAAGGTCTGAATCTGAATAACCAATAAGCTCAAATCCAGATTCTCTAGGATACCATAATCCCAATTCTTGACTGCCTTTAACATATTTCAATATCCTCTTGGCAGCTAAGAGATGAGATTCTTTGGGGTTTGATTGAAATCTTGCACAGACTCCAACTGAGTACATTATGTCAGGTCTGCTTGCTGTTAGATATAACAGTGACCCTATAATGCCTCTATATTTGGTTATGTCCACTGATTTGCCATCTTCATCTTTATCCAAGCGAAGACTTGTAGACATAGGAATGGTAGCAGTAGAGCTAGTTTCCATACCAAACTTCTTGAACAGATCTCTTGTGTATTTTGCTTGATTTATAAAGATTCCATCAGGTAGCTGTTTGACTTGTAAACCAAGAAAATAATTAAGTTCACCCATCATGCTCATTTCAAACTTATTCTGCATCAGCTTGGATAACTTATCACACATCTGTTGGTTAGTTGAACCAAAAATAATATCGTCCACATATATTTGCACAATTAATATATGATTCTCCCATTCAATTGTGAACAAGGTTTTATCTACCTTACCTTTGTGAAACCCTTTAATTAAAAGAAAATCAGATAGGGTATCATACCATGCTCTTGGAGCCTGTTTCAGTCCATAGAGGGCTTTCTTCAGACGATATACTTTGTCCTCTTCTTGATAGACTTCAAATCCAGGAGGTTGTTCAACATACACTTCTTTTTGCAATTCTCCATTGAGAAAAGCAGACTTCACATCCATCTGATAGACAGTGAAGTTCTTGTAAGCAGCATAGGCAAGAAACAGTCTGATTGCTTCAAGTCTTGCTACTGGTGCAAAAGTTTCATCAAAGTCAATTCCTTCTTCTTGACAATAACCCTTGGCCACTAGTCTTGCTTTGTTTCTGGTAACAATACCATCTTCATTCATCTTATTTCTGAAAACCCACTTAGTGCCAATTACCCTTTGATGACTTGGTCTAGGAACTAAGTACCAGACTTCATTCCTTTCGAATTGATTCAACTCTTCTTGCATAGCTTCTATCCAGAAGGAATCATTTAGAGCTTCTTCAATTTGCTTAGGCTCTATCTGAGATAGAAAAGTGACAAACATGGCATCTTGTGCAGCAGCTCTTCTTGTTTTCACTCTATCTAATGGATCACCAATCACCAACTCTGGTGGATGGTTTCTGAGCCATCTGAGATCAGGTTGCAGGTCTGAATGTTGTCCTCTGTTTTGATCTTGCAACACTACTGTTGGAGATACAGTAGTAGTCTGTTGAACATTTGCCGTCTGTTGAACAGTTTCTGGTCTGTCAGCTGTTTGCAACTCGTCTGTTAGACAATCAGCACTGTGATTTTGAACAGCACTTGAGTTATCAGCTGAATTTAGATTAGGTAGTATGATGGGAACATATTCTTCATTTCTTCCAATGTCTAACTTCTGTAGATCAGTAGACAGATCTTGATTAGCACTTTGATTCTTTTCAGAAGATTGACTTGGCTCATCAAATACTACATGGATAGATTCTTCTATTAGTAATGTTCTTTTATTAAAAACTCTATAGGCTTTACTAACAGATGAGTATCCTACAAAAACAGCTTCATCAGCCTTTTCTGCAAATGCAGTAAGGTGATTTTTCCCATTATTCAATACAAAACATTTACAACCAAAAATCTTAAAGTAATGAATGTTTGGTTTCCTGTTGTTCCAAACTTCATATGGAGTCTTGTTCTGATTTTTGTTGATCATACATCTGTTCTGGGTATAGCATGCTGTATTTGTTGCTTCTGCCCAAAATCTTTGAGGCAGTTTAGCTTCAGCTATCATGGTTCTGACAGCTTCCTTTAGTGTTCTGTTTCTCCTTTCAGCAACACCATTCTGTTGAGGGGTTCTGGCAGCAGAGTACTCATGATGTATTCCTTTGATATTACAATACTCTTCAACAGTAGAGTTTGTAAACTCTGTCCCTCTATCTGATCTGATCTTCAATATTTTGATAGTCTTCTCATTCTGGATCAGTTCCATCAGATTAGTAAGATGTTCCTTGGTTTCACTTTTCTTCTTCATGAAAATCACCCAAGTATATCTTGAATAATCATCCACAACAGCTAGGCAGTATTTATTTCCACCGTTGCTGACTGGATCAATGGGTCCAAATAAGTCCATATGTAATAGCTCCAAAATTCTTTCAGAAGATTGATGCTTCTTGCTTTTGAAAGATGACTTGATTTGTTTACCCTTCTGACATGCGTCACAAAGCTTGTCTTTGCTCATGACTGCTTTCGGAATCCCTTCTACCAATTCATTCTTGATTAATCTGTTTATGGTCTTGAAGTTTAAGTGATTCATCCTCTTGTGCCATAGCCAACTAACTTCACTTGGTGCAGATGCAACCAAACAAACACTTGAATTCTTGTCAGCAGAATCCCAGTCGACTATGTAGACATTCCCTTGTCGTCTTCCAGATAAAATTACCTTCTTTGTACCAATCTGTTCGACAAAGCACTTATCTGTTGAGAAGATGACTGAATATCCCTTGTCACAAAATTGACTTATGCTCAGCAGATTATATTTGAGGCCTTTGACATATGAGACGTCAGATATCTCTATGTTTCCTCTGATTAATCTTCCTTTAGCTTTAATCTTGCCTTCTTTGCTGTCCCCAAAAGTAACCTTTGGACCATCCACAACAATTGCATCAGTCAGCTCATGTATGTTTCCACACATGTGTCTTGAACATCCACTGTCCAAGTACCAGATCTTCTCTACTTTACTCCTACTCCTAATCCTATCCTACAAAACAAAAATAAAATTGTTTTAGGTACCCTTATTGAGAGGGTCCTGAAGGATTAGTTCCACCTTTGACAACCCAAGATGTTGAAGTCTTAGGCTTCTTAGGTTTCTGAGTTTTGACAGGAGCATGAACAGTTTTATTTTCATCATAATTATCAGATAAGTCATGTTGATGATCAGTATGATAAGAATAATGTTCATAAGCAGGGTAAGGTGCATGATAAGCAGGATATGCATGCATTGGATGAGCAGGGTAAGGTGCATAGTAACTAGGAAATTGAGGTGCATGATACATAGGATGATATGCAGCAGGTTGCACATAATATGACTCATTTCCATACCAAGCATTTTGATTTTTCTTATTCTTATGCTTCTTTGGCTTACTAGGTGCTTGCTCAACTTGTTTAGACTTAGCTTTACCATTAGTCTGATTGACTTTAACTTTATCAGCAGACTTCTTAGGACTCTGCTGTTTGGTCTTACTAGTCTTATTTCCTACACTAGGCTCTTTGCTCTTTTTAGCCTTAGGAGATTTCTTCTCCTTTAATTCTTTCTCAGGTGAAGTAGGTCTAGCAGTTTGAACATACAGAATGACCTTACTATTGTCAGCTGATATAAATTTTTCAGTATGGTTCAACTCTTGCTTATCCTGTTCTAAAGGCATCTTCTGTTTACTAGATGTATGCGTGGATGCAACAGATGATTTCTCATGAGACTCGATAATCTTTTCAAGTTCCATGATTTTTCCTTTATAAACTTCACATTCAGCTTTCAGAGATTCATGCTCTTGCTCAAGCTGTTTATACTCGACTGATTCTTTTGGCTTTTCAGCTTTAAGTTTCAGTGAGTTATTTTGCTCTTTTAGCAAGCTCATCTCTTCCTTAAGCTTAACAAATTCTCCAGCAATAGTAGTATTATTTAACATCATTTGCTCTAGAGAATCAAACAATTCATTGTTTTGAGGAGTTACCTCATCCTCAGAGTCATCAGAGTCCTTTGCCATCAGGCACAGGAGAGCAGGTTTTTCTTCATCAGAAGATTCTTCATCAGACGAGTCCGAATCTGAATCAGATGAGTAGACAGCAGCAAGCTTTTCTGCTTCAGCCATCACTGCTTTCCCTCTCTGATGCTTTCTTTCTTTTCTTACTTTCTTCTCCTCTTCAGTGTACTTTTCTGCTTTTGGATATGGGCAGTCTTTGATGAAGTGTCCCAATTTCCTGCAGTTGTAACACATTAGTTTTGATTTATAATCATCTTTATCTTGAGAAGAAAAGTTAGGTTTAGAAGTAGAAGCATTGTTGTATTTGTTCTTCATTTTTCTTTTGTAGAACTTCTTGAAATTGTTCATCAACAGTGCAACGTCTCCAGCAGTGTACTCCTTCTTGTTGAGTAGAGTGGCTTCATCAGATGAGTCCACTTCTTTGCTTTTCTGTGCTGGTCTTCTGGTGTTTTCAGCAGCAACCAGTGCAGCTGTGGGTCCTGAAGTTGAGGTTTCTTCAATACCCATCCTAGGCAGTTTATACTCGAATGCCTTGAGTACAGAAAACAGCTCAGTAAGAGAGATTTTTCCCAAATCCCTTGATTCTTCCATTGCTGTCACTTTCATGTTGAACTTTGGGGGTAGAGCCTTTAGTACTCTGACGGTGATCTCCTTGTCAGTGAAGGTCTTTCCCAACTTTAAAACTTCATTCAGAGTTCTGGTGAATCTGGTATCCATCTGATCAATGGTTTCTCCAGACTTCATCTTGAAGTTATCAAGTTTTTCCAATGCAACAGTGAGCTGATGCTCCTTGATAGCATCATTGCCTTCGCTCATATCTCTGACTTTGTCCCACATCTCCTTTGCAGTCTTGCAATGTTTGACCTTGTCAAACCGATCATTATCCAGGGCTTTAGTCATGATGAATCTCCCAACTTTATCAAGATTGTAAAGCTTTATCTCCTCTGGAGTCATCTCATGAAGGTCTTTTTCCACAACCGTATCTACTTCATTTATCTTTATGGTCTTTGTGAATCTGAATGGACCTTTAATGATACATGTGTACATGTTGTCATTATAAGCAGCAAGGAAAATCTCCATTCTGATTTTCCAGTCCTCAAAGGACATACCAGCAATGTGGGGAACATGGCTGATACAATCCATTTTTCAAAAAGTTTTAGTTTTTCAAAAAGATGCTCTTTTGAAAAGTTTTCAAAAACCTTTGAAAAACACTTGGATCAAGCTCGTTGATCAGGCAGCTGATTCAAATGAACCACCTGCTCTGATACCACTTGTTGGTCCCAAGTGGTCAGATGAGGTCTAGAGGGGGGGGGGGTGAATAGACCTCTGAAAATTTTGAACTTAAAAACTTTTTAGTCTTCTGTCAGCAGACTAAGCTGATGAAGAACAGTAAGCAGACTAGTCTGATCGTGAACAAATCTTGAACAGACGACTGACCACTCTTCTTACAGTAACTTAGCTGTTTTTCAGCAAAACAGTTTTTCAAAGAGTATACTTGCAGCGGATTGTTTCAAAGTGTTTTTCACAAGTAGACTAAGTTCTTAAAAGATTTTATCCCCAGTTTTCAAACTCCTTATAAAATCTTTTGTTTGATTCAAGGTGTTTAAAATGCAAACTTTAAATATGCAAGAAAACTTTAGATGCAAGATAACACAAAGAATTTTTATAGTGGTTATATGGATAAAAATCCTTTAGTCCACTTTTCCAGATCGCACAGATTCTGGGTTATACTATAATCACTTAGATTACAATATTTCTCCACTTACACCTAAACAACTAATGAGAAAGCTGTAAGCTCACAACAGGAATTCACAAAGAAAACCTATCCTCTGAAGTAGAATCACTCACAAAGATGGATTCTAACTTCGCACAACACTCAGCTATTACAAAATCACTCAGATAATGTTTTTCTGATTTCTTCAACTTGGTTTATGTCAACAGATGACTTCCACCAGACGAGTGAGCTGTTCGAGCTTTTGAGACTTAGAGAAATTCTGCTTCAAAATTTCGATCTCTGATTGTTGTTGTGTTTTTTCTCTCTTCGAACTTTGCTCTATTTATACTTGGATTTGAATTTATGACCGTTGAAGGAAATCACATCTTCAAATCCATCCTTCAGCTCTTTTTGAAACGGCTCCCTGCAGCAATCGTACAGTGTACAGTACCTTTCTGTCCATCGCATTTAATGCTGCATTTAATGCACTCTGCTGATCCGAGGATATCTTCAATCATTTGCCATTACTACCCTTCTCTTTCAGCATTTATTACACCAGGTGCATTTATTACCGTTGGACTAATCTCTTGATCTCTTCTACTCTGCTGATCAAAACGACTCTGCTGATAGATACTCTGCTGATCAAATACTGAACTCATCTGATTTGACTCGGCTGATGACCTACCCTTCTGTTCGCTGTTTCAGCAAGAGATCACTAGTCTTCTGAGCTTGAACTTTGAACTCTTCTGATGTCTTCTTTTACTTGTTCAAAATTCTTCTAAGGGAACTAAGCTTTCCATACTTAGCTGATTATGATGTTTTGGAAATCATCAAAACCTTCCCTTAATTTCTGACTTCTTTCATCTTCATCTTCATCCAACAAGATTCTTGGTTCTTCACCTATTTAACAAAGGGACGATAGTATAGCTTCAAGAATGTCAGTTCACTTCATATTTAAGAAGAAGCAGATTTAAACCCCTGAAACCACATCCAAAATATCACAAGGAAAAGAACTTAATCTAAAGTTTGTAAACCCATCATAAATTCATGGTAAAATAAAGTGATCTAAGTCCAATTGACCTATAAATTCTCCTTCTAATCACTTCTTCGTCAAGGAAAATTAGCGAGATTAATTATTATTCTACAAATGAGTAAATATGTAAAAATAATAAGAGAAAGTGCAAGAATTCCCCCAGTACCTGAATAATTCAACCAACCAAGAGAGTTCAACGACGGATGTCTGCAATCGTAAAAGGAGAAAAAGAGGTGAAAACTTTTTGGTGAAGAAGGGTTTTCTAATTTATCAGCGCCAAAAGAAAAATCGCACTAAAATTGGGTGGAACTTTTTGGGCTTCAGCGCCAATAGTTCCCACATATTTTTTTTTGTAATTTAATTGAAATTCTAATATATTTTCTTTTTTCTTAATATTTTTCATTCTTAATTAAATTGATTTATCAAAATTAAATCTAATTATTTGCATATAAATCGCTTTCTTTTCATATGAATATAATTTAATGAGAGAATTTCACTTTTGGTATCAAAGAATCCTACTTTAAGATTACGGTATCATAACTTTAAAAATATACACATGTTACCACATGTTAACTATCCTCGACACATTGGATACTCTCGTCAACATTTGGACAGAAAATTCAGAAATAATCTTTTAAACTGATTAGATTTTACATATAATATATATAAAGTAAATAATATTTTATATAAAATATGAGATATAAATATACTTATTAAATTTTTTAAAAAATCTTTCAAACTATTGGACACCTGCAACTTAATACTATTGGACCGAAATATAAATTTAATAACACAGTAAGGTTTCGTTGCAACTTTCATACCAAATCCAATTTTTCTCCTAAGTTAATGCCAATTTATCATTACATAGAAGGTAAACTGTTACATTAACATAACACAAAGGGGTGAACTTCCACATATAAAAATATCAAAGAGACGGTGTAAAAATTTTACGGGGGTAAAGTTTTCTTTTTCAAATCATAGGGAGGTAAATTGAACATTATGAACTTTATAGTGGGTAAATTGTCTTTAACTCCGGAGAATATATTTGGCTTGGTATGAAAGTTGCAATGAAAACTTAAACTATTGTATCAAATTTAATTTTCTCATCCAACGATACCAAAATTGCAAGATAGTCTATCATTTTATAAGAAAAAAAAAACAAATTTCCCTATTGAAACACATGATTAAGTTTGGCTAAACATTTTTACTGGGTTGGACTTTTTTTTTAACCAAATTTTTAATGATAGAAAGTTTTAATTTATTGTTTTATTCAATAGAGTTAAAAAACAAGATCCCTTAAATAACCGAATATATGTACAACCCTGTTTCTAAAGATCATTCATCATCATAAATTACTTCCATAAAAATATTTGTGCAATTGTAAAATAACTTAAATATTTTCTAATTTTTACAAAAATCTTCATGAAAGATGGTCCATTTATAACAACTTTTTTTCCTTAAATAACAAACAATTTTTTTGTTACTAAAAGATGACACATTTGTAATGATTTTTTTATTTATAGTAACAAAGAACTTACTTTGTTACCTAAAAATACATGTTTTGTAACGATATTTTTGATTTAGTAACAAATTTATATTTTGTTACCAAAGACTAGATTATTTGTTACGATATTTTATTTCTCGTAACCAAATTTCTTATTTGTTACCAAAGACAGGATTATGTGTAATGAAACCTAGATTTCGTTACATAAAGGTCGATTTAGTAACAAATTTAGACTTCGTTACGGATGTTTTTGTTACGATTTAGTACCAAAGATAGCTGGGATGTTGGTTGTGATCTATGTTGCACAGACACGGACTCGGCGACTCGGACTCGATACGATTCGGATTCGGCGACTCATTTTTTCAAAAATCTTAAAGATACGACACGGCATGGATACGTATATTAAAAAAACTATATAATTTATATATAAATTGAGAAAAAACTATATATAATATATGTTTATATATTATAAAAAAACTACTTTAAATTAATCTCGATTCTTAAATCTTCGGCAGTTAAATATGAGAATATGTCATTGGTCAGGTTTCATTAGTTAGGAAATATTCATTTACCACATATAAATTGATTGTACTGTACAGTGTATATACATAGAACAACAAAAATATAATGAATAAAAACTTTTATTCTCTCTTCCTCTTCTTCTTTACTGAAGCTTTATCACGGACAAATCACCGGAAGAACCTCTTGTAATTATTCTTCGAAGACTCATCACCGGAGTCCTCATTTACCCCTTCGGTTTTCCCATTTCTTCATCGATCTTCAGCACCAACCCCCACTCCCCCGCCCTTTGAGCAGCAGCACCGTCTTCTCTCTTCGCCGCCGGAGCAGGTGTGATCTCTTCGTGCACGAGAGCCATCCATGAAGTGATTCCTCCACCGGAATTTGTTGATTTTTGAGATTTGGAAGATAATTTTGGTTCGGTATTAGGATTGGGATTAGGGCTGGGACTACTAGTAGAACTCCAGATCTGCCACGTGGATGAGATTGGAAAACAGGGAAGAGGAAAAATGACCGACTCATCGTTTGACCGAGTCCAAGACCGAGTCGACTCAGCAATTAACCGAGTCGGATTCGAGTATCAATTTTTATTTTATTTTATTTTCTCCGACTCGCCACGTGGCGAGTCCGACTCGTATCCCAGCCGAGTTGCAGGCGAATCCGAGTCCCTAGAGAGTCCGACTCTGCATCTTGTTATTTTTTGAAGTATCCGTGCTTCATAGGTTGTGATGCTAGAGCATAGTCCAATAATTTATTACACTCTTTTATTAAGAGAAATAAAAATCCAAGTTTGTCATGTTGGATTTTCACGGGAAAAC
>CM064883.1:72118115-72186334 GCA_003313485.2 Penstemon barbatus
CGGTAAAATACCCCACCGGACAGTGAAGTTAGTAAAATTTCTAGTAGTAGAAACCCCTTTCGCTTATAATGCAATATTGGGAAGACCTGCTCTCAATCTATTCCGAGCTGTTGTCTCTACTTATCACCAGAAGATAAAGTTCCCAACCGATAGAGGCATCGGAGAAATAACAAACGACCATTGCATGGCTTGGGACTGCTACAGTACCTCGTTAACTATGAAAGAACAGCCTAAGCCTATAATTCCGAACAAGAGAAAGATCGAAGGCGATCTCGTTACAAATGAAGTTGAAATCCCTAGTACTGATCGACTAGATAAAAAGGGGAAAGAACCGCTAGACTTATCTTTGAAACCCCCTGAACATAAAGATGTAATTCTAGTAGAAGGTGACTCATCCAAAAAGACGAGAATTGGTACGGAGTTGAGCGAACAAGGAGAAATAATGCTGATCGACTTCCTCAGAAACAATGCTGATGTCTTCGCCTGGAGTGCAAATGATATTGAAGGAATTGATCCTCGAATAATCAAGCATTCCCTAAAAATCGATCCTTTGGCGAAACCCGCCAGGCAGAAAAAGAGAAATCATGGACCGGTGAAAGATAAAATTATCAAAGCCGAGGTCGAAAGGTTGCTCGAGGCAAAACAAATCCGAGAAATTCATTTCTCGGAATGGCTATGCAATGTCGTACTAGTCGCTAAAGGAGATAAAAAAGATAATAAATGGAGGATGTGTAATGATTTCACCGACCTCAACAAATTGTGTCCGCGTGACCCTTACCCCCTGCCAAGAATCGACTTATTGGTCGACTCGACGGCTGGCTTCGCATTATTCAGTATGATGGACGCCTTCCAAGGGTTTTACCAAATATACATGGATGAGCGGGATCAAGAAAAAACCGCGTTCGTAACCGAGCAGGGAGTATATTGCTTCATAGTAATGCCATTCGGCTTAAGAAATGCCGGAGCTACTTACCAAAGGTTAGTAAACCTAATGTTCAAAGAATTAATCGGAGAACTGATGGAAGTCTACGTGGACGACATGCTGGTCAAAAGTATGAATGAAGCAGATCATGTAAAGCATCTAGATCGATGCTTTCAGATCTTAAGAAAATATCGTATGAAGTTAAACCCCGCAAAATGCACCTTTGGGGTCAAATCAGGAAAATTCTTGGGATATCTAGTTCACCAACGCGGAATCGAAGCCAATCCAGAAAAAATCCGAGCCATAACTGAAATGAAACCTCCTAAAACTATCTCTCAAGTACAAAGCCTAGTGGGAAAAATCGTAGCATTAAACAGATTTATATCAAAGTCCGCAGACAAAAGCCTCCCTTTTTTCCAAACTCTCCGAAAAGCAAAGAACTTTGTTTGGACTGAAGAATGCGATCACGCCTTCGAGCAGCTGAAAGTGTATTTGATGACACCTCCGTTGTTGGCAAAACCAACGGAAGGAGAACCGTTATACATGTACATCTCCATCTCCGATGCAGCGATCAGTTCGGTACTAATCAAAATCGAGGGCTCGGATCATAAGCCTGTATATTATCTCAGCAAATTATTACAGGGGGCGGAGAAGAATTACTTGGAAATAGAAAAATTCACGCTGGCCCTAGTAGTGGCCGCACGAAAACTCCGACCTTACTTCTTAACTTACAAAATCATCGTTCTGACGAATCAGCCACTAAGGCAAGTTCTAGCAAAACCGGAAGCTTCCGGTCGACTAATCAAATGGGCCATCGAGCTCAGTCAGTTCGAAGTGGACTACAAACCAAGGATTGCCATCAAGGCCCAAGTGTTGGCCGATTTTATATTAGAAACACCGACACAGGGTACTGAATCGTCGAGCTGCTCCAACAACGATGTCTTGGTCATCAAAAATCAAACTTGGCTAATGCATGTCGACGGTGCTTCTTGCCGAGAAGGAGGAGGCGCCGGAATCAACTTCACCGGACCAAATAAGGAAGATTTAAATTACGCGATAACACTGGACTTCGTTGTGACGAACAATGAAGCTGAATATGAAGCATTAATCGCAGGAATGGAGATGGCGATCAAAGCCAATATAAAAAGTCTTAAGGTACTCACTGATTCAGAATTAGTGCAAAGACAGATAGAAGGCCTGTACGAGGCTAAGGAATTCAATATGGTCAAATACCTTGCCAAAGTGAAAACTCTAGCCGAGAGATTTGAAAGTTTTAGTATCCAGAACATACCACGTTCGGAAAATAAATGGGCCGATCAGCTATCAAAATTCACAGGATCCCATGACGGAAAGACCGAACGGGTGATCAACTGGTTGGTCTCTAATACGCCAGCAATCGACATCGACGAAACGCCAGTAGTCGATATAATGGAAATCGAAGAAGCAGAAGAAAACTGGATGACCCCAATGATAGACTATCTTCGAGAAGGAAAATTACCACCTAACCAAAATGAAGCTCGAAAAATAAGATATCGATCTCCGAAGTATACACTTATAGAAGGAAAACTCTTCCGAAGATCGGTATCAGGAATTCTTCTGAAATGCGTCCCTGAATCACAAACCGTTGATATACTACGAGAAATACATGACGGGGATGCAGGAAACCACAGCGGATCAAGAGCATTGGCTTTAAAATGTCTCAGGACGGGTTACTATTGGCCGACCATCAATAAAGATGCTGCTCAATATGTCCAAGAATGTCATCACTGCCAGATCCATGCTAACATATGTCATCGACCAGCAGAAAATATGCACCCTATTCCGGTTTGCTGGCCATTCGATCAATGGGGAATGGACATCGTGGGACCTTTCCCAGTGGCCAGATCTAAGAAATCCTATGTCCTGGTCGCTGTAGAATACTTCAGCAAATGGATAGAATGCGTCGCTCTCGCACGAATAACCCAATTCCAAGTTATCAATTTCCTATGGAAATTCATTGTTTGTCGATTCGGCATCCCTAGGATCCTTATCTCCGATAATGGAACTCAGTTCGCTGGGAAACAGATAATAGAATGGTGTACAAAACTTGGAATTCAACAAAATTTTACCTCGGTAGGACATCCTCGAGCAAATGGACAAACTGAAGTGGCAAACCGAGAGATAATAAAATCTTTGGAAAAAAGATTAGGAGCAGCCAAAGGAAAATGGCTAGATGAACTCCCAGGAGTATTATGGGCTAATCGAACGACAGTAAGGAGCTCAACTGGGGAAACCCCATTTAGCTTGGTATATGGGTCGGAAGCGGTCATCCCAGTGGAAACCCTAATCCCAACGCCAAGAGTAGAAATGTTCGACGACCAAGAAAATGAAAAGTCAAGAGAAAACGACATTGATTTAACAGAAGCTTTAAGAGACAAAGCTGCTGTACGCTTACAAGCCACTAAAGCTAATATGGAGAAAGCATATAATCAAAAAGTACGCATCCGAACCTTCAAAGAAGGAGATTTGGTCTTGAAAAAGGTAGAAGTATCCAAGCATGTGGGAAAGTTACAACAAAATTGGGATGGACCTTACATCGTCATTGGTGTGGGGAAGAAAGGTTCATACAGAATTGCACATTTGGATGGAACTGCCTTACCAAGAACATGGAATGCTGTCAACCTTAGGAAATACTATGGTAAATAAATTTTAGCATATTATAATGCATTTTTTACTTTTTACTTTATCAAATTTCAATCTTTGTAATAAAGGCCTTGGCCTAAAAGTTCAATTATTAAAGATTTCTTTGGCACTCTATATACATCGATTATATCGGTTAAACATTCATCGAAATCACGCCTACATATTATCAGAAACAAAAACGAGTCGAGTAAACATTGATCCGCTCAATAAAAACTCCTCGATATATCGAAAATACTTTTGGGGTTAAGAACCTAAGTATAATCAAAAACGAGTCGAGTAAACATTGATCCGCTCAATAAAAACTCCTCGATATATCTAGAGACTTTTTGGTTAGAAACCTAAGTCTACAATCAAAAACGAGTCGAGTAAACATTGATCCGCTCAATAAAAACTCCTCGAGATATCTAAAGACTTTTTGGTTAGAAACCTAAGTCTACAATCAAAAACGAGTCGAGTAAACATTGATCCGCTCAATAAAAACTCCTCGATATACTCAACGATCAAAAAGACTTTTTGGGTTGAAAACCTAAGTCTAATCAAAAACGAGTCGAGTAAACATTGATCCGCTCAATATAAACTCCTCGATATAATCAACGATCAAAAAAAGACTTTTTGGATTAAAAATCTAAGTCTAATCAGAAAAGAGTCGAGTAAACATCGATCCGCTCGATAAACACTCCTCGAACTATTTACAAAGATCAAAAGGACTTTTTGGGTTAAAAACCTAAGTTCTAAATCAAAAACGAGTCGAGTAAACATTGATCCGCTCAATAAAAACTCCTCGCCCAAGCTTATCGATCTAAATACTTTTTGGTTAAAAACCTAAGTGTACAGTCATAAGTGAGTTGAGTAAACATTGATCCGCTCAATAAAAACTCCTCGATATATCAAAAAAACCTTTTGGGTTAAAAACCTAAAGTTCTAGATTATGACAAGTCGAGTGAACGTTGATACGCTCAATAAAAACTCCTTGATCTGTTCCTAACGATCTAAATGATTTGCTAAAGTTTTGAAGATAGGCTAAGTATAAAACCGCCTGCTCGGATAAAGCTACGCGTAAGTAAATTATAACAGATTAACGACAAGGAAGATATAAGGAATAAAGTATATTTTATTCATCAAATTTGTTACATACAAAAGTCCTACGTTACAAGGATCTACATACTACTTAAAGATCATTACAATGATTTAAATGAGATAATCCTCTATTATCGGCGATCTTCACGACAATGTCCACGGAAACACCAATCTCCTCCCTAGTACCTCGTCGATTATAATAAACCACCTAAGAAGCATGCTGCTCAGGATGGTCGACTTCTTTGGTTCGACGGCCAGGCTCTGAAGATCAAATGTTCTTCCAGACGAAATGAACATTACCAGCCAGATAGCTAAGCAATGCTCACTCACCCGTAAGAAGATACTGCTTTTACTTTATCTATAAAACATTTTACTCTAGAGCAGCATCTCTTCGGGACCGTCGTGGACCGGTAAGTTTACCAGCCACCTCGGAGGTCTATCGCTCCGGAGGTTACATCGAAGAGCAGAGGTGGCTGGCAAGTATGAACCCACCATGTGCAAACGGAAACCACGGACCTCAAATTGATGAGGACAAAAACTGAGATCTCATGGGACCCGTCGATACAAGGTAGGGCTGACATGGGACCCGTCAATACATGACTGGGAACAACTTCACTATTTTGAATAAATAAATCATGATAATGTGATTTTTTGAAGACAATGGGATCAGAGGATAGAATAAAATCTAAGGAATTGGAGATCTCCATTCTTTTTGATAGATTGCAAATGAAGAATATAAGCCACCCCCCTATTTATAGGGGCAGATCTAAGGGATCCAACGGCTGAAAAGTATTTAATCAACGGACATAGATACGACCCTCTGACTCCCCGTAATAAATGCAAGTAAGTTGGAACGGCACCATCTATTCGCCTCAACTGATCGACAACGGGAAAAGTCTTGGATCGAAGCGATCACCAAATAACACAAGTAAACCTAAAGAACTCCAGACCGGTCATACTGGAACGATCATACTTCATGGTCGATAGCTTAAAAACCTAGAAGCCACAAACGAAGTAACATGAGCTTCAAAATCACAGCGAAAAGGACAATTGCTCGCTAAAAGATAAAAGATCAAACCCTTCACAATACGTGGGACGTCACTGCCTAATACATTATATGAATAATCATTGGCTAAGCTTTACAGAAACTCCTATGGAGTCCAAGAAATCTGACATAGAAATCAGGAGAATAGTCCTCCTTATTCTGAACGGCAAAGACGTCACTGCCTAACATACCAAAGAATTGCTTAAGAAGGTCTGAACAGAATAGATCTGGCTAAAACACCTACATTTTCCAATTCCTCCCATAACAAGAAAGTGATATAATGGTACACTAGCCAAGGAAAATATCGTTCAAAGATTGATGCTGGGAAATATAAGGATTTGGAAAAGATTGAAAGTGACATTTTTCTGGAGAATAACGTAGAGAAAACTGAAGATCAACAGAGGGACAATAACCTCTTTATACAAATTTTAGATTGCAAAAAAGACAAAAGTACAAGGCTTAGGTCGAGCATCGTCCAAGACGATGAGCATTATCGACATGAATAACCTATTGCCAAAATCATGACGTAAAATATACGGGTGCATACTGGATTTTGATCAACAAAAGGTCCTAACTTGCTGAAGCAAACATTTATGCAAAAAAGGAAGCATGAGCATAACAAAGTATAGATACGAAAGACAATCGTACTGGATAAAATCTGCCTACAAAGATCATCGTTTCCAATTTTTCCTCCCATTACAAAAATTTCAGCCCAAGTTACTACACAAAACTCGGGCCATAAAAAAAAAAAAAAAAAAAAAAAAAAAAAAAAAAAAAAAAAGAAGAGACAGTCCAAGGTCTGCCAGGTCGAGCAAAGTCACTGAGAAGAACGGTCAGCAGGCCGACTACCAGAAACAGCTTTCCGAGGAGTCAGACTCCCAGCAAAAGCCATCAATTCTTCTTGACGCTTTAGATAACCGGCGTCATAACCTTCCTCATAAGACTGCCGACGAGATTCTTCCGCCAGAACAGCTGCCTGAGCTAAATTGTCTCTCTCCTTTTCAAGGACAACTTTTTCGGCCTCCAATTTTTGAAGATCATCTTTATCAAGTTGCAGCTGCAACTCTAAACCCCTGCTTTTAGCTTTCTCGGACTCCAACTGACTCTGAAGAGCTGTCCGACGATTCCACAGTTCGTCATTTTGCACACCCAGTTGGAGCGCAAAATACTTGCCCTAATAACAGAAAGAATAAGAGAAATCGCCTTACAACAAGGAATTCTAAAACAAAGAACAGAAAAAATATTCGAAATATGTCTACCTGCTCACATATCTTCACCAAAGATTGAACAAGGCGAAGATTGGAGGTGCCTTCGAGCTTCCTCAACTCGCCAGGCAGAATAGTACTCATGCCCAGGTCCCATGACAAAGCATCAGGTTCAACAGAACCAGGCAGTTCGCTGGACAAAGGGACACCATCTGATGGGGGCTATTTCGCACCCTACATATTACTCGTATCGAACGAAGATGTTAAGATCGATTAGATCAATCCGAGCAAGATCAAGATCGTCTAACAGACCCGGCCAAGCATGGCTCTCTTCGATCTAAAGATAATAGTCCGGACCCATGAAGGATATTTGGGCCGAGTCCTAGTAGGACTATGATTCCTTGTAAAACTAGGTTAAACATTGTATAAATACCTAGTTAATCATTGTATCAAACAACTACGAAATCCTATTCTTCAAGGATATACAAATATTCTCTGCCCAAGGCATTACTATGGAATAAGAATCAATATTATTCATAGCATTCTAATCTCCATATTGATGTGTTGTTAGCTTTATTTGTGGTTTAACTTCTTGTTCTTAATCATTGCTTTTCTTTGTGATTGATCCATCCGGAATAAAGTAACAGAGCCCTACTAAATATACAAATTCACTGATATACAATTAACCCGACGAAATCAGGCTAATCCACTAATTAACCCGACGAAATCCGGTTAAATCATGAAGGTTTATCAGATGTCTTACATCAAAAGAATTAACAGGTGTATAACTTTAAGTCTGTTCAGGAATTTCTTTTCAGCAAGTCTCCTTAATTTGTTTTTGTACTTACACATGTGGCAATCCCTTTCGTATAGACCCCATCCTTGCAGATGAACTTCCTCATATTTATCTAATAATTCATGCAAGTGTTTTGTTTTAATTCCATCAGGCGAAATAATACAATGTTGCATGAAATGAGTGAAGATGTCAGACAAGCCATTGAGAGTAATTTCTATCTCATCTTCTAAAAACAATTGATTCGTTTGAACATTTTGGTTAAGTAAGAACAATATTCTCTAACATTGTCAAACTCAGCCATGCTTGTCTCGTGAAGGTGATTGCGCATAATGGACCCCAAAGTTGGTTCGTTTGTAACACGCACTAAGCATTGTTTGAATGGAATAGTGAACGGTAAATGGCTAACAATAAAACAGACAACTATAAGCAGACATGTTTAATATTAATACTTATAATTAACGAAATTTGGACTTTTTATCGTAAAAGTTCTCCCACTATTTTATCGTAACAATAACCCCTTCTAGTTTCGGGAAAAAATCTATTTCCTAGTAGGTCTTGACGTCCCAGCAGCAATTAGTTGCACCCACGACTCGTGGCCATACAATTAATTCCCTAGGTAGGCATACTTATTGCCAATTGTGTCTACCACACAACCTTCAAGCTATTTTGCCTCGTTTTTCGCATTTATCTAGCACTGCTACATCATAAATGTTACTACGCGTTAAGTCTAACCCATTAATCATGATAAGCAACGGGCCCGGTCATGAATTCTCCGTAACTAGTTATCGGTCGATCTTCACGTCTCGACCAGTCCCTACCCTTGTCAAGTTTTATTAAAACTAGAATCAAGGAATTTCGTGCATTGCCCCTTTCTTCGACTCGGGTGCCAGACTCTGGATCACCTCTATCGATAAGTAAACAACATGCACTAGTCCCTATTAATGGAAGGCTTGGATTTTATAAAACCTCATTTTATATTTAACCCAATATGACTTAATATTTATTCGAGAGGGGAATTTTCGGTTTTGAAAGTTTAAGGAAACTCTCCTCGAGATCTCACCGCTTCAATTATGCTTTATCTTTTATTTACGATCTAGATTCTAGCGCGCAAACACACAAGCAATCATAAATCGACTAATAAATAAAAGCCATACAAGCCTAGCATGCATACTACCACAATATGTTTTCGATCGGGAGCCTCCTATGCAGGCCATCATCGAGCCAATGATGTTGGCCCAATTGGTCAATCTAAAGGGTTTGTAAATAGGCCTATGCTATTACACAATGTACCATGCATACATGGCCTTCAATTCTTCTTGGGCTCCCACCTTGCTTGTAAACGGGCCTCCATCCTAGACTAGGAAAGCTGTAAAGCCCTATTCTATTACAAAGGCTCAAAGTGGCCCAAAAATAATAACAGGCTCGCAGGCCCAATAAAAACCATGCATTAAATTAAACCAATCACATCTAACCTAAGGTCAAGGCTCGGCGCGATCGAAAACCACGTAGACAGTTCACGTAGAGCAAGAAACATGCAAACATCATTTACGTATTTCTTTCTTAATTTTAAAACTACCTTTTAAAATAACATCCTATGATTCTTGCCTTTTAGTCACTACTAATTATGACAAACAAATTCTCGGATTAATTAAAACAAGTTTTCTGCCTAAAATTAAGATTCTGATTTTTCAACTTTTGAAAATTGCAGTTCGGCCCCTATACTTTCGGAAATTGCACTTTTGACCCCAAAACTTTTGAAAAGTTACAAAATACCCCCAAAACAGTTTTCGGACAGAAGGACCAGAAAATAAAATTTTGAAATCCAGAAAATTTTTGAATTTGCAAACTGACCCCTGAACTTTCGGAAATTACAAAACAGTCCTTGAATTTTTGGAAATTGCAAAACAGCCCCAAAAACTCGTGCGATCATATTTTCAGAAACAGCCCAGATTTTTCAAAAATTTCCAGAAACAGAAAATTAATTTTTCAGCCCTAATTTTGAGATATGCGATTATTTGCACAAAGAGTCCTGATTTTTCGAAATACTATAAATTCGCCACAGATCTTAAAAGACAATTTTACCCAATCATAGATCCAGTCATAACAAGCAAGAGTCAATCGACAGAACATAATTATCACGCGTTCTCATACATACAATCAAGCATATACAGTGAAAACACATTATGTTCAGGCCTTTTCGTATAAAAACGTATGGAGTTGGCTCTGATACCACTGTTGGGATATTCTATCTAGGGGCTCGATTGTCAATACAACAAAGTGCGGAATTTAAAATTTTTCGAGGTCCCTATATGTCCCATAAATCTTTCTCCACAGTTTATTATACGAAAAGCATGAATCAAACACTTAATTAAACATAAGGGGTTTAATCGCAATTTACCTCACAACGGATTTGTGGTGGTTTCCTCCATGTGTTTGGTTCGATCCACAGCTTGAGTGATCCATGTGTCTCACCTCCAAAGTTAGTCCACACCAATCGGATTGTAGTGACGCCTACAAGTCTTAGGCTTAGAACTGGATCTCGCAAGTTTGTCAGCAAAGGATTTCAGATCTGGACTTAAGATCTTGATCGAGATTAGGAGCTACAGATAGAAGAATCGAATCACAGGGCTTGTGTGATCGAGCAGGGTTCGGTCAGGGCAGATCTGGTCGAGTTTGGGTTCGGCCAAGATCAATTTGGGCGACTAGGGTTTGGGGCGAAAACTATAGGGGGCGATTTGCTATTTAAAATTCTTGTTCGAAAAACTGATTTTCCTCACTATGTAAATCGATTTTTCTCTCAATATTTTCAGCAAAGTATTTTCTCTCAAAAGCTTTTTAGGGTTGTAAAATTTGTGCAGGGTGAAAGTCATTTATGAAGAGAAGAGAAGGAGTATTTATAAGAGAAGAGTCCTTCTCTAAAAAGATATCTCCTTCCCTTATCAAATCTTCATTCCTAATCAACTTAGGAATGTGAGATTTGGTAAATCTCTTCTAGCTTGTTCTCCAAGAAATAAAACTCTTTTTCCTTATTCACAAAAATCGCCCACTCCCTTATTTCTAGTTAATTGCAAAATCAACCCCATAATTATCCAATACTAAAATTGGTTAATTATTTATTCTTCCAATTAATTAACTACTTTAATTAATCAGATAACTCTAATTAATTAATTGAACATTAATCAATTAGACATCTAATTAATATTCTCCAATTGAATTAATACCATAATTCAATTACCTTGATTTAACAACTTTAAAACTTTATAGCTTTTCCTTTAAGACAGTCACCGTCCAATTGTATTGTGTGTGACCCTCTGGGTTCACCATCAACTGGCAGTAGGCCCACGACTTTCGTGATTTAATTAACGAGCAATTAAATGCTCCGATCAATTAAACAACTTTTAATGGACCACTCCTAGAATTAATTTCCCTATTAATTTAGGAGTACCTACACTTCATGGTCGATGTCTAGCCACAAGCCCATGAAGCCCAATCAAAGGTGAATTGATTATTGTGAACATCACCTCTTATAATTACCATGTACATACGGTCCTTCTACGATGATTTCCCGATCGAGACCTAGGGTGTGAGAATTGATCGGCACCTCTAATTATCTCGATACTGTACTTTCTAATTCTGGATAATAATTCCGGTGTGACTGCTAAATTTGGAAATACCTTCCAAATTCGTCACCAACCATGGCCATGGGTTTCTAGGAACATATTATCGAAGAACGTACAGGAAATACTCTCATCTTATCAGGATGAGTCGATAGATCCTTTCTTAGTACTAACCACTCGCGTAAACTCGTGTACGCACCCAACTTAGGCACTTTGTGGCCACGCTACGTGACCAGTACCTAAATCTAAGTACGCACACTTGTGCACCGAATTCGCCCTAGCACCTCAAGTCCAAGGACTAAATCATACACTATTATAAGCCTTGAGAAACATCCCATCACCGATATGCGTCATGCGCTTCCACAATGGGTTTCTCTGTTCGGGTCGTTCGATGCATTCAATCCTCCATTGAACCACCTACTCATATGCACTGGCCTCAAAAGCCTTGCTCATTGTACAAGTCTTGGCGATTCCTACGATACCCCGTCTCGTTCGGAATCTATGACTTGGAACGGTTTTAAGATCACGACCTTTGAGACTGTTTCATGATTGCACTCAGTACTGAAGTGAATCGTCCCATAGTCTATTGTGACCTTAGGATTTCATCCAATCGCTTAGATAAGTTCGCGAGAGATGAAGTTGGCCATTGTTCAGTTTCACGTACTATGAATGAACGGGCGTATTAATTATAAACCATAAGAAAACAGTATTTCAACAAGCTAATTAATATTGGCTTGCTGGGCACTACTCTATCATCATATAGTTGATCCTATGTGGGAAGAATTTTCTACTTTCACTGTTACTCCTACGAGTGGTATCCCAGGCAATCCCAACATTGGAAATGCTGTTCTAGATGTTTTGCAACCTGGAAATTGTATGGTGCCGCCAATGCAAGACAACTTAGGGAATATATTTGTTGGATGAAGATGAAGATGAAGTGCAAAGAAGATAAGAAGATAAGGGAAGGTTTTGATGATTTCCAAAACGTCAAAATCAGCTAAGTATGGAAAGCTTAGGTCCCTTAGAAGAATTTTGATCAAGACAAGAAGACATCAGAAGGGTTCAAAATTCTATGCCCAGAAGACTACTGATCTCTTGCTGAAATAGCAATTAGAAGGGTAGACCATCAGCTGACTCAAATCAGATTAGTTCAGAGTTTGATCAGCAGAGTATCTATCAGATGGGTTGCTTCGATCAGCAGAGTAGAAGAGATCATGAGATAGTTCAATGGTATTAAATGCCCCTGGTGAAATAAATGCTGCAAGAGAAGGGTAGTAATGGCAAATGATTGAAGAATACTCTCGGATCAGCAGAGTGCATTTAATGCTGCTACAGGAAAGTACAGCAGAGAAAGGACTGTAGCAGGGAGCCGTTGTGAATTCGGGCTAAGGCTATGGATTTGAATTGTGATTTGCTTCAACGGTCATATTTTCAAATCCAAGTATAAATAGAGCTGATTTCGAAGAGAGAGACACACAACAACAATTCTGAGATTTCGTTTTTGAAGCAGAAAATTTCTAAGTCTCAAGAGCTCGAACAACTCACTCGTCTGGTGGAAGTCATCTGTTGACAGAAACCCAGTTGAAGAAATTAGAAAATACATTCTTAGTGATTTTGTATTTAGTTGAGTGTTGTGAGAAGATTAAATCCGTCTTTGTGAGTGATTTAACTTCAGAGGATAGAATTTCTGAGTGATTTTCTATTGCGAGCTTATAGCCTTTTCATTTGTTGTCTAGGTGTAAGTGGAGACATATTGTAAACATATTGTAAACTGATTTTGCTGAAATCAGCTAAGTTGCTATAAGATAAGTGGTCACTCTGCTGTTCAAGATTTGTTCACGATCAGCACAGTTAGCTTACTGTTCTTCATCAGCTTAGTCTGCTGACAGACGACAGAAAAGTTTTTAAGTCCAGAAAATTTTTCAGAGGTCTATTCACCCCCCCCCCTCTCTAGACCTCATCTGACCACTTGGGACCAACAAGTGGTATCAGAGTAGGTGGTTCATTAGAATCAGCTGCCTGATCAACGAGCTTGATCCAAGTGTTTTTCAAAGGTTTTCAAAACTTTTCAAAAGAGCATCTTTTTGAAAAATTAAAACTTTTTGAAAAATGGACTGTATCAGCCATGTTCCCAACATTGCTGGTATGTCTTTTGAAGATTGGAAGATCAGAATGGAGATCTTCTTAGCTTCCTACAATGACAACATGTATACATGTATCATAAAAGGTCCATTCAGATTCACCAAGACGATAAAGATGAATGAAGTTGATACCGTGGTGGAAAAAGACCTTCGTGAGATGACTCCAGAAGAAATAAAGTTATTTAATCTGGATAAAGTCGGAAGATTCATCATGACTAAAGCCCTGGACAATGATCGGTTTGACAAGGTTAAACATTCCAATACTGCAAAGGAGATGTGGGATAAAGTCAGAGATATGAGCGAAGGCAATGATGCAATAAAAGAGCATCAGCTTACTGTTGCTTTGGAGAAACTGGATAACTTCAAGATGAAATCTGGAGAGACCATTGATCAGATGGATACCAGGTTCACCAGAACACTCAATGAAGTTCTAAAGTTGGGAAAAACCTTTACTGACAAAGAAATCACCGTCAGAGTACTGAAGGCTCTGCCTCCCAAGTTCAACATGAAAGTAACAGCAATGGAAGAATCAAGAGATCTGGGGAAGATTTCTCTTACAGAGCTGTTTTCCGTACTCAAGGCATTCGAGTATAAACTGCCTAGAATGGGAATTGAAGAAACCTCAACTTCAGGACCCACAGCTGCTTTAGTTGCTGCTGAAAATCCAAGAAGACCAGCACATAAAAGTAAAGAAGTGGACTCATCTGATGAAGCCACTCTACTCAACAAAAAGGAGTACACAGCTGGAGATGTAGCATTGCTGATGAACAATTTCAAGAAGTTCTACAATAGAAAAATGAAGAACAAATACAACAATGCTTCTACTTCTAAACCTAACTCTTCTTCTCAAGATAAAGATGATTATAAAGCAAAACTAATGTGTTATAACTGCAGGAAATTGGGACATTTCATCAGAGACTGTCCTTATCCAAAAGCAGAGAAGTACACTGAAGAGGAGAAGAGAATCAGAAAGGAAGGAAACCATCAGAGAGGCAAGGCAATGATGGCTGAAGCAGAAAAGCTGACTGCTGTCTACTCATCTGATTCAGACTCAGACACGTCTGATGAAGAATCTTCTGATGAAGAAAAACCTGCTCTCCTCTGCCTGATGGCCAAGGAATCTGATGACTCTGAGGATGAGGTAACTCCTCTTGATAATGAATTATTTAATTCATTTGAACAAATGATGCTTAACAATACTGGTATTGCTGAAGCATATAAAAAGCTTAAGGAAGAGATGATATTGCTAAAAGAGCAAAATAGTTCACTGAAACTCACAGCTGAAAAGCCAAGAGAATCAGCTGAATATAAACAGCTTGAGCAAGAACATGAATCTCTAAAAGCTGAATGTGAAGTTTATAAGGGTAAAATCATGGAACTTGAAAAAGTTATTTAGTCTCATGAGAAATCATATGTTGCATCCACTCATATGTCTAGTAAACAGAAGATGCCTTTAGAACAGGATAAGTTAGAATTGAATCATACTGAAAAATTTATATCTGCTGACAATAGTAAGGACATTCGGTATGTTCAAACTACTAAACCTGCTTCACCTGAGAAAGTGGTAAAGGAGACAAAAACTCCTAAGGCTAAAAAGAGCAAAGAGCTTAGTGTAGGTAAACAGACTGGTAAGACCAAACTACAGAGTCCTAAGAAGTCTGCTGATAAAGCTAAATTGAATCAGACTATTGGTAAAACTAAGTCATCTGTTAATGAGCAAGCTCCTAGTAAACCAAAGAAGCATAAGAATAAGAAAAATCAAAATGCTTGGTATGGAAATGAGTCATATTATGTGCAACCTGCTGCATATCCTCCTATGTATCATGCACCTCAGTTTCCAACTTACTATGCACCATATCATGCTTATCCAATGCATGCATACCCTGCTTATCATGCATCTTATCCTGCTTATGAACATTTTTCTTATCATTCTGATCAGCAACATGACTTATCTGCTAAACATGATAAAGATGAAATTGTTCATGCTTCTGTCAAAACTCAGAAGCCTAAGACATCAACATCTTGGGTTGTCAAAGGTAGAACTAATCCTTCAGGACCCTCTCAATAAGGGTACCTAAAACAATTTTATTTTTGTTTTGTAGGTTAGGATTAGGAGTAGGAGTAAAGTAGAGAAGATTTGGTACTTGGACAGTGGTTGTTCAAGGCACATGTGTGGAAGCATACATGAGCTGACTGATGATGTTGATGTGGATGGTCCAAAGGTTACTTTTGGAGACAGCAAAGAAGGCAAGATTGTAGCTAAAGCAAGATTAATCAGAGGAAACATAGAGGTATCTAACGTCTCATATGTTAAAGGCCTCAAATACAACCTGCTGAGCATAAGTCAATTTTGTGACAAAGGATATTCAGTCATCTTCTCAACAGATAAGTGCTATGTTGAACAGATTGGTACAAAGAAGGTAATTTTATCTGGAAGACGACAAGGAAATGTCTACATAGTCGACTGAAACTCTGCTGACAAGAGTTCAAGTGTTTGTTTGGTGGCCTCTACACCAAGTGAAGTCAGTTGGCTGTGGCACAAAAGAATGAATCATCTAAACTTCAAGACCATAAACAGATTGATAAAGAATAATCTGGTAGAAGGGATTCCAAAAACAGTCATGAGAAAAGATAAGCTATGTGACGCATGTCAGAAAGGGAAACAAATCAAGTCATCGTTCAAAAGCAAGAAGCATCAATCTTCTGAAAGAATCTTGGAGCTGCTACATATGGACTTATTTGGACCCATTGATCCAGTCAGCAATGGTGGATAGAAATACTGCCTAGCTGTTGTGGATGACTATTCAAGATATACTTGGGTGATATTCATGAAGAAGAAAAGTGAAACCAAGGAACATCTTACAAATCTGATGGAACTGATCCAGAATGAGAAAAGCACAAAGATATTAAAGATCAGATCAGATAGAGGGACAGAGTTTACAAACTCTACTGTTGAAGAGTATTGTAATATCAAAGGAATACATCATGAGTATTCAACTGCTAGAACCCCTCAATAGAATGGTGTTGCTGAAAGGAGAAACAGAACACTGAAGGAAGCTGTCAGAACAATGATAGCTGAAGCTAAGCTGCCACAAAGATTTTGGGCAGAAGCAACAAATACAACCTGCTTTACCCAAAATAGATGCATGATCAACAAAAATCAGAACAAGACTCCATATGAAGTTTGGAACAACAGGAAGCCAAACATTCATTACTTTAAAAATTTTGGTTGTAAATGCTTTGTGTTAAATAATGGGAAAAATCACCTTGCTGCATTTGCAGAAAAGGCTGATGAAGCTGTTTTTGTAGGATACTCTACTGTTAGTAAAGCTTATAGAGTGTTTAACAAAAGAACATTAATAATAGAAGAATCCATTCATGTAGTATTTGATGAACCAAGTAAATCTTCTGAAAAGAATCAAATTGCTAATCAAGATCTGTCTACTGATTTACAGAAGTTGAATGTTGGAAAGAATGAAGAATATGTTCCCATCATACTACCTGATCTCAACTCAGCTGCCAACTCAAGTGCTGTTCAAAATCAGATCACTGATTGTCTAACAGGCGAGTTACAAACAGCTAACAGACCAGAGACTGTTCAACAGACAACAAATGTTCAACAGACTACTACTGAATCTCCAACAGTAGTGTTGCAAGATCAAAACAGAGGACAACATCCAGACCTGTAACCTGATCTCAGATGGCTCAGGAATCACCCACCAGAGTTATTGATTGGTGATCCTTTGGATATAGTGAAAACAAGAAGAGCTGCTGCACAAGATGCTATGTTTGCTAGTTTTCTATCTCAAATAGAGCCTAAACAAATTGAAGAAGCTCTAAATAATTCCTTCTGGATTGAAGCTATGCAAGAAGAGTTGAATCAATTTGAAAGGAACGAAGTATGGTACATAGTTCCAAGACCAAGTCATCAAAGAATAATTGGCACTAAATGGGTTTTCAGTAATAAGATGAATGAAGATGGTATTGTTACCAGAAATAAAGCAAGATTAGTGTCCAAGGGTTATTGTCAAGAAGAAGGAATTGAATTTGATGAGACATTTGCACCAGTAGCAAGACTTGAAGCAATCAGACTGTTTCTGGCCTATGCTACTTACAAGAACTTCACTGTCTATCAGATGGATGTGAAGTCAGCTTTTCTCAATGGAGAATTGCAAGAAGAAGTATATGTTGAACAACCTCCTGGATTTGAAGCTTATCAACAAGAAGACAAGGTGTATCGTCTAAAGAAAGCTCTCTATGGACTGAAACAAGCTCCAAGAGCATGGTATGATACTTTATCTGATTTTCTTTTAATCAAAGGATTTCGTAAAGGTAAGGTAGACAAGACCTTGTTCACAATTGAATGGGAGAACCATATATTACTTGTGCAAATATATGTGGACGATATTATTTTTGGTTCAACTAACCAACAGATGTGTGACAAGTTCTCCAAGCTGATGCAAAATAAGTTTGAAATGAGCATGATGGGTGAACTCAATTATTTTCTTGGTTTGAAGTTAGACAGTTGCCTGATGGAATATTCATCAACCAAGCAAAATACACAAGAGATCTGTTTAAGAAATTTGGTATGGAAACTAGCTCTACTGCTACTATTCCAATTTCTACAAGTCTTCGATTGGATAAAGATGAAGATGGAAAATCAGTGGACATAACTAAATACAGAGGCATTATTGGGTCACCGTTATATCTAACAGCAAGTAGACCGGATATAATGTACTCAGTTGGGGTTTGTGCGAGATTTCAATCAAATCCTAAGGAATCTCATCTCTTAGCTGCCAAGAGAATTCTGAAATATATTAAGGGCACTCAAGAATTGGGATTGTGGTATCCTAGAGAATCTGGATTTGAGCTTATTGGATATACAGATTCAGACCTTGTTGACTGCAAAATTGATAGGAAAAGCACAACATGTGCTTGTCAATTTCTGGGCAGTCGACTGATCTCATGGATGAGTAAGAAACAGACTTCAGTATCCATATCTACTGCTGAAGCTGAGTATATAGCTACTGGAGCTTGCTGTGCACAGATACTTTGGTTGAAACATCAACTAGAAGACTACAATATCAAGATCAGTGGAATTCCAATCTACTGTGACAATACAAGTGCAATCTCACTTACTCAGAATACTACAAGTCATTCAAGGACTAAACATATAGAGATCAAGCATCACTTCATTAGAGATCATGTGGAAAAAGGAAATGTTATGATTGAGTGTGTTCATACAAACAATCAGATTGCTGATATTTTCACTAAACCTTTAAGTGAAGTAAGGTTTTCAACTCTAAAAGCTAAACTAGGACTGCTAAACTTGGATGCATAAGCTGAGGGGGAACTTATCAGAAGACTGAAGTTCATCAGCACAGTCATCTATTATTTTACTCAAGGATTAACTCTCAACAGACTAGTTAACTTATGAATTCTCAAAGACAGGGGGAACGTGTAAGACTAGCGGTACTTCTGTTCTAAAGATGAAATTTGTCAATGACAGTTAGTTGAAGTTATGTTATCTGAAGATCTGTTCTTAATTCTTGAAGATTGAAGATCAAATTATCTTGCTGGATTGACAAACATTAGAGGAAGATTACTAGCTATTGGCTTTCTCTAGTAATATCAGATAACAGATCACTCGTTTGTCAGATAAGTTAAACTCTACTCATCTGATACATTATATAAGCATGGTCATAAATCGTATCTTTTGAAACACGCTTTTATAAGTAACAGATAAGTGCCGATTGAGTTTCCCGCCCATCTGACATTAAAATAATAAACTAGAAATCCGCAATTCTCACCCGCACGATTTAAAAACTGTCAGATCAATCTTACGGTTCACAATAATCACGATTACCAAAACATAAGGAAACGTATAAAATCCGATCTGAACAGATCAGTCGTCTTACGCACACAAAATTCTCAAAATTCTCTAACTCTCCAAGCTACCTATTTTCTAGCTCTCTGTTTTCTACAGATTTTCATCACTTAATCTCGAAATGGATGTCATTGAAGGAAGATATCATAGCTACGACAAATTCTTCGCAACTGGTACTGATCTGATGAGAGAAATCATGACGAAGATCAAGGAAGCATCTCTAGTACCAATTCTGGAAGCTCATGAGGAGCACGTGTATCTTGAAGATGTTGATGACTTCTACGGAACTAGAAAAATCAACACTGAAAGGTCTACTATGATTGCCACAGTTGGGGGCAAGAAGATCTATGTTTCGGCTGCTGTTTTAAGTGAAATTTATGGGCTGATAAACGAGGGAAGAGATGTGACAGACCTAGGGTCTGAAAGAGATGAGGAATTCTGGTTGATTTGTGCTAAGGAGGGAGAAAATATGACAGGAACCCTGATGAAGACTCAATTGAAAGATGAGTACCAGAGGTTTGTTGACATTATTGCGAAGGTACTGGACTGCAGTACAAGTTCTTTAGATGGTTTACCTAGAAGGAGGTATTACACCATGATTTGCATCTTCTATGGTTTGAAAATCAACTGGGCTGCTCACGTATTTGATCTACTGTGTGATAAGAAGGTCAAGTATGGTATTCTGCTAAGTCATCTGTTCTTAAGCCTAGGATGTCCTTTGGGAAGTGGAAAGACTATCAATGGCGGCAAAGAATTCAAGCTATATGAGCCTGTTAGAAGTGTAGGCACTTCTAAGAGAAAGGCCCCTGCAAAAACTGCTAAGGTCCCTGGAAAGAAGAGCAAGAAGGCTGGTCAGACCAGTAGGTCTGCTGATCAAACAGTAAGCACTAGTGTTGAAGCTAGATCAGCTCAACCTGAGGTTGTCATTCCTGAAAAGGTAATTGATGACTTCACTGAAGAAATTGAGCAGATGGAGACTAGATCATCTCCAGAAAGGACAGAATCTGAAGAAGCTGTTCCTATTCAACCTGCAAAGAGAATGAGGACAAGGAGTGCTTTAAAAGGACCTCCTCAATCTAAACCTTCAAGAAGAATTGCCAAGTCTAATGCAAAGAGAAAAGTCACATTCTCTGAAGAATCAACTGAAACAGTGAGGGAGACACCAGTATCAGCAGAGAGACCGATTATCATTGAAGAACCTGCTGATTAGTCTGCTGGAGACTCAACTGTTGGAGTGTCTGCTGAAGTTAGAGAAGAACAGCAGACTGGCACAACAAGTGAAGGAGAGGTACTTCTTCTGCATCCTACTCCTTTTGCTGCCACTCCACTTCAAACTGTTGAAAGTCCTGAAACAAAGAAGCAAAGGACTGTTTGTGATCCCTGTCCTCTTAGAGGGAGAAAAGAGAAAATTAGATGAAGCTGAGAGACAGAGGAAGGCCGCTGAAAAGACTGAAGAAGATCACCTGAAGGCCCTTGAGCTCAAAAGACTGGAGGAATAAGCCAGTAAAATGACTCAAGCTTAAAGAGAAGCTATTGAAGAAGCAGAGTTGGTTGCTGCTATTGAAGCAAGTGCTAAGGACTCTCATGGTCCAAGGCAAGCTGGTGGCATTGTGATTGGTGAACAAAGAGATCCCACCAAGCCTAAACAAGTCATGCCTACTCCAGCAACTAAACCTAAGAGAAGAGAAGAGGTGAAACTGGCATTGGAGATTGTCAGAGATGACCCTGATAAGTTTGAAGAATTTGCTGCAAGGTTGGATGTTGAAGATGCTAAGATCACTCGTCTGACGATGTTCAATAAAGAAAAGATCAGATATAACAGATGGAGGGACTATCGTCTGACAAAGAGTAAGGATCAAATTACAAAGTGGAAGGCTTTTGCTGATGAAGAAGCCTGGGTGCTGAAGTGGCTTGAGACAGGTTCTCTGACTCAAGCTTTGGACTCAGAGTTCTTCTTGGATAAATTGAGACTGAGGATCAGTCATGTAGTAAAAGCTGAAGCAAAGAAACTGTATGAGTCTGTTCCTGAAGAGTATGCTGAAGATGAAGATTTCAAGGAACGGTTAATCAGGCTAGCATTTTCCCAGACAATGGAAACTTGGGCCAAGAAAACTAGGAAGACAAAGGGACAACCAAGCTCCATGATTCCCCTTCCAAGTTTAAAGCAAATAGTCTATGGTCCTACCATTAGGCCATATGAAGATCTCCCTGAGGATCCAATCTCCACGTTCCTTCCAATTGATGATTTAACATGGATTGCTCATAGGTCTACTGTTGATAATGCAGGTAAAATGACCACTATTGCAGATGTGAAGAAGATTCAAGCACCCCCTGCTGATAAAGATAAAGAGAAAGAAGATGCTTCTGATCCTGCCAAGGAAAAGGAAGGGACTTCTGATGATGCTGATCAAAAGAAAGAAAAAGAGGGTACATCTGACCCCACTGATCAGAACAAAGAAAAGGAGGAAACCTCTGAGCCAGCTGCTAAGGAGAAGGAAAGCACTCCAAATCCAGCTGACCAGATTAAGGAAAAGGAAGATACTGCTGAGCAAACTGATCAGACTAAGGAGAAGGAAAGCACTCCTAGTCAAGCTGATGAGACCAAAAAGAAGGAGATTACTTCTGGTCCAGCAGATCAGATTACTGAAGAGGCAACTCTTGCCTTACCTCAAATTCCATCTGAAGTTACTTCTACCTCTCAGAACTTACAGCAAACATCTCTGTTGGACTCAATTCAACAGATGATCTCAAATTCAATGAAGGAGATGGAAGAGAAGTTAACTGCTAATATGTTGACTGCTGTAAGTCAACCAACCCAGAAAGCTTCTGCTGTTCCCACTTCTCTGATAGAAGACACTGCTCAAAATGTGAAATCTATCTGTCAAGATATGGATGTAATCAGGAGAATAACTCAAAGTACAGCTGCTGGTTGGAGACATATTATTGAAACAGTTGAGATGGCCATTCAAGCTGAAGATGAAGTCCTACAAAACATGATGAAAGACTTCAAGGCATCTGCTGATTGGATACTGGGAACTCAAATTCAGCTAGGTGACCAAGGAGAAGTTGTGCTCAAAAGAATGGATGCATTTGAGGCCAATCAACTACGACAACAAGCTCAACTTGATGCTATGGAAGAAAACATCAAGCTTCTCTGTGATTCACTTCAGATCACACCAATCTTACTAGATTATCCAATCAACCCTGCTGATGATGACAAAAAGGGGGAAGATAGGGTACTTAGGGAAGATAGGGTTCTTTGTGAAGAAGATAAACAAGATGACACATCTTCCTCAAAGAATGCTGATCTAGAAGGAACTGAAGTACTGGAGGAATCTTGATTTAACCGTTTTTCGTTGGGTAAGATTAAATCAATGGGGTTATTTTCTGAGGTTAAATTACGTATGGATTATAGGGCTTTGTTACTTTATTCTGGATGGATCAATCTCAAGGAAGAACAATTATGTAAAGAACAACAAGTAAGCAAGACGATGTATATGTAAAAATATAGCAAAAGCTTTTCTATTTAAAATATGTTATAAGATAGCCAAAGTATATCGGCGTAAGCTCTGATTGTATGTCGTCCCTAATACAATGTTTAACTAGGTATTTATATGACAATAACCCTAGCTTTACAAAGAAACATAGTTCTAGTAGGACTCGGCCTACTTTTCCTTTTTGAGTCCGGATTGTAGCTTGTTCGTCGAGGAGGATCGTGTTTTACTTGGTCGATAGATGCTTCCGAATGGGTTTGTCTTGGTCGAACCGATTCCGTAACCCTCGATCGATCCGGAGATTATAAGGGATGCGAAATAGCCCCCATCAGTACTCCCTCACTTCTTCGAGCGTGTATGTAACATAAGCTCGTAGAAGTAGTCGGCGGATTACGACTGTATCTTCTATGAAATGTGCCTCGTTAAAAACCTTCCTTAGGAAAAAACCCTGTGGGAAAAAATCCTAAGTAAGGAAAAGAGTGCAACATCTCATAAATAGTCGTTTTGTCGTTTCAATCTTGAACTATCACGTGTCTCTTTTGGGAGAGCGTTTCAACTTTTTTCTGCCGCTTGGCGGGAATGTGATCAGCCGTGAGAAAATCACAACGTCCTTTCAAATTTCTTTATAAATAAGTGATCGTTATTTCAGTCATCTTTTACTTTCTACTCCCAAATTATCTTCTTATTCGCTCATTTCTATTCTAACTTGCTTTTATCGACTCGTATTCATCGAGGATCCAAAAAAAATGGCTTCCATCTCAAGAAAACCTTCTTCGTTGGTTAAGGAAAGGGCAAGTCTCAATGTCGAGGAGGAGGTTCCCCCGAGCCCCTCGTCTGAGCAGACTGGAGCCTCTGAATTCATTATCCCAAATAAGAATACTTTTATTGTGCAAGTTATATCTAACACGGATGTTGCTTCCAGGGCGAAGAAGGGTAAAAATACGGTTCCTCAAATCTATGAGCCAATCGAGGATCTCGCTTGTGCCTATACCGAGGAGACTTTTACCGAGGTTGTGGATAACTATGCGAAATACTTTCCGGAAGGTTCTAAGATTATTCTACCTTCTCCTTCGGATAGGGTTACTTCTCCACCGGAGGGTTATCGAGCCTTCTATACTGTTCATTTTAATTACGGTTTACGCCTTCCTTTGTCTGCTTTATTTCTTGATATTCTGAGAATATTCAGTGAATCTTTGACGCAATTGGTTCCAAATTATGTGGCGTTTGTGGTAGCCTTTTCCGTTTTGATGATAGCGAAAGGATTCCAGTCTTCTTTTCGTAGTTTTACGCAATTGTTTCGTTTTAATATTTCTAGTTCTTCAAATCGCGGATATTTCTTTGCTAGTCAGAAGACTAGTCGCTCTATTTTCGACTCCCCGGTTTCTAGTAATCCTTACTGGAAGTCTAATTTTTTCTTTGTTCAACCACCCTCTCATGTTTCTTTGGCGGACGGATCAACTGAGGCCTTTTCGTGGGACCATGATTCCAAATGGATTTATGGAGGTCGCTTGGCGACTGGCGATCTTATTCCTGACGACCCTCAACTGATTAGCGACATTCAGGGTTGCGCTCTAACAAATATCAAAGTGCTCTTCTTATTGGTGAGGCCTTTCTTCGTAAGGCGGGGCTGAGTCAGCATAGTTTTTCCATTTCTTTACCTTCTCAATCATTGGGTAAGTATCTATTCTAATATTCTGTTATCATAACTCTTTTTAGTACTAAGTCTAATTTTCAATTTTGTTTTCTCCTCAACTCTTATGGTAGAAAACTCCCGACGCTCTTCTAAGGGAAAAATGGTGTTGTCTAAATCCACCCAGACTATAGAGAACGTTCCTATCGAACAGAGAGCGTCTCGGAAAAGAAAACTGAACTTGAGCCATGATTCTGAGGAGAACAGAGAGGAATCTCCAGATTCTTCTCAGGAATCTCCTGTTCGCCAGGGGACAGGATCGGGTTATCCTCCTTTCCAACTTAGGACATCTTTAGGTATACGCGGCTGCCGCAGTAGTGATAGGATAGTGCCCTGCAAGCCAACAAAATAGCTTGTTATAGGAACATTATTTTATCTTGACAGAATCTTTGATTTATTAATTAATACGAACTGTTTATTTTATTGAGAATTCATAATATAAACAAATGGCCATCTTCATCTTTCGCGAACACATTTAAGCGATTGGTTGAAACCCTGAGATCACTCATGACTACGGGATTATTCACTTCAGTATTGGGTGCGATTAATCATGAAACAGTCTCAAAGGTCGTGATCTCAAAAATGTTCCAAGTCATAGATTCATATCGAGACGGGGTATCAAATGAATCGTTAAGACTTGTAGGATTATGCATGATTCACTAAGAGTGAATTTGTTGTCGTTTCATGAACAAGACATTATTAATGTCAGTGCATATGACTAGGTGGTTCGATAGGGGATCGGACGCATCGAACGACCCGAACAGAGAGACCCATTGTGGAAGTGCTTAAAAAGCATATCGGTGGTGGGATGTCTCTCAAGACTTATAACAGTGTACGATTTAGTCCTTAGACTTGAGGTGCTAGGGCGAATTCGGTATACGGGTGTGCATACTTTGATTTAGGAGCCGGGCACATAGCCTGTCCATTGTGCGCCTACGTTGGGTATGTATAGTCGTATGCGCGGATGGTTAGCATCAATATAGGATCTACCGACTCATTGTAATGGATGAGGGAATTTCCTGTACATTCTTCGATTATACATTCCGAGAAATCCATGGCCATGGTCAGTGACGGATTTGGAAAGGGGTTTCCAGATTTAGCAGTCACACTGGAAGTATTATCCTGAATTAGAAAGTACAGAATCGAGATGATTAGAGGTGCCGACCAATTCACACACCCTAGGTCTCGATCGGGAAATTAGTCGTTAGAAGGACCGTATGTACATGGTACTTATAAGAGGTTTAAGGTTCACTAAAGTCAATTCACCTGAAGTTGGGCCTCATGGGCTTGTGGCTAGACATCGACCATGGGGTGTGGGTACTCCTGAATTAGTAGTGGATTAATTCTGGAGTGGTCAATTGAAAGTAGTTTGATTGATCGGAGCAATTAATTAAATAATTAATTGCTCACTAATTAAATCACAGAAATGTGAGCCTGCGGCCAATTGATGGTGAACCTAGAGGGTCACACACAAAAGCTGGAACTGTGATAGTCAGTGGCAGAACGAAATGATTTAAAGTGGTTAAATCAAGATAAGGAATTAAAGGAATAATTCCTGGAGAGAAATTAATTAGATTTATCTAATTAATTAAATTAAATCTTTAATTAGATTTATTGGATTATTTGATTAAAGTATTAATTAAATAAATGGGCCATTTAATTAAAGTGGTTAATTAAATGACTTGGGCTATTTAATTAAAAGGACTAATTAAATAGAGGGATTGGGCCAGACTTATCTGTTAGCCCATTAGTTAGGAGATAGGGTTAGAGATAGGGTTTGAACTCTCCTATAAAAAGGAGTCTTCAGTATTCAAAAACCCTAACCTCAAGCAAAAAGTAAAAACCCTAATCTCCCTACTAGCCGCCGCCGCCCCCTCCCAAGAAACCCTAGCCGCCGCCGCCTAGCAACCCTAGCCGCCGCCGCCCTTTGGTTGTAGATCGGCCGTGAAGGCTTCTCTCCCTCTTCCGTTCTGCATCTAGAGTTGGATCCAAATCCAACTCTTGAATCTGAGCTGCTTTTCTCCTAGTTCTGAGCCTGAGGATTAAAGTGATTGCAGATCCAGCCGGTGTGGACTATTCTCTAGAGGCACAACATTTGGGGTGCTCTAGTGTTCCAAAAGAAGACCGGAGAAACCACCACCTTTGCCTGTGGTGAGGTAAAACTTTATTTTACCAGCTTTTCGTTTTAGTATTTGTGCTAAAAGGATTCATACTTATTTATATGTGCTAATAAGAACCCTGGGTTATGGTGTATAAAAATTTTAAATTCCGCACCGTTGTAGTTGACAATTATACCCACGAAAACCCAACAGTGGTATCAGAGCCAGGTTATTATGCGCATATAAATAAGGCATGAACGCATCAATTTATGTGTTTTATATATGATTGCTGTGTTCTGGTATTTGATTCTTGCTTGTTATGATATATTGAGTGTTCGGATTTTTGCACTTTTCGGTTTTTGGGCCTAAAATGTAATTTCCGAAAATTGGAGGGCTTGTTTGCAAATTACGATTTTTTTATAAATCTGGACAGAAATTGAAATTTTGTTTTTATGCAATTCTGGACCAAATTGTAAATTCTGAAATTTTTCAAATTTTGGGTCATTTTGCAATTTACGAAAGGTTAGGGGTGTTTTTGCTATTTTCCGTAAAACTGGGGTCTGTTTTGCAATAAACAAAAGTTTCTGGAAATTTTATCAATTTTCTGCTTTCTGGTCCAATTTGCGTATTCTGGAAATTTTGGGGCTATTTTGTAATTTCCAAAAGTTGAGGGGTCAAATTGTAATTTTCGAAAATTCAGGGGCCGAAATGCAATTTTTTCAAACTTGAAAAACAGAAACTGTTTTGTGCACTAAAGGTGTTTAGTAAATCCGGAAAGTCAATTTTATCATAATTAGTAGGAACTTAAAGTGAGAATCAAAGGGTCATTTTAAAGGGGTTTAAAATGATGTTAGGGATTGTTTTAGAAGGGGTTTTAAAACTAGAATCTAAATGTTTTAATAGGCTGTTTTAAAACATAATTAGAAATAAGGAAAAGGGATTTTTGCTTGTTTCTTGCTCTACGTGAAATTGTTTACGTGGTTTTTTGATCGCGCCGAGCCTTGACCCTTAGGGTAGATGTGATTGGTTATTTTTATCTTATTGGTTTTATTGGGCCTGCGAGCCTTAAGTTTTGAGCCACTTTGAGCCATTGTAATAGATAGGGCTTTACTGTTTTATTAGTTTAGAATGGAGGCCCGTTACAAGCAAGGTGGGAGTCCATGAAGACTAAAGGCCATGTATGCATGGTAAAATGTGTAATAGAGTAGGTCTCTTTGAAACCTAATAGATTGACCAATAGGACCATCGTCTTTGGCTCGATGGTGGTCCGCATAGGAGGCTCCCGATCGAAAACATACTGTGGTAGCATGCATGCTAGGTGTGTATGTATTTATTTACGTATTTATATCTGAGCTTGTATGGTGATGCGCGCTAGTTATAATTAGATCGTAAATAAAAGATAATGCATAACTGGAACGGTGAGATCTCGAGGAGAGTTACCTCAAACTCTTAAACCCGAAAAATCCCCTCTTGAAAATAATATTAAGTCATATTGGGTACATTTAAAATGATGTTTTAAGGATCCAAGCCTTCCATCAATAGGGACTAGTGTATGTTGTCTACTTATCGTTGAAGGTGATCCAGAGTCTGGCACCCTAGGCGAAGAAAGGGACAATGCACGAAATTCCTTGATTCTCGTTTTTAACTAAACTAGACAAGGGTGGGGACTGGTCGGGATGTGATTATCGACCGATAACTAGTTACGGGGACTTCACGACTGGGCCAGTTGCTCATCATGATTAATGGGTTAGACTTAACGATTAGTACCACTTATGATGTAGCAGTGCTAGATAAGTGCGAAGACCGAGGCAAAATAGCTTGAAGGTTGTGGAGGAACACAATTGGTAAAAGTATACCTACCTGGGGAGTTAATTGTATGGCCACGAGTCGTGGGTGCAATTAATGTCTGCTGGGACGTCAAGACCTACTAGGAGATTAGATTTCCCGAACAATTAAAGGGGTAATTGTTTCGAGAAAATAGTGGGAGAACTTTTTCGATAACAAGTCCAACATCGTTAATTATAAGTATTAATATAGATCAGTCAGCTGAACGTTATCATTTACTTTTGTAGATCAAATTCTGCAAAAATGTCTAAGAATCCATTAGCCATCATCCTTGACACTAACAAACTGGACGGATCAAATTTTGTCGACTGGCTTAGAAATTTGAGGATAGTCCTCGACTCCGAGAAAAGGAGTTACATTCTCGATGCACCCATGCCTGGTGCACTTCCGGAAGGGGTTTCGGAAGAGGAACGAGCTACCCATCAAAGGTGGGTCGACGATGATATTCAGGTTCGTTGCCTCATGCTGGCATCAATGACCAATGAGCTGCAGAAACAACATGCAAGGATGTTGCATGCTGCTGACATAATTCTTCATCTCCGAGAGCTATTTGGAGAGAAGTCTAGGACCGAAAGGTTCAAGACTACAAAAGAATTATTCAATCTGAGAATGGCTGAGGGTTCAAGTGTGAAGGATCACTGTTTACGCTTCATCAATCTGGTTGAAAAACTGGAGAACTTGGAGGTAGACCTGCACGCTGATCTCTCCACTGACCTTCTCCTCCATACTCTGCCGCGCTCATTTGATCAGTTTGTGATAAACTTCAATATGGAACATAGAGAGCTCGCTCTACACGAACTGACCAATTTATTGGTCACGGCAGAATCAACCCTGAAAAGGGAGAAGTCTGTCATGATTGCTGAGCAACCCAAGGCTGCAAAGCCTAAGAAGGGCAGGAAAAAGAAGAAGAAAGTAATCTCTTCTAAAACAACCAAGAAGGTTGTCGAGAAGAAAAGAAAAAGGCCAGAAGATGAATGTTTCCACTGCAAGAAAGCAGGGCACTGGAAAAGGAACTGCCCAGACTACCTGAAAGAGGCGGTCAAAGGTATTTTCTTTATTGAAGTTAATATTTCTATTAACTGTGCATCATGGGTGTTAGACACCGCAGCCGGTTCTCATATCTGCAATGATTTGCAGGTGATGGGAGCAGTAAGGCCTCTTAAACCCGGGGATAGAATCCTACGCTTTGGAAACGGAGCTAGGGTTGCGGCAGAGGCCATAGGAGACGTTGAATTAGTTATAGGAAATTTTTCTTTGGTTTTGAAAGACTGTTTGTACGTACCGACAATTATCAAAAACATTATTTCTATTCCTTTGTTGGATAATGATGGTTTTTGTTTTTCCATTTCAAATGGAAGTTTTAGCATAATAAAAGGTGGTTTTACTTATGCTTGTGGTACTTTGATAGATGGTCTTTATTCCTTAGAACCTGCTAATTCTAATGTCATGCACATTCAATCAAAGAAAAGAAAACAAGATGAAAACAATCCACAACTTTGGCACGCTAGGCTTGGACATATTTCCAAGAGTAGAATTCAAAAGTTGGTCTCCTCTAGGGCTCTTGAAATAAAGAACCTAGATGATCTCCCAACTTGCGAATCCTGTCTCAAGGGAAAAATGACCAAAGCGCCTTTTACTGGGAAACCGGAGCGAACCAAACGAACCTTGGATTTAATCCATACTGATGTTTGTGGACCACTGAGTATCAGTGCGAGAGGAGGATTCTCATACTTCATAACCTTCACAGACGACTTCAGTCGTTATGGGTATGTATACCTGATGAAGTATAAGTCCGAAGCTTTTGATAAATTCAAAGAGTTTCGAATGGAAGTTGAGAATCAACTTGGACATAGTATCAAGGCACTTCGGTCGGATCGAGGTGGAGAATACTTAAGTCAAGAATTCCTCGATTATCTTGTAGAGAATGGAATTCTCTCTCAGCGAACTCCTCCTAGAACACCGCAGTTGAATGGTGTGTCTGAGAGAAGGAACAGAACTTTGTTAGACATGGTTCGTTCCATGATGAGTTTCGCTGACCTTCCTTTTTCGTTTTGGGGCCAAGCCCTATTAACTGCTTCGAAGATACTTAACATTGTACCTTCAAAGTCGGTGCCGACGACGCCATACCAAGAGTGGTTTGGTAAAGCACCCATATACTCATATCTACGAGTATGGGATCTCCTGCCTATGTAAGAAACAAGAAAGGAGATAAACTAGAGAGTAGATCTAGTTTGTGCAAATTTGTGGGGTATCCAAAGGAATCCATTGGATACCTGTTCTACGAACCTAAGGAACAAAAGATGTTTGTGTCCAGGAACGCCCACTTCTTGGAGGATGACTTCCTCACTAAAAGAAGCGGGATATCCGTAGAACTTGATGAAGTCCAAGAACTGGACCCATCCCCACAAACAGTGGGAGTTGATCCTGAACCCGTTGAACCATCTAGTACACCAGTACTTCGTAGGTCTGATCGAGTTCGTAGAGAGCCTGAAAGGTATGGCTTTATTCACGAAAACGATCAATTGGACACTGATCCAAAGACATACGAAGAAGCTATGTCAGACATAGATTCGGGTGCGTGGCAGGAAGCCATGCAATCCGAAATGGATTCCATGCATTCCAACAAAGTATGGACTTTGGTTGATCCACCTGAGGGAACCATCCCTGTAGGCTGCAAATGGATCTTCAAGCGCAAGCTAGGAATGAATGGAGAGGTCTTAACTCATAAGGCTCGCCTCGTGGCAAAAGGTTATTCTCAAAGGCCTGGTATAGACTATGATGAAACCTTCTCGCCAGTAGCGATGTCTAAATCCATTCGGATACTATTAGCCATAGCCGCGTGGTATGATTACGAGATATGGCAAATGGATGTAAAGACCGCCTTTCTCAATGGCGACATTGATAAGGAAATCTATATGCAACAGCCAAAAGGCTTTACATCTAAAGGAAGTGAGCATAAGGTTTGCAAACTTCAAAGGTCAATCTATGGCCTAAAACAGGCGTCCCGAACCTGGAACATACGTTTTGATGAGACAGTCAAGGGGTATGGCTTCATCAAGAACGTTTATGAGTCATGTGTGTACAAGAAATTCGATGGGAGTTCCGTACAATTTATTGTGTTATATGTCGATGACATTCTGTTGATCGGAGACGATATCAGAACGTTGACGCAGACGAAAGCGTGGTTGTCCACGCAATTCTCCATGAAGGATATGGGAGACGCATCTTACGTACTAGGCATACGTATCTATAGAGATAGATCGAAGAAGATGTTAGGTCTCTCCCAATCCCAGTACATTAACACTATACTGAAGAGATTCAGTATGGAAGAATCCAAGAAAGGATTGCTTCCAATGAGACATGGAATCTATCTTTCTAAATCAATGTGCCCTACGAGTGATGAAGAAAGAAAGAGAATGTCTCTCATACCTTATGCGTCTGCCATTGGCAGCATAATGTATGCAATGTTATGTACTAGACCTGACGTAGCTCACGCTCTCAGTGTAACGAGCCGCTACCAGTCGAATCCAGGGGAGGAACACTGGACCGCCGTAAAGGCTATCCTAAAGTACCTGAGAAGGACTAAGGATATGTTCTTGGTCTACGGTGGGAGTGGAGAATTGAAACTCGAAGGATTCACTGATTCGAGTTTTCAGTCTGACGTGGATGATTTTAAATCCAATTCTGGATATATATTTTGCCTCAACGGTGCAGCGGTGAGTTGGAAGAGCTCCAAACAGTCGACCACTGCAGACTCAACCACTGAAGCAGAATATATCGCCGCATCAGATGCAGCAAAGGAAAGTGTTTGGATGAGAAACTTCATCCAAGAGCTGGATGTGGTACCTAGCATTGCAAATCCCATAGTAGTCTTCTGTGACAACAATGGGGCAATTGCTCAAGCGAAGGAGCCGAGATCACACCACAAATCCAAACACGTATTGAGGAAATACCATGTGACCAGGGAGATCATAGGTAGAGGAGACATTCAAATGGAGCATGTCGACTCAGAGGATAACGTAGCTGATCCACTAACTAAGCCATTATCGGAAAAGGTGTTCGAAGGGCATCTGACAAGGATGGGTCTTAGAAACGTTTGTGATTGGCTTTAGGGCAAGTGGGAGATTGATAGGATAGTGCCCTGCAAGCCAACAAAATAGCTTGTTATAGGAACATTATTTTATCTTGACAGAATCTTTGATTTATTAATTAATACGAACTGTTTATTTTATTGAGAATTCATAATATAAACAAATGGCCATCTTCATCTTTCGCGAACACATTTAAGCGATTGGTTGAAACCCTGAGATCACTCATGACTACGGGATTATTCACTTCAGTATTGGGTGCGATTAATCATGAAACAGTCTCAAAGGTCGTGATCTCAAAAATGTTCCAAGTCATAGATTCATATCGAGACGGGGTATCAAATGAATCGTTAAGACTTGTAGGATTATGCATGATTCACTAAGAGTGAATTTGTTGTCGTTTCATGAACAAGACATTATTAATGTCAGTGCATATGACTAGGTGGTTCGATAGGGGATCGGACGCATCGAACGACCCGAACAGAGAGACCCATTGTGGAAGTGCTTAAAAAGCATATCGGTGGTGGGATGTCTCTCAAGACTTATAACAGTGTACGATTTAGTCCTTAGACTTGAGGTGCTAGGGCGAATTCGGTATACGGGTGTGCATACTTTGATTTAGGAGCCGGGCACATAGCCTGTCCATTGTGCGCCTACGTTGGGTATGTATAGTCGTATGCGCGGATGGTTAGCATCAATATAGGATCTACCGACTCATTGTAATGGATGAGGGAATTTCCTGTACATTCTTCGATTATACATTCCGAGAAATCCATGGCCATGGTCAGTGACGGATTTGGAAAGGGGTTTCCAGATTTAGCAGTCACACTGGAAGTATTATCCTGAATTAGAAAGTACAGAATCGAGATGATTAGAGGTGCCGACCAATTCACACACCCTAGGTCTCGATCGGGAAATTAGTCGTTAGAAGGACCGTATGTACATGGTACTTATAAGAGGTTTAAGGTTCACTAAAGTCAATTCACCTGAAGTTGGGCCTCATGGGCTTGTGGCTAGACATCGACCATGGGGTGTGGGTACTCCTGAATTAGTAGTGGATTAATTCTGGAGTGGTCAATTGAAAGTAGTTTGATTGATCGGAGCAATTAATTAAATAATTAATTGCTCACTAATTAAATCACAGAAATGTGAGCCTGCGGCCAATTGATGGTGAACCTAGAGGGTCACACACAAAAGCTGGAACTGTGATAGTCAGTGGCAGAACGAAATGATTTAAAGTGGTTAAATCAAGATAAGGAATTAAAGGAATAATTCCTGGAGAGAAATTAATTAGATTTATCTAATTAATTAAATTAAATCTTTAATTAGATTTATTGGATTATTTGATTAAAGTATTAATTAAATAAATGGGCCATTTAATTAAAGTGGTTAATTAAATGACTTGGGCTATTTAATTAAAAGGACTAATTAAATAGAGGGATTGGGCCAGACTTATCTGTTAGCCCATTAGTTAGGAGATAGGGTTAGAGATAGGGTTTGAACTCTCCTATAAAAAGGAGTCTTCAGTATTCAAAAACCCTAACCTCAAGCAAAAAGTAAAAACCCTAATCTCCCTACTAGCCGCCGCCGCCCCCTCCCAAGAAACCCTAGCCGCCGCCGCCCTTTGGTTGTAGATCGGCCGTGAAGGCTTCTCTCCCTCTTCCGTTCTGCATCTAGAGTTGGATCCAAATCCAACTCTTGAATCTGAGCTGCTTTTCTCCTAGTTCTGAGCCTGAGGATTAAAGTGATTGCAGATCCAGCCGGTGTGGACTATTCTCTAGAGGCACAACATTTGGGGTGCTCTAGTGACCCAAAAGAAGACCGGAGAAACCACCACCTTTGCCTGTGGTGAGGTAAAACTTTATTTTACCAGCTTTTCGTTTTAGTATTTGTGCTAAAAGGATTCATACTTATTTATATGTGCTAATAAGAACCCTGGGTTATGGTGTATAAAAATTTTAAATTCCGCACCGTTGTAGTTGACAATTATACCCACGAAAACCCAACAAGTAGGTCGATGCCTCATCCTAACGATAATCCGATGGAGAGAAAAAGGAGTTACTATGGTCGTTCCGGTAACGATCTTTCCCTACTAGGCGAGAATCATTCAAAACCCACTTTGGTCGAGATGATCGAGGATCATTTAGAGGGAAAAAGAGCCGCTGGCTATCCCGAGAATGATTCTTTAGTCCATGACGAGAGCGAAAACGCCGTGGATAAAGCAACTCGCGTTCTTCTGTCCGGCATTTTTACTCGTGATATGAATAAGCTTCTTAGGAAGGATCCTTTAGAGAAATTTCAGCGAGCTTCTCTTTATGCTGAAAAGGTAATCTCCTTTATGTGTGCTTGTAGGATAATTTTCCTCGATGAATAGTTTAGCTTGCTAATTTTATTTCTTTTATCTTTTCTTCTTTCAGACCAAGACTTGCTTGGCATCGTATGCCTATGAAGCCGCTCTCTGGAGACAACAATGCGAGTTTCTGGATGAGAAATATAAGGCTTTACTTCGTAAGACTTCTGGTCCAGAGGCAGGTCCCTCGATGCCTTCTTCTCTTTCAGTCATGGAGACTCAGGCTACGACGGCCGTTGATCAAGAGATTATGGACAAGGTCCTGGAGACTTCTCGTGCTCAAGAACAAGCCAATCAATTGGCTAAAAAGTTAGATGAGTTCCAATTTTAGAGTACTGTTCGAATAAGTGAGTTGGAATCTCAAGTATGAAGTCTTCAGGCTTCTTTAGAGGAGTACGAGAGGGAGATTCCCCTTAGTGGACTCAGGGATCGTTATGGTCGCAATCCTGATGAGGAAGTCATCCATGAATTCCTTAATTCCCCTGTTCATACGGCATTGGTCTATCAAATGGTTGGTCCGCTCCTGGAGAGTACGTTTAAGAAAGCGATTCATCAGTTGGTCGCTTTTAAACTGATAGATGATCGTCGAAAGAAATATTTTAAAGCGGCGCACATTCGTTTGAATCGTTATGGCGAAGAATATTCTCCTTCCGAGCTGCAGGATGTCGTTTATCAAAAGTTTCCCTTGGCTCATCTTGTCAAAGAGTTTGGTAGGCCATTGCCGATTCCTTCTTCAGATATTAATGACGAAGTCGATAATAATTTTATCGATCCTGAAGAAGAGGAGGAAAATACCTAACTAGCGAATGGAGGAGACATTACTGGCGAGCAGGAAGTTCCAGAAGGCGACCAAGTGGTATGAGTCAAGGAGCGATATGTTGATCTTGTGAAATAACCTTTCTAACAGTTATTGTAAGTTGAGTTGTAATTTTACTCTTTTATCCCTTTGTAAAATAGACGATTCAAATTCTGACAGTTACGTCTTTTCGTCTTCTCTGTAATAACTTAGACAAGACATTAACTTTGCCGTAATCATAATGTGTATGTCTTTTCGAATTCTTGCGGCTACTCATAGGCTAGTCTTTGCAATTCGCGCCCATTCTTTGAGTCTCTTGCATCTTTTTGCATAGTATAAATACGGAAGGTAAAACTTTATTCGCTATTTACCACTTTTACTCACTTCCCACCAGATTACCCTTTCGTTAGCAGGTCGATAAGCCTTCTCGATAATTTAAATTTCTTTTTTGAATTCCGACCATGAGTAATCTGTTCGGCAATACTTCAAAGCGCCCTTCCCGCGAGAGCGCTAGGAATGTCAGGCCAAAAAGGTCTCGAACGGAGGGGCCCTCGATAGAACCTCCTCGTTCGTCTTCCCATAGTAGGTCGGTGATCGATACCCCTGTCGTTCATTCTGAACCTTTTCCCGCAGTTAGTTCGTCTTTCACACAACAAAACTTTTCCTCTTCTGGTGAAGTAGGAAGGAGGCCTTCCCCTGGTCGGGTGGCCTTTGGCGATTCGTCATTTATAGAGCAAGCTTTCAGCGTACCTTTTACTTCAGGCACTTCTTCTTTTGAACATGGCACGCATGAGCATGTTCCTGTTAGTTCCCTTCCTTTTTCTACTTTTGTTGCCCCGATTGTCAGCGGAGGCCAAGTGGGTGTTGTCTCGGAGGTGATTAATGAAGGTTTCTTTGTAAATCATTCCTCAACACAACCTATTTCTCAAGATTTCCCGGATTATTTATTTAATGATACTACTGTGATGACCACTTCTTTTGAATCCGGCGGGCCTTCTGGAGGTCGGACAAGATCAAGGTCCGGTCGGCGAACTGTTATTTCTGCTTCGGGTAAGGAAACCTCTGTTAGTCCTGACGAGAGGGAATCCCCTCGTCCGTTAGATGATCGTTGTGTCCTTGAGCAGGTTAAGGATATTATGCAGTAGTCGACTCCACGTCCTGACGGTGTTCCTCTTGTTAGCGAACTGCCTGGCTCAGTTGAGCCCGACGCTTAGTCCTGGGACCTAGGCCTGAGCACTATTTTGCCCGGTGAGTTGAGGAAGCTTGAGGGTACTTCTAATGTACGCCTTGTTCAGTCTCTGGTGAAGTTGTGTGAGCAGGTAGACATGTCTTTGGTTATTTCTCCCACTTTTATTTTGATTGCTTTGTTATGTAGGGATTTTCCTTATTCTTTTTCTTTTCTAGGCCAAATATTTTGCACTCCAGCTGGGTGTGCAAAATGACGATCTATGGCTTGGTAAGGAAGTTTATCAACATCGTTTGGAGTCGGAGACGGCAAAGGCCACAGGGCAGACCCTCCAGTTGCAGCTTGCCAATGATGACCTCAAAAAATTACAAGAGGAGAAGTCTGTTTTGGAGAAGGAGAAAAGTTATTTGGTTCAGGCTGCTGCCCTAGCAGAGGAGTCTCGATGGCGGGCCTATGAAGAAGGTTATGATGCCGGTTATCTAAAGCGTCAGGAGGAGTTGATGGCGTTTGCAGGTAACTTGACTCCTCGGAGGAGCGCTTCTGCTAGTCGGCCAGCTGATGACAATCCTTCTTGATGACCTGTTCTAATGCAGCTGATTAATTCTCTCTTTTCTTTTTTTTTTTTTTTTTTTGGTTTGTAGGGCCTCAACCTTTATGTGGTTGTTTTTGGGCTGAATTTTTGTATGGGAAATACGAATTAATGACAATGATGATCTTTCACGACCAGATTCATGCCTTGGTTAATTTCAATCAATAGATATATTTTGTTATGCATATCTTATTGCTATGAATAAGTATAACTTTCTTTACTAAACAGAAGAGTTTAGTTTTACTTATCTGATGTTGATCCTCTGAGAGATTATCCTTTGTTCGAAAAAGTAACTCAGTCTGGCTAGATCAGTTTTAAGTAGCTGAAATATATAATATTTGTTCTGCAAATCAAACTTTTAAATCAAGAATGATGATCGACCAAGTATGGTCCCTTATGATTATTCCGAAGTCACTTTAGACATATAAAAAGTGGACAACGTGCCATCCATGTAGATAGTTGATTGAATAATTTGTTAAGGAACGCTCAATGTTGTCGTCGATGCTCGACCAGTCCCTTGTAAATTTGTCCTTTGCCAAGGAAATCTTATATAAGGACGCTGTCATTTCCACTATTGAGCTTCTGCTCCTAGGTTTATATTCGTTGAATTTTGTAAAGAGATATCGTTCTCGGTATCTTCTTAAAATCCATGTTTCTGTGTACTGATTGTGAGTTCTATGTTCCTCAAATAAAGCAATCAGCGTATCAAATACGTCAAATTTCTTGATATGGGAGGAATTGGAAAATATAGAATTGTTGGCCAGATCTGGCCTTTTCACACCTCCTTCAGCAATTCTTTGGTATATGGCAGTGAATTATTTGTAGTCTTGAATAATGACGACTATTCTCCTGATTTCCATGTCAGATTTCTTGGACGCCTATGGAGTTTTTGTATAGCTAAATTAATAATTTCCCATATAATATATGAGGCAGTGATGACCCTCGTATGCTGGAAGGTTAGTTCTTATACTTCTAGTCGAACCAATATTTTTTCGTAATGGTGTAAACTTGCATGCCTTCGTTGAGGATCTTAAGCTTTTTGTCGAGCGACTATCATATGTGAGCGTGCAAAACCTTTCTGGTGCGGAACTCTTTTTAGATCTGCTTCGAGTGTTCTTTGATCGATTCGATCTAAATTTTCTTTTGTCGTAGATTCGTTGAGTCGATCAGAGAGTTGACGTTCCAACTTACTCGCATTAATTACGGGGAGTCAAAAGGTCGCATTTCCGTCCCTTGATCAAATATTTATCCAGTCGTTGGATTACTCAGATCTATCCCTATAAATAGGTAGGTGGTTTGCATACTTCATTTGTATTTCTCAAAAAGGATGGAGATCTCAATTTCCTTAAATTTCATCTTGCCTTCTGATCCCATAATATTCAAAAAGTCACATTATCGCGATTCATACTTTCAAAGTGGCTTAAACTTCTTTTGCCTTGTACTAATAGGTCCCATTAATACCCTACCTTGTACTAACGGGTCCCATGTAGCCTCCACTTTATTCTTCATGGGTTTGAGGTCCATGGTTCTTGTTTGCACATGGAGGGTTCATACTTACTAGGCACCGCCGTATTTCAAGGTTACCTCTGGATTGATAGACCGCCGGGGTGTGCTGGTAAATTTTCACTTTTGCGACGGCCCCGAAGAGATGCTGCTTTAGAGTAAAAATCAACCCCTTAATGTAGAAGCAGTATCTTGTTGTGGGTGAATGAGTATTGTCAGTTATCTGGCTGGTAATGCTCATTTCGTCCGGAAGAACATTTGATCCTCAGAGCCTGGTCATCGAACCAAAGAAGTCGACCATCCTGAGCAGCATGCTTCTTAGGTGGTCGATCATAATCGTCGCGGCACTAGGGAGGAGATTGGTGTTTCCGTGGACATTGTCGTGAAGATCGCTCATCTATAAGATAGGATCGTTTTATCTAAACAATTGTAATGATGTTTAAATCGTATATAGACCACTGTAATCTGATCAGAGCTTTCGCATGTAATTTTATTAGATGAATAAAATTTTACTTTTACTCCTTGCAATTTCCTTGTTGTTGATTTATGAGGAGCATTTATCGAGCAGATCAATTCATACCCAACTCATTTTTAAGACTTAGGTGCATTTACTAGATCTATTTTTTATCGTTAAGAATAGATCGAGGAGTGTTTATTGAGCGGATCAATGTATACTCGACTCGTTTTTTGTTTAGACTTAGGTTTTTAATACCAAAAGTCTTTTAAACGTTGTAAATAGATCGAGGAGTGTTTATTGAGCGGATCAATGTATACTCGACTCGTTTTTGTTTAGACTTAGGTTTTTAATACCGAAAGTCTTTTTAATCGTTGTAAATTGATCGAGGAGTGTTTATTGAGCGGATCAATGTATACTCGACTCGTTTTTTGTTGCTGGATCAAGGAGTATTTATTGAGCGGATCAATGTATACTCGTTTTATTGATGGATCGAGGAGTGTTTATTGAGCGGATCAATGTATACTCGACTCGTTTTTGTTTAGACTTAGGTTTTTAATACTGAAAGTCTTTTTAATCATTGTAAATTGATCGAGGAGTGTTTATTGAGAGGATCAATGTATACTCGACTCGTTTTTTGTTGCTGGATCAAGGAGTATTTATTGAGCGGATCAATGTATACTCGTTTTATTGCTGGATCGAGGAGTGTTTATTGAGCGGATCAATGTATACTCGACTCGTTTTTATTGCTGGATCGAGGAGTGTTTATTGAGCGGATCAATGTATATTCGACTCGTTTTTATTGCTGGATCGAGGAGTGTTTATTGAGCGGATCAATGTATACTCGACTCGTTTTTATTGTTGGATCGAGGAGTGTTTATTGAGCGGATCAATGTATACTCGACTCGTTTTTTAATTCAACCAATACTACAGTAGGATTGGGAGGGGAGTTTTACCGAGTCATTCGACTTATACTCAATCTTTATTAAAATTTGCAAAAAATCTTTTTAATAATTAAACTGTAGGCTAAGGCCTTTATTACAAAGAATATAAAAATAAGGCAGCATGATTCTACATAAATTTATTTACCGTAGTACTTTCTAAGGTTGACTGCATTCCAAGTGTGCAATTTTGTATGAACCTTTCTTTCCTATACCAATGACAATGTAAGGTCCATCCCAATTTTGTTGTAACTTTCCCACATGCTTGGATACTTCTACCTTTTTTAAGACCAGGTCCCCCTCTTTGAAGGTTCGGATGAAAACCTTTTGATTATACCCCTTTTCCATATTTGCTTGAGTTACCTGCAGACGTATATCCGCTTTTTCCCTTAAAGCTTCAGTTAAATCGATATCATTTTCTCTTGTTTTCTGGTTTTCCTGGTCGTTATACATTTCAATTCTCGGTGTTGGAATTAGTGTTTCAACGGGAATAATAGCTTCCGAGCCATATACCAAGCTAAATGGGGTTTCCCCGGTTGAGCTCCTGACTGTGGTTCGATTAGCCCAAAGTACTCCTGGGAGTTCATCGAGTCATTTTCCTTTGGCCGCTCCTAATCTTTTTTCCAAGGATTTTATTATTTCTCGATTTGCTACTTTAGTTTGTCCGTTTGCTCTAGGATGCCCGACTGAAGTGAAATTTTGCTAAATTCCTAGTTTTGAACACCATTCTATTACATGTTTTCCCGCGAATTGGGTTCCATTATCGGAAATTAGGATCCTCAGGATGCCAAATCGACATACTATGAATTTCCACAGAAAGTTGATCACTTGGAATTGAGTTATTCGTGCAAGGGCGATGCATTCTATCCATTTGCTGAAGTATTCAACAGCGACCAAGACATAAGCTTTCTTGGATCTAGCCGCTGGGAAAGGCCCCACAATGTCCATTCCCCATTGATCGAACGGCCAACAAACCGGTATTGGGTGCATGTTTTCTGCTGGTCGATGACATATATTAGCATGGACTTGGCAGTGATGACATTTTTGGACATACTGAACGGCATCATTGTTGATGGTAGGCCAATAATAACCTATTCGGAGGCATTTTAAAGCTAATGCCCTTGCTCCGCTGTGATTCCCTGCATCTCCTTCATGTACCTCTTGAAGGATATCAGTGGTTTGTGATTCAGAGACGCATTTCAGAAGGATACCTGATACCGATCTTCGGTAAAGTTTTTCTTCTACCAATGTGTATTTTGGAGCCCGGTATTTTATTTTCCGAGCTTCATTTTGGTCAAGCGGCAATTTTCCTTCTCGAAGATAGTCTATCATTGGAGTCATCCAGTTCGCTTCAACATCTTCGAATTATATCGACTGCCGGTGTTTTATCGATATCGATCGCCGGTGTATTAGAGATTAACCAGTTGATTACCCTTTCGGTTTTTCCGTCCTGGGCTCCTGTGAACCTAGACAGTTGATCGGCCCATTTATTTTCCGAGCGTTGAATGTTCTGTATTCCGAAGGTTTTGAATTTTTCAGCTAGTGTTTTCACTTTTGCAAGGTATTTAACCATATTAAATTCCTTAGCCTCGTATAGGCCTTCTATTTGTCTTTGCACTAACTCTGAATCGGTTAATACTTTAAGGTTTCTGATGTTGGCCTTGATCGCCATTTCCATTCCTGCGACTAACGCTTCATATCCTGCTTCATTGTTCGTTACGACGAAGTCCAATGTTATCGCATAATTTAAATCCTCTTTATTTGGTCCGGTGAAGTTGATTACGGCGCCTCCTCCTTCTCGGCACGAAGCACCGTCTACATGCATTAACCAGGTTTGATCTTCTATGATCAAGATATCGTCGTTGAGGCTGTTCGATAGTTCGGTTTCCTGTGTCGGAGTTTCTAGTAAGAAATCAGCTAACACTTGGGCCTTGATCGCAACCCTTGGTTTGTACTCGATTTCGAATTGACCGAGTTCGATCGCCCATTTGATTAGTCTCCCGGAAGCTTCTGGCTTTGCTAAGACTTGTCTTAGTGGTTGGTTTGTTAAAACCACGATTTTGTAGGTCAAGAAGTAAGGTCGGAGTTTTCGTGCTGCTACTACTAAGGCCAAAGCAAATTTTTCAATTTCCAAGTAATTCTTCTCCGCCCCTTGTAATAATTTGCTTAAATAATAGATAAGCTTATGCTCTGAACCTTCTATTTTGATCAGCACTGAACTAACGGCCGCATCGGAGATCGAGATGTAGATATATAATGGTTCCCCTTCCGTCGGCTTGGCCAACAACGGGGATGTTGTCAAATATTCTTTCAGCTGGTCGAAAGCCCGATCGCATTCTTCGGTCCAAACAAAGTTCTTCGCTTTTCGAAGTGTTTGGAAGAAAGGTAAACTTCTGTCCGCTGATTTTGATATGAATCTGTTAACGCTACGATTTTCTCTACCAAGCTTTGTACTTGGGAGATGGTTTTGGGAGGCTTCTTTTCAGTTATGGCCCGAATTTTTTTCGGGTTGGCCTCAATTCCTCGTTGATGTACTAAATAGCCCAAGAATTTTCCCGATTTAACACCAAAGGTGCATTTGGCGGGATTCAACTTCATGCGATATTTTCTCAATATTCGGAAACATCGATCAAGATGTCTTATATGATCCGCCTCATTCATGCTTTTGACTAACATGTCATCTACATAGACTTCCATGATTTCTCCGATTAACTCTTTGAACATTAGGTTTACTAACCTTTGGTAAGTAGCCCCTGCGTTCTTTAATCCAAAAGGCATAACTATGAAGCAATATACTCCTTGCTCGGTTATGAATGCTGTCTTCTCTTGGTCCTGCTCATTCATATATATTTGATAAAATCCTTGAAAAGCATCCATCATGCTGAAAATTGCGAAGCCAGCGGTTGAGTCAACTAACAAGTCGATCCTTGGAAGGGGATATGGATCACGCGGGCATAATTTGTTTAGGTCGGTAAAATCGTTGCACATTCTCCACTTGTTATCCTTTTTATCCCCTTTTGCTACTAAAACAACATTACATAGCCATTCCGAGAAGTGTATTTCTCGAATTTGTTTTGCTTTGAGTAGTCTTTCTACTTCTGCTTTGATGATTTTATCTTTTACTGGCCCGTGATTTCTCTTCTTTTGTCTAGCGGGTTTTGCCAAGGGGTCAATTTTTAGCGAATGGTTGATTACTCGAGGATCAATCCCTTCAATGTCATTCGCTCTCCAAGCGAAGACATCAATATTATCTCTGAGAAAGTTAATCAACATTACTTCCCCTTCCTCGCTTAACTCGATACCTATTCATGTTATTTTCGATGAGTCCCCTCACATTAGTACGACATCCTTATGTTCCGGTGGCTTTAAAGCTAAATCTATCGGTTCTTTTCCCTTTTTATCTATTCGATCAGTGCCAGGGATTTCTACCTCGTTTCTACCGATATTGTCTTCGAGCTTTCTTTTGCTCGGGGTAATCGATTCAGGGTGGTTTTTCAAAGTTAACGATGTGCTGTAGCAATCCCATGCCATACAATGGTCATTCACTATTTCCCCGATACCTGTGTCGGTCGAAAATTTTATCTTCTGATGATAAGTAGAGACAACGGCTCGGAATAGGTTGAGGGCTGGTCGCCCTAAAATCGCGTTATAGGCGAAAGGAGTTTCTACCACTAAAAATTTTACCAGCTTCACGTCCGATGTGGTCTCTTTCCGAGTGTGACACTTAAAGAGATTGTTCCACTGGGGACAATTTCGGATCCTCCAAATCCCACTAGCGGTGTGGCTACCTTTTGGAATGTTATTTGTCCCAAGTTCATCTGAGCCAGGACCTCCCTAGAGATAATGTTTGATGAGCTTCCGTTGTCGATCAGGATCCTTTTGACGTTGTAGTTTGCTATTTCAAGTGATACCACCATCGGGAAATCGGGGCTATCTTCTTTTGTGTCCCAAACTACATTTATGGGTACTTCTCCTTCATTAAAGCTGATTAGCTGGTTGTTCGTTGATTTATTTTCTAGAGTCCATACTTCCTTTGGGTATTTTAATCCTCCAATTATGGATCTGGCTGTCCTTCGTCGAGCGTTACGACTATCCCCGCCGGCAGGTCCTCCTGAAATTGTATGGATGGTACCATTGATCTGGTCATGGTTTAACTCCTGTGCACGACCATCCTCAGGTGATTTTCGTCGTGAATTCCTCCTTTGAGTATTATTCCGAGGGCTCCTACTTCTTCCTCTTTTGCGGTTGTCCCTCTCTAAATAGTCGTCTAGTTTTCCCTGTTCGATTAGTTTTTCAATTTCTATCCTGATGTGAAAACATTCTTCAGTGCGGTGCCCGTGGGCCCTGTGATATTTGCAATATAGTTCATAGTTTCGTGCTCCGGGTCTGGGCTGAGCGATTTTCTTCGCTTCTGGGATCCAATTATTCCTTTCTAGTACGGACAGGATTTCTTTTATTGGAACAGTTAGCCTCGGGTGTTCTACTTGATTAACCCTGCTCCTGATTGCCGGCTCTGTGGTTCTAGGTCTTTGATAGATGTTAGGTCGCCTGTCCTGATCATTTTTATTGTAGTCTAATCGCTGAAAAACGTTGCCTTTTCTAAACGTCCGTTCATAATCCATCGATCTTTGGGCAGGAATTCTATCTTGTCGTTTGGAGCTTGAAGTGGTAACTTTATTTTTGTTCTTATCTTTAAAGGAATTCATCTCTTCTTGGGTCATATATTTAGACGCCAAGCTCATGATGTCGGCGAACGTTCTTGGTTGTTTTCGACTGAGGGCATTTTCGAACTGCCTATTCTTCGTGAGGTCGAAGAGAATAGAGATTATGTAATCGATAGAATCGATTTTAAGTAATTCTACGTTAAACCTTGTCAGCCAGTTTCTTAAGGATTCTCCCTCTTGTTGGTAGATAGTTCCTAAGTAGCTCATCGGAAGTTTTTGCCTCTTTTGACTGGCAAATTGCTGTGTCAATTTGTTGCATAATTCCCGAAAATTGAATATGGAGTTGGCCGGTTGCTTGGCGAACCAATCCAAAGCGAGTCCTTCAAAAGTGGTTACCATTAATTTAGAGGTGAATTCCGCCGAGTGAGCATACAAGTTCATTATATTCGTGAAGCTAAAAATATAGTCATCTGGATCAGTGGTTCCATCATATCTGGGTAATCTACCCGGGACCTGTCCGATCGACTGCGCCTCTTTTATTTCCTTGCAGAAGGGAGAGCATGCTGCTAGGCTTTCTTGAAGTTCGGTGGTTCTGGTCCATGGGTTTTGAACGGATCGTAAGCGTTGTTTGAGTCGTTCATGTACCATCTTTTCGATTTCTCTTTCCGAGAATCGCATTGTTCTCGGTTGGTCTGGGATTCCCTCGCCTACGTCATCTTCGATGGGGATTATGGTATGTTCCTTCGATTCATTGAGCTGTGGTCTCCTTCGGTCCGTTTTTCTTCGGACGTTGTCATCGGAGGGTTTTGAATTAACCAGCGGCGGATTGCGTAGCGAGGGTCGCTCGCTCGCCGGGCTGTCAGCTTGTTGAGAGATTTGATCGTTTTGCGTAGGGATCCCTTGTGGGTCCACCTGATTCTGATGATGCTCATTCTGTTGCTGGTTGTCGTTGGATGCAGGTACGTTATTATCAGTATTACCCTGTAGATCCTCAGACGTATTATGCTGGTTGGTCGTGTTACTTCTTGCTCCGTTACGAGCGCTCTTCCTTGGGCGAGCCATATATCAATCGAATAATTAACTGAGCCCCTCGGTGGGCGCCAACTGATTTAACCGTTTTTCGTCGGGTAAGATTAAATCAATGGGGTTATTTTCTGAGGTTAAATTACGTATGGATTATAGGGCTTTGTTACTTTATTCTGGATGGATCAATCTCAAGGAAGAACAATTATGTAAAGAACAACAAGTAAGCAAGACGATGTATATGTAAAAATATAGCAAAAGCTTTTCTATTTAAAATATGTTATAAGATAGCCAAAGTATATCGGCGTAAGCTCTGATTGTATGTCGTCCCTAATACAATGTTTAACTAGGTATTTATATGACAATAACCCTAGCTTTACAAGGAAACATAGTTCTAGTAGGACTCGGCCTACTTGTCCTTTTTGAATCCGGATTGTAGCTTGTTCGTCAAGGAGGATCGTGTTTTACTTGGTCAATAGATGCTTCCGAATGGGTTTGTCTTGGTCGAACCGATTCCATAACCCTCGATCGATCCGGAGATTATAAGGGATGCAAAATAGCCCCCATCAAATCTGCTGCTGAAGATGAGGATGATAATAATGAAGGCACCAGCAGACCAGTAGATCAGCCTTCTGCTGAAGAAGAAGTTGATGAAGCAGAAGAAGAAAAGGAAGCTGATGAAACTGAAGCTGAAGCAAAAGCTAAGTCTGATAAAGAGATAGCTGCTGCTATGGACTCAGCTGAAGAACAACTTGACCCTGATGTTAAACAAAAGAAGTTGGAGCTGTTAAAACAAAAGTTCCTCAAGGAGTTGGAAGCTGAAACTTCCAAATCTGCTGAAGAAAATGAAGAAAACAAGGAAGAAGAAGACAAGACAGAAGACTAGTTTAGGCTAGGTTACTTATGCTTAAAATCCTTGTAATTTTTTTTTTTTTTGCACATCTCATCTACTTTGAACTTGTAACATGTAATCCTTTCATAATCTATAAAAAGTTCAAGTTTGACTCCAATAAACTATTTCTATCTCAGAAATTTTTGAGGATCAAAACTTTAGTTTAGGTACAGGTACTTAGCTGAAGTTTTGTCATCATCAAAAAGGGGAAAATTGTTGGATGAAGATGAAGATGAAGTGCAAAGAAGATAAGAAGATAAGGGAAGGTTTTGATGATTTCCAAAACGTCAAAATCAGCTAAGTATGGAAAGTTTAGGTCCCTTAGAAGAATTTTGATCAGGACAAGAAGACATCAGAAGGGTTCAAAATTCTATGCCCAGAAGACTGCTGATCTCTTGCTGAAATAGCAATCAGAAGGGTAGACCATCAGCTGACTCAAATCAGATTAGTTCAGAGTTTGATCAGCAGAGTATCTATCAGATGGGTTGCTTCGATCAGCAGAGTAGAAGAGATCATGAGATAGTTCAACGGTATTAAATGCCCCTGGTGAAATAAATGCTGCAAGAGAAGGGTAGTAATGGCAAATGATTGAAGAATACTCTCGGATCAGGAGAGTGCATTTAATGCTGCTACAGGAAAGTACAGCAGAGAAAGGACTGTAGCAGGGAGCCGTTGTGAATTCGGGCTAAGGCTATGGATTTGAATTGTGATTTGCTTCAACGGTCATATTTTCAAATCCAAGTATAAATAGAGCTGATTTCGAAGAGAGAGACACACAACAAAAATTCTGAGATTTCGTTTTTGAAGCAGAAAATTTCTAAGTCTCAAGAAGCTCGAACAGCTCACTCGTATGGTGGAAGTTATCTGTTGACAGAAACCCAGTTGAAGAAATTAGAAAATACATTCTGAGTGATTTTGTATTTAGCTGAGTGTTGTGAGAAGTTTAAATCCGTCTTTGTGAGTGATTTAACTTCAGAGGATAGAATTTCTGAGTGATTTTCTATTGCGAGCTTATAGCCTTTTCATTTGTTGTCTAGGTGTAAGTGGAGACATATTGTAAACTTTATGTTTGTAGTATAACCCAGAATCTAAGTGATCTGGAAGAGTGGACTAAAGGATTTCTATCCATATAACCACTATAAAAATTCTTTGTGTTGATTTTGCATTTAAGTTTTCTTGCATATTTCGAAATTGCATAAGTTTACACTTTGAATTACTTTGAAAGATTTTACAGGAGTTTTAAACTGGGGATAAAATCTTTTGAAAGACTTAGTCTACTTGTGAAAAACACTTTCAAACATCCGCTGCAAGTAAACTCTTGAAAAACTGATTTTGCTGAAATCAGCTAAGTTGCTATAAGATAAGTGGTCACTCTGCTGTTCAAAATTTGTTCACGATCAGCACAGTTTGCTTACTGTTCTTCATCAGCTTAGTCTGCTGACAGACGACAGAAAAGTTTTTAAGTCCAGAAAAATTTTCAGAGGTCTATTCACCCCCCCCGCCCCTCTAGACCTCATCTGACCACTTGGGACCAACAATATTTCAGGGGATGTTCACCAACAACTACTCTGGATATGGAAATTCTATGGCCCTAAATCAGGGAAATGTTCATAACATGTACCAGGGTACGCAGCCAAATCAAGGGAATGATCAGAACATGTTCCATGGTTTAAACAGTGACAACAATGGCTCTGGAAATTCTACGGCACCTGGGCAAAATAATGATACACAAACATGATTGGAGGGTTAAACCGCCGGAATGGCCAAGAAAATTAAGTTTTAATTTAAAGGTCTTTGATTGAATATATTTACGTAGTACATGAAAATTTAAATGATTTTATCCATGTGATGAACTAATGGAAAATTTACTCTCAATGTGCGATATGAAAATAGGCATATTAGATTCTTCATTGTGAGTGTGTTTATAATTGCACACTCGCATAAAAATTGGAGCGACTAATATTTCATTTTAATGTAGAAAACTTTCAATTTAACTATATGATCTTGACAACATATTTAATTAACTTTTAAATGAACACTTTACATGCACACGTAAAAATATAAAAACCAAATGAAAGACATTGTAAATTATATCATGGGGTAAACTGTTTTTTAATAATGTCATAAGGGAATATTTACTTTTATTGGACTCCTATCCAAACAAAATATTCTTACCAACAGGTGATTGGTCTAGTGGAAAGGACTAGTCACTAACAAGTAGCGTACTCAGGTTCAAATTCCTGTTGGAAGAGGTTACAACTTTATGTTTCCGACGCGCCTCGAAAGGGATAAAACCCATGGGAAACCAAAAAAAAAGAAAGAAAATATTTTCAAACATTTGATTCATATTATTTCAAGTATGTACTTAATACAATAAATTTAAATGACAAAAAAATTTAATTAATTGAACCTCACAAATTGGGGAAAATCTTAATATTCCACATGAAATGACAACTTCAATGTTTAATATTTCCATACCAAAAGTGACTACAACATAATATAACTGGAAAATTATGTTTAACGGTTTATCTTCTCCCATCGAAAATTATAGGCATGGAATTTGTTAATCGGCAATTCATTTTTTTTCAATTTTCCATACCCATGATTTTTTTTTCATCTACTAGACTGTGTATATATAGCTCGGACCGAATAGTACAAAGGATAAAATAATATGACTCCCTGATCGTTTGTTGTTTGATTTAATACAAAAGACATCCTATTTAATTCGGAACCAAACAATATTTATTTATTTTACTAGAAAATTTAAAGTTCGATAAAAGATTCATAAAACACGGTTCTTGCCAGCTAACTCCTAAGGATGTTCCCTGGAGGATCATAATCACGTATAACGAAAAACCATTCGTTCTTACACTGAACCCTAGCACAGCCCAAATGAGTTGAGTAGCGTCACACAACATGCGTAGCATACATTCTCCTCCAACACATGAGTTTGATTCATAATCAAATGAGAGGTAAAGATGGAATCGAATAGCTTTGGCCAAAATTGAATATCCTATTATTTCATTCTTTTAATTTATCACATATTCAATTTTCTAGTTTATATAGAAATGACTTCTAGAAACTACAGGTGGAATTTTAATATTTCACCTAATATATGGTCATGTGTCGCTAAGTAATTCAAATTATTGTTTCTCTAAATTTTGGATTCAAATCCCCCATCGGTTACATGTTATTGTCCATCCGCAATAGTTTTGTTTATAACGATTTTGTATCTCGAGATTTAAATTCAAATCCCACATCGGTTAACTCTTAGTGTCCATCCGTATTAGTTTTGTTTATTACGGTTTGATATCCGATCATTCAATTTATAAATACTTACCGGCAATGATATATATATATATATATATATATATATATATATATATATCGCGGTTTACGTGGACCGATTGCTCATTCTTGGAAAAAAAGTCTTAATTAGTAAGTTATTTATTGGTCCTCGTATTAATTGAGAATCCTATGCAAACTTTTATCCATTTGCAGTATCGCGAAAAAACAACTTTATAACTTAATGTGAATTACCATATAATTCACAATGATATATATGTAAATTAAAAGAATCATAAACCACAACTTTCATGCACAACTATGAAATATTGCATATTGATCCATATTTAGTAAAAAATATAAGATGCTCATTTCTTCATTACAGTAATAGAATTAAATGCTGTATTTATTCAATTATTTTGTATGTTATAAATGAACAATTGTATTAATAAAACAATAATGTTGTGAATTTTCCTTAATTACCTGGCGCACTTAATGAAATTTCCCCAACATCCTTTGATTATTAACCTATGATGTGCATTTGCACCTATAAATACCGCACTTTATTCATGCCTAAACCATCAATAACAAATCTCTTCTTCTTTTTTAATTTTCCCCCGCCATCTCCCCTTTTTAAGATGAATCCAGATCAAAATGACCCACCTGCATGGAATCCATTCCAAAATAAATCTGCTAGAAAAGGGAAAGGGCGGAAAAAAATAAACATAGAAAAGATTGAAAACAAGAATAACCTTCAGGTTACGTTCTCTAAAAGGCGCTTTGGTTTATTTAAAAAAGCTAGCGAAATAGCCACCCTCATTGGTGCCCAACTTCTTCTTATTTTCTTTTCCCCAAGTGGAAAACCATATTCATTTGCCCACCCTGATATAGAAACCATTACTAACAAATACCATGGCCGAAATCAAAACCAAGTAAGTACTGAAACAGATCTCGACCTCCTTAATCAAAGAAACAATAATATGACTCAACTAATCCAAGAATTAGACCAAATGGAAACCCAGCTACAAGTTGAGCAAAACAAAGCTAAAGAAGTTGATCGAGATATCGTTGAAACTCGATCACAAGGGCATTGGTGCTGCCCTGACGTACATGATCTTAGCATAAACGATGTAGCTAATTTGGAAGAGACGTCTCGTAATTTCATTGTAGTTATGGATGATCTACTCGAAAATCATCGTTTAAGTCATACCTATGATATGCCAGGGCCAAGTAATTTGGGCAATCAAGAAGGTGCCATAATTTCCAGTGGACTCGATACGTCTTATCTGTATGACAACATAACTGGTAACTTAAATGGGTCATATTTAATGGGCATTCCAGGGCCGAGTGGGACAAATAATCTCATTGATATATCATAAGGTCCTAGTGGAACCAATCTAATGGATTATATAGTTGATCCTATGTGGGAACAATTTTCTACTTTCACTGTTACTCCTACGAGTGGTATCCCAGGCAATCCCAACATTGGAAATGCTGTTCTAGATGTTTTGCAACCTGGAAATTATATGGTGCCGCCAATCAAGACAACTTAAGGAATATATTTCAGGGGATGTTCACCAACAACTACTATGGATATGGAAATTCTATGGCTCTAAATCAGGGAAATGTTCATAACATGTTCCAGGGTACGCAGCCAAATCAAGGGAATGATCAGAACATGTTCCATGGTTTAAACAATGACAACAATGGCTCTGGAAATTCTACGGCACCTGGGCAAAATAATGATACACAAACATGATTGGAGGGTTAAACCGCCGGAATGGCCAAGAAGATTAAGTTTTAATTTAAAGGTCTTTGATTGAATATATTTACGTAGTACGTGAAAATTTAAATGCTTTTATCCATGTGATGAACTAATGGAAAATTTACTCTCAATGTGCGATATGAAAATAGGCATATTAGATTCTTCATTGTGAGTGTGTTTATAATTGCACACTCGCATAAAAATTGGAGCGACTAATATTTCATTTTAATGTAGAAAACTTTCAATTTAACTATATGATCTTGACAACATATTTAATTAACTTTTAAATGAACACTTTACATGCACACGTAAAAATATAAAAACCAAATGAAAGACATTGTAAATTATATCATGGGGTAAACTGTTTTTTAATAATGTCATAAGGGAATATTTACTTTTACTGGACTCCTATCCAAACAAAATATTCTTACCAACAGGTGATTGGTCTAGTGGAAAGGACTAGTCACTAACAAGTAGCGTACTCAGGTTCAAATTCCTGTTGGAAGAGGTTACCACTTTATGTGTCCGACGCGCCTCAAAAGGAATAAAACCCATGGGAAACCAAAAAAAAAGAAAGAAAATATTCTCAAACATTTGATTCATATTATTTCATGTATGTACTTAATACAATAAATTTAAATGACAAAAAAATTTAATTAATTGAACATCACAAATTGGGGAAAATCTTAATATTCCACATGAAATGACAATTTGAATGTTTAATATTTCCATACCAAAAGTGACTACAACATAATATAACTGGAAAATTATGTTAAACGGTTTATCTTCTCCCATCGAAAATTATAGGCATGGAATTTGTTAATGGGCAATTAATTTTTTTTCAATTTTCCATACCCATGATTTTTTTTCATCTACTAGACTGTGTATATATAGCTCGGACCGAATAGTACAAAGGATAAAATAATATGACTCCCTGATCGTGTAACACCCCGTAAATTTAAAACAATTTAAAATAAAGTTATTGAATTAATAACCCGATTTTGTGTCTCGTATTTTATTTTTAATAAACATAGTATTTCTTTAAACCTAAACGTACAATTAAAATTTTCGAGCACAAAAAAATTGAACTCTATTTTGTGCTTTGTGTGCATTAATTATTTCTTATGAAATATTGGACTTAGAAATAATTTGGAAAACATGTCTATTGCATTTTAAAAATATTGGGGTCATTTTGTTATTAGGTTGGACCAAAGTGTGCGAAAAAATTTTGATTTAGGGGTTATTTTGCACTTTTCAAAATTTTGGGGATCAAAAGTGCAAAAACCGCCGATTTTCCTCCCTTGGCTGATCATGCCATGATTTCTCCTACTTGTAGTTCAAAAATCAACCCTTGGAGACATGGAATAGACCCTATTATGTATAATCATGCCCATACCCCTTCTCCATTGACACCATACCCCTATCTCCAATCAAACACTCCACCCCTTTCCCATTCAAACACTTCATCACTCTTTTTATCCACCAAAATCAGATTTTATGTCTCCCCTTCACCATTTGTCTTCTTAAAGAAAATAAGAGAGAGAGAGATAGAAGAGGCAACACAAAGAAAATTTTCGGATACACACAGCACAGTCTCGGTTTTTCCACCATTCCGCCTTCGTCCACCGTTGGATCGTGCCCAAATTTTGCTTGAAGGTTCTACACACATGGGACTACATATGGACCGTTCGGATCATCGATTGGATCTCCCAGAGTGAATTGGCAGTCATTAGAAGTTGGGGAAAAGTAAGGATTTGAGGGCTTTTGTTATGAACCACCACCGGAGCCGCCACCACTGCCACCGGAGCTACAACCACCACCTTCGGAGGTCTGGAAATGAAGAGAGTTTCACCCCCTTCGTTGCTTTGGGTAAAGATCCATCTTTAATATTTGTGATTTTACATTCTTTTCTTCAAACCATATATTGAAGAAGTTTAGTTATCCTTGTGGCTATTGTGATAAGTTGTTGAGTTCATGTTTAATATTAGATATTTAATGTGACTTGCTTTGGTTTTGTTTAAATATTGCTTATATGTTTGGATCTTGATTTATTTTCGTAAAAAAGTTATGGTTCATAATTTCCGAAACTTTGGGGGGTATTTTTGAAAGGTTTTAAAAGTTGAAGGGCTTAGGTTGCGATTCTTGTTGGGATTAAAAAGGGACTGAAATTATAAATTTTTGTTTGATATTTGGTTAGGTTTACTTGAAGAGCATTTGTTTTAAAGTTTGTTCCGATATTTTGCAAAAATGGGAGTTTTTGAAACATTTGGTGTTATTTTTGTAAATCTGAAAATAAGGGGTTAAAGTTGCTGTTTTGTTGCTGTTTTTACATGGTTCTTTTATAAACTCTTGATTAATTGATTTGAAGTAGTGTTTTATTCATTTTAGTTATAAGATTGAAAATTTGTAAATTTTTCCGAAGAAAATTTATAATTAAAGAACTTTTTGTTTCTCAATGTTAGTTTGTGAAAAAAAAAATTATTAAAACTTATTGTTGATCTTAGTTTTATATTGAAATTATGCTTGATTATTTTTAAATTATTGCTTAAATGCTTAAATGCTTGAATCTTGAATTATTTTTTTCAAGAATGTTGATTTTTCTATGTTTTCAAAAACTATGAGGGTATTTTCGAAAAGTTTTAAACTTGTGGGAATTTTAAAGATTTGGTTTTTGAAGTAACAAGATACTTAATACTTTTATTTGATTTTCGATATGAGTTTAGTTAAAAATCTTTTGTTTTAAAGTTTGTAGCAAATTTTCGAAAAAAATGGATGTTTTTAAAAGTTTAGGGGCTGTTTTGTAAATCTGGAAAATTAAAGGAAAATTTTGCTATTTTGGCGCTGTTTTTGTAATTAGAATTTCTAGTTTTGAAAATAATAACTTTTAGTTGGAGTTTGATGTCGAAAGTTCTAAGTTCTTGTGTGCGATGTGTTAGTTTAGGAAATCCTTGTGTAGGATTTTCATCGGTAATGTTTAAGTAAGGTTGTTAAATACATTCTAAGTCGTATACGTACTTGCTCAGGTTTCGGATACACATCATTGTGGAATTTTGATCGCCGTAATAAGCTTTTCAGGTGAGTGCTATGTGTTACTTGTGTGTTAGTCTAAATGTGCTAGTAGGTCGAGTCATAAATGTAACTTAGTTACTAAACGAACAAGCATGTGATGTATGATAACATAAAGAACTCGGCTGCTAGGACAAGTTACACGTTGAATTATTGTTTATGTCTATGTGCTATGAGTCATTGATATTGTATGTTGAACTGTTATTGAGTTGTTTACCGATTTCCTGTTACTGAACTGTTACTGTACTGTACTGTTTACTGTTACTGTGTGGGCCCCTATTTTGGTGTGCGGAATCGTGGTTAACCCGGAAGGTAAGGGCCGGAGGGTTACCTCGATCCACCGTAGACCCGCTTCACGAGCCAAGTGTGGAGGTTACACTTGGGGAGTGAATGTCAAACTCCTGGCATTTAACGTCAATGCGCACTGTTATGTAAGGTCGCACCTTACTTGGAGTGTTCGGTGGTGGTTTTCCTGACTGTGGATTGGAGGGTAAGAGGAGGACGGCATCAACAAATGTTGGTTACTTGTTTAACGTGCTTAAATTATTATAGCATATGTTCATTTACTGTACTGTTGTATATGCTCATGTATATTATGTTGCATCCACGCACATGTGCACTACAGCCTCACTAAGTTGGACGATCAACTTATGCATTCCATGTTTCAATCTTTTCAGCTACAGGTGTTTGGGGTAAACGATAGTTCATGTTGCGATTAGGTCATCACGGTTGCGGTCCCACCCTAGTTCCAGAGAGTAATTAAACTTTTGTTTAAATTCTTATTTGATTTTAAGATTTTCGTTTAAACTCATGTTTTAAATCCTCTATAATGTCTAAGTTCATTTTTATTATATCTTGCTAAATATCTTGGTATTTTAGCTAATTTTGTAAAATGGGAATATCTATCGAAAATGATTTTAAATTTTATAAAATGTTAATTTTAATCTTCTTGTATTCCTTTTGGGTCCCACAAGTTATTTCATCACGTCATGTCATCCGTTAAAATTTGTTTTAATTACTTCCGCTTTAAACTTAGTAATCAAAATTGTTCTTATATCGTTTTAAACCGCTTCCGCTTAAAATCTTTAATTCTCGATTTTAATTTATCGTTCTTTTAAAATGTTTCGATATTTTAACTCTTTTTAAATTAATAATAACTTTTTGATCGTCATCCGACGGACCCGCGGAGTCGGGCCGTTACAGATGGTATCAGAGCTTCGGCTCAAGGTCAGGATAGGGTCCTCGGATATTGTACTGAGGTGACAGTAAGGTGGGACTCGCCGTCATGACTTTAGGGTGTCTACCCACATTGGGTAGTTCGCTTTTAGGACAAGACCGCAAGCTTGATTCTGTGTTTTCTTGATTAATTATTTTGTTGGTGGTATCACGAATACCATAATGTTATTCAAACCTTATTGTCGATATTATTGTCTGGCTATGATTGTATATGTGTGCACTCCGTGATTTTTCGTAAATTAAAATATTTGAATCAAGTGACCTTTCTTGAAGTACATATAGAATGACTAAAATAGCCCTAATCCTTTTGAATTCCATTATCGAGTTTACCTTACTCATAATTCTGATTCTAAACATATTCATTTCCAAATTGATCTCTCGAATTGAGTAAGCTCTCTTGAGCCTATTCTCACTATAATTAATTGTTTCGCCCTTATTCTAATGTTGGTGCTTGTTCATTTTTAGCATGTGACCCCTAGATGTCTTTTCTTCATCATTTTGGCGAATCAAATTGTTATGTAAGCAATCTTTCTTTCAATAGACAAAATATCATTCAAATTTCGTTGACACCAGTCTTGTGTTCTAACTCGTCTATTACATGTTCCTTGCATTCAACTATGAATCACTTTTGATAGTGAGTAACTTCATTTTCAATTCTAAAACTATCCTATATTCATATATTATCTCTTTATTTCCGCTCGTGTTTTTCTGAAGTTTCTAAATGTGATTGCCCGATTGTATCTTTTCCTTCATGTTATGTAATTTACCGTAAAATATTCTTCAATCATTTTAGCCTCATTCTTGATATGGCTTCTTCAAGTCGTGCCCTTAATTACCTTTAATCTGACTCTTTGACTGTTTTCCTTCAGAGCTTATCGACACTCTCAATTAACATGTCTTTGTCTATTGGGGATTGACTTCTTGTATCCTATGAAGCTTTTATATTGATCCCTTATTTTTGTACTCGTTCAGAGTTTACCCCTCCCTATTTCATGAGATACTTTCTTGTATTGACTTCGTAAACCAAAATTATTTATTTTTGTCGGATTCTATGATTGTTATTGTTCCTTGTCCTTCTTTTTCCCGAGCCTATTTATTCCGTTATGATCGTTTTGAAATTATCCATATGATTTCACGTTACTCTTTTTGTTGTATTTAATTATACAATCTTCTAAATTTCCTGAAGGAATTGAATTGTCTCAGTTTCTTTTTTAACTTTACGTTTTCATTTGTCCATTCATAAATTGTCATTCATTTGTCTATTTCATTCCTTTTTGCGAGCCGCATAAATCAGATCAATTTATTCTCAATTTCTTTTGAACTTCGGACTTACCTTCTATTTGTTCTGAACTTATTTTTATCCCGTCTCGCTCAATTTGATCGTTTCAATTTTCTCAGATTTCACTATTGAGCTTTATTTGTTTTCTATTGCATCTTGTTGCAATCATTATTGAAATGATCTTTAAATCACGTCATTTATTTTGACTTGCTTTTCAAATGACCAAACACACTTCAATGTTTTGGTTATTATCGTCATGATACTTGTTTCTACTTTCTATTATCCTTATCGATATCCTTGATCATCTTTTTACTTACACCATTTGAAATGGTGAGGCTCATCCCTTCAGTTATTCTTATCGGTGCGCCTTAATCGTTTTCCTTGTCACTTATATCGAACTATTCATTTGATTATCTTTATTATCGATATTTCAGTCCTTTTGCAGTCTTCGTTGATTCTTCCTTATGTTGCCATTGCTAATTCTTATCTTGTCGTCTTGAGCATCTTGATTCGATCATCTTTTATAATCCTTATCGTGTCTCTTCATTTGACTCATTTTGTTCCTTGCAAGAATCCCAAGTCAAATGTCATTCAGTACCTTTTGAATTCTCTGGGCCAAACTAAACTATATATTGTTATGTGAGTAGTTTTTCTTTTGAGAAGAATCTTAATCCGCGACATAGGAGTTGGAATTATCGTCGTATCTCATTCTACCGCGTCATGATTATGCGTGACGTATATGAAGTACTACCTCGATCATCTTCGTGAACCTGACTGCATATCTTAAGATCTTCAGAAATATCTAACGTACAAACGAAGACAAGTTTGCATACTCATCTAGATAAAGAAACAAGTGAATTCCATTATGGCGTGGCCAGAGTATAAAAAGGCGACTTGGGAGTTAGAGAAAAAGATATGTCAGAGTTTTGAAAACGCCTAATCTACGAGAGAACATTTTCGCACACTCGTTGTAATCAAGAAGGCTGCAGATTCTACAAGAAAATGTTTTATGACGCACACAGAGTAAGGAAGAAACGTTTCGGGAGCAAGAAAAGAAATACATCGACATTAACCGTACCACGCGAATCTCAATAACGAATTTGGGGACCAAATTTTTTAAGGAGGGAGGATTGTAACACCCTGTAAATTTAAAACAATTTAAAATAAAGTTATTGAATTAATAACCCGATTTTGTGTGTCGTATTTTATTTTTAATAAACATAGTATTTCTTTAAACCTAAACGTACAATTAAAATTTTCGAGCACAAAAAAATTGAACTCTATTTTGTGCTTTGTGTGCATTAATTATTTCTTATGAAATATTGGACTTAGAAATAATTTGGAAAACATGTCTATTGCATTTTAAAAATATTGGGGTCATTTTGTTATTAGGTTGGACCAAAGTGCGCGAAAAAATTTTGATTTAGGGGTTATTTTGCACTTTTCGAAATTTTGGGGATCAAAAGTGCAAAAACCGCCGATTTTCCTCCCTTGGCTGATCATGCCATGATTTCTCCTACTTGTAGTTCAAAAATCAACCCTTGGAGACATGGAATAGACCCTATTATGTATAATCATGCCCATACCCCTTCTCCATTGACACCACACCCCTATCTCCAATCAAACACTCCACCCCTTTCCCATTCAAACACTTCATCACTCTTTTTATCCACCAAAATCAGATTTTATGTCTCCCCTTCACCATTTGTCTTCTTAAAGAAAATAAGAGAGAGAGATAGAAGAGGCAACACAAAGAAAATTTTCGGATACACACAGCACAGTCTCGGTTTTTCCACCATTCCGCCTTCGTCCACCGTTGGATCGTGCCCAAATTTTGCTTGAAGGTTCTACACACATGGGGCTACGTATGGACCGTTCGGATCATCGATTGGATCTCCCAGAGTGAATCGGCAGTCATTAGAAGTTGGGGAAAAGTAAGGATTTGAGGGCTTTTGTTATGAACCACCACCGGAGCCGCCACCACTGCCACCGGAGCTACAACCACCACCTTCGGAGGTCTGGAAATGAAGAGAGTTTCACCCCCTTCGTTGCTTTGGGTAAAGATCCATCTTTAATATTTGTGATTTTACATTCTTTTCTTCAAACCATATATTGAAGAAGTTTAGTTATCCTTGTGGCTATTGTGATAAGTTGTTGAGTTCATGTTTAATATTAGATATTTAATGTGACTTGCTTTGGTTTTGTTTAAATATTGCTTATATGTTTGGATCTTGATTTATTTTCGTAAAAAAGTTATTGTTCATAATTTCCGAAACTTTGGGGGGTATTTTTGAAAGGTTTTAAAAGTTGAAGGGCTTAGGTTGCGATTCTTGTTGGGATTAAAAAGGGACTGAAATTATAAATTTTTGTTTGATATTTGGTTAGGTTTACTTGAAGAGCATTTGTTTTAAAGTTTGTTCCGATATTTTGCAAAAATGGGAGTTTTTGAAACATTTGGTGTTATTTTTGTAAATCTGAAAATAAGGGGTTAAAGTTGCTGTTTTGTTGCTGTTTTTACATGGTTCTTTTATAAACTCTTGATTAATTGATTTGAAGTAGTGTTTTATTCATTTTAGTTATAAGATTGAAAATTTGTAAATTTTTCCGAAGAAAATTTATAATTAAAGAACTTTTTGTTTCTCAATGTTAGTTTGTGAAAAAAAAAATTTATTAAAACTTATTGTTGATCTTAGTTTTATATTGAAATTATGCTTGATTATTTTTAAATTATTGCTTAAATGCTTAAATGCTTGAATCTTGAATTATTTTTTTCAAGAATGTTGATTTTTCTATGTTTTCAAAAACTATGAGGGTATTTTCGAAAAGTTTTAAACTTGTGGGAATTTTAAAGATTTGGTTTTTGAAGTAACAAGATACTTAATACTTTTATTTGATTTTCGATATGAGTTTAGTTAAAAATCTTTTGTTTTAAATTTTGTAGCAAATTTTTGAAAAAAATGGATGTTTTTAAAAGTTTAGGGGCTGTTTTGTAAATCTGGAAAATGAAGGGAAAATTTTGCTATTTTGGCGCTGTTTTTGTAATTAGAATTTCTAGTTTTGAAAATAATAACTTTTAGTTGGAGTTTGATGTCGAAAGTTCTAAGTTCTTGTGTGCGATGTGTTAGTTTAGGAAATCCTTGTGTAGGATTTTCATCGGTAATGTTTAAGTAAGGTTGTTAAATACATTCTAAGTCGTATACGTACTTGCTCAGGTTTCGGATACACATCATTGTGGAATTTTGATCTCCGTAATAAGCTTTTCAGGTGAGTGCTATGTGTTACTTGTGTGTAAGTCTAAATGTGCTAGTAGGTCGAGTCATAAATGTAACTTAGTTACTAAACGAACAAGCATGTGATGTGTGATAACATAAAGAACTCGGCTGCTAGGACAAGTTACACGTTGAATTATTGTTTATGTCTATGTGCTATGAGTCATTGATATTGTATGTTGAACTGTTATTGAGTTGTTTACCGATTTCCTGTTACTGAACTGTTACTGTACTGTACTGTTTACTGTTACTGTGTGGGCCCCTATTTTGGTGTGCGGAATCGTGGTTAACCCGGAAGGTAAGGGCCGGAGGGTTACCTCGATCCACCGTAGACCCGCTTCACGAGCCAAGTGTGGAGGTTACACTTGGGGAGTGAATGTCAAACTCCTGGCATTTGACGTCAATGCGCACTGTTATGTAAGGTCGCACCTTACTTGGAGTGTTCGGTGGTGGTTTTCCTGACTGTGGATTGGAGGGTAAGAGGAGGACGGCATCAACAAATGTTGGTTACTTGTTTAACGTGCTTAAATTATTATAGCATATGTTCATTTATTGTACTGTTGTATATGCTCATGTATATTATGTTGCATCCACGCACATGTGCACTACAGCCTCACTAAGTTGGACGATCAACTTATGCATTCCATGTTTCAATCTTTTCAGCTACAGGTGTTTGGGGTAAACGATAGTTCATGTTGCGATTAGGTCATCACGGTTGCGGTCCCACCCTAGTTCCAGAGAGTAATTAAACTTTTGTTTAAATTCTTATTTGATTTTAAGATTTTCGTTTAAACTCATGTTTTAAATCCTCTATAATGTCTAAGTTCATTTTTATTATATCTTGCTAAATATCTTGGTATTTTAGCTAATTTTGTAAAATGGGAATATCTATCGAAAATGATTTTAAATTTTATAAAATGTTAATTTTAATCTTCTTGTATTCCTTTTGGGTCCCACAAGTTATTTCATCACGTCATGTCATCCGTTAAAATTTGTTTTAATTACTTCCGCTTTAAACTTAGTAATCAAAATTGTTCTTATATCGTTTTAAACCGCTTCCGCTTAAAATCTTTAATTCTCGATTTTAATTTATCGTTCTTTTAAAATGTTTCGATATTTTAACTCTTTTTAAATTAATAATAACTTTTTGATCGTCATCCGACGGACCCGCGGAGTCGGGCCGTTACAGATGGTATCAGAGCTTCGGCTCAAGGTCAGGATAGGGTCCTCGGATATTGTACTGAGGTGACAGTAAGGTGGGACTCGCCGTCATGACTTTAGGGTGTCTACCCACATTGGGTAGTTCGCTTTTAGGACAAGACCGCAAGCTTGATTCTGTGTTTTCTTGATTAATTATTTTGTTGGTGGTATCACGAATACCATAATGTTATTCAAACCTTATTGTCGATATTATTGTCTGGCTATGATTGTATATGTGTGCACTCCGTGATTTTTCGTAAATTAAAATATTTGAATCAAGTGACCTTTCTTGAAGTACATATAGAATGACTAAAATAGCCCTAATCCTTTTGAATTCCATTATCGAGTTTACCTTACTCATAATTCTGATTCTAAACATATTCATTTCCAAATTGATCTCTCGAATTGAGTAAGCTCTCTTGAGCCTATTCTCACTATAATTAATTGTTTCGCCCTTATTCTAATGTTGGTGCTTGTTCATTTTTAGCATGTGACCCCTAGATGTCTTTTCTTCATCATTTTGGCGAATCAAATTGTTATGTAAGCAATCTTTCTTTCAATAGACAAAATATCATTCAAATTTCGTTGACACCAGTCTTGTGTTCTAACTCGTCTATTACATGTTCCTTGCATTCAACTATGAATCACTTTTGATAGCGAGTAACTTCATTTTCAATTCTAAAACTATCCTATATTCATATATTATCTCTTTATTTCCGCTCGTGTTTTTCTGAAGTTTCTAAATGTGATTGCCCGATTGTATCTTTTCCTTCATGTTATGTAATTTACCGTAAAATATTCTTCAATCATTTTAGCCTCATTCTTGATATGGCTTCTTCAAGTCGTGCCCTTAATTACCTTTAATCTGACTCTTTGACTGTTTTCCTTCAGAGCTTATCGACACTCTCAATTAACATGTCTTTGTCTATTGGGGATTGACTTCTTGTATCCTATGAAGCTTTTATATTGATCCCTTATTTTTGTACTCGTTCAGAGTTTACCCCTCCCTATTTCATGAGATACTTTCTTGTATTGACTTCGTAAACCAAAATTATTTATTTTTGTCGGATTCTATGATTGTTATTTTTCCTTGTCCTTCTTTTTCCCGAGCCTATTTATTCCGTTATGATCGTTTTGAAATTATCCATATGATTTCACGTTACTCTTTTTGTTGTATTTAATTATACAATCTTCTAAATTTCCTGAAGGAATTGAATTGTCTCAGTTTCTTTTTTAACTTCACGTTTTCATTTGTCCATTCATAAATTGTCATTCATTTGTCTATTTCATTCCTTTTTGCGAGCCGCATAAATCAGATCAATTTATTCTCAATTTCTTTTGAACTTCGGACTTACCTTCTATTTGTTCTGAACTTATTTTTATCCCGTCTCGCTCAATTTGATCGTTTCAATTTTCTCAGATTTCACTATTGAGCTTTATTTGTTTTCTATTGCATCTTGTTGCAATCATTATTGAAATGATCTTTAAATCACATCATTTATTTTGACTTGCTTTTCAAATGACCAAACACACTTTAATGTTTTGGTTATTATCGTCATGATACTTGTTTCTACTTTCTATTATCCTTATCGATATCCTTGATCATCTTTTTACTTACACCATTTGAAATGGTGAGGCTCATCCCTTCAGTTATTCTTATCGGTGCGCCTTAATCGTTTTCCTTGTCACTTATATCGAACTATTCATTTGATTATCTTTATTATCTATATTTCAGTCCTTTTGCAGTCTTCGTTGATTCTTCCTTATGTTGCCATTGCTAATTCTTATCTTGTCGTCTTGAGCATCTTGATTCGATCATCTTTTATAATCCTTATCGTGTCTCTTCATTTGACTCATTTTGTTCCTTGCAAGAATCCCAAGTCAAATGTCATTCAGTACCTTTTGAATTCTCTGGGCCAAACTAAACTATATATTGTTATGTGAGTAGTTTTTCTTTTGAGAAGAATCTTTGTTGGTCCCAAGTGGTCAGAAGAGGTTTAGAGGGGGGGGTGAATAAACCTCTTTAAAATTTTCTCAATTTTAACTTTAAAACTTTTGCTCTTAACTGAACAGACTAAGCTGATCAGATTAGTTATTAACAGTTCTGTTCGCGAACAAATCTTTGAACAGTCTTGTTGACCACTCGTCTGATTAATACTTAGCTGATTTGCTAAAATCAGTTTTAATACTTAGAGTACTTGCAGCGGATTTTCAAAGTGTTTTTCACAAGTAGTCTTAGTAGTTTGAAAAATGTTTCCCAGTTTTATAAAATCCTTTTTAACTCTTTTTCAAACAGTTAACTTAAATGTGTTTTTATGCAGACAGACAATATGCAGATTTTAAAAGCAATGTAAAAACACAAGTAATTTTTATAGTGGTTATATGGATTTGAATATCCTTTAGTCCAATCTTCCAAGTCACACAGATCTTGGGTTATACTATAATCACACAGTTTACAGTATACTCTGCTTGCGTCGAACAACAAATGAAACGACCACAAGTTCGCAATAGGAAATCACACAGAAGACCTATTCTCTGAAGTTTGATCACTCACAAAGATGGATTACAACTCCGCACAACACTCTTGTTTACAAAATCACTCAGAAGATGTATTTTTCTTGATTCTTCAACTCTGCTTTCGTCAACAAATGACTCAGCTGATGAGTGAGCTGTTCTTGAGACTTAAAGAATTTTGCTTCGGAAATTTCTCTCAGAAAGTGTGTTGCTTGTTTCTTCTTCGTCTCTTTCAGCTATTTATACTTGAGGATTGAAAAATGTCCGTTGAAGAGAGACACAATTTAAATTCCTCGAGTACTGGTCCTTAAAATCCGCGAACGGCTCTTTTGCAGTCTGTCCGTACTATGAACAGTACTATTCTGCAGGCAGCATTAAATGCAGCATTAAATGCACCCAGCTGATGCGAAGCATTTCTTCAATCATTTGTCTTTAATAACCTTGTACTTCAGCATTTATTACTCCAAGGGGCATTTATTACCGTTGGGAACACTTCATGATCTTCTTTACTTGGCTGACGAAAGTACAAGTCTGATGGCGAACTCGGCTGATCTCAAACGTGAACAAATCTGATTTGAGTCGGCTGATCTTCATCAGTCTGATAACTTTACTTCAGCAGATCAGAAGTCTTGGACCTTGAAACTTTTGACTCTTCTTATGTCTTCTTTACTTAGTCAAAATTTCTTCTAAGGGATCATCAGCTAAGTTACTCTATACTTAGCCAATTTCTGAAGTTTTGGAATCCTTCAAAACCTCCCTTTACAAATTGTCTTTAGAGCCTTCATCTTCATCCTTATCCAACAATTTCCCCCTTTTTGATGATGACAAAACTTCAGCTAAGTACCTGTTAAATACCTAAGCTAAAGAATGTAATCCTCAAAATTTTCTGAGATAGAAAAAGTTTATTGGATTGAACTTGACTTTTTCATTAATATTGAAGAATATTACAATGCAAGTTCATCAGATGAGATTTCTGAAGAAATAGATAAAGTAAACTGATTACAATGATATTTCAAGTTCTAACTATCAGCTTCTTCATCTGATCCTTCAAGCTCTTCTACATACTCATAAGATGACTCTTCGTCATCTTCTTCTTCATCAGCTTCTTCTTCCAAGATTGCTTTGGCAGCTTCCATCTTTTCTTTAAGTTGCTGTTCTCTGATCAGCTCCATTGCTTTCTTGGCAGATTCAGTCTCCTTGTACTTGGTAGTTTCTTTTTCAATCTTTTCTTCTTCTTCTACCTTTCCAGGATTTTCTTCAGTCTTGTCAGCAGTGTCTTCAGTCTCCTTGGCTTCAATAGTTGCTTCAGCAGTTTCCTTAGCTGTTTCTTCAGTTTCTTCAGCAGCAGGTTCCTTAGCTGTTTCTTCTTCTTCAACAGCAGGTTCCTTAGCTGTTTCTTCTTCTTCAACAGCAGGTTCCTTAGCTGTTTCTTCTTCTTCAACAGCAGGTTCCTTAGCTGTTTCTTCCCTTTTATCTTCCCCCTTTTTGTCATCATCAGTTTTGATGACATCAGAAGGTGCAACAGCAGGGTTGAGCGCAACTGTTGGAATCTTCACTCCAGCACATAAAGCCTTGAGATTCTGATTGACAACATCGTGACTAGCTGTAAGATTAAGAATATCAGTGCTGATGATGTCAGTCTTGTCATTGAAGTAGTCAATATTCAGGTTGACAGTTGCAATTTCATCTTGTACGGATTGTACAACATTTCCCACTTCATTCAGCAACCCTAGATTGACTTCCTTTTCTTCTTCACTGACTTTGATGAAGGTTGCAGTCAGATCAGCGATCTTGTGTTCAGCTCTTTGAAGTGCAGCATGAAGATGATTTACATCACCCTTCACATCCTCCACGTTTCTGTTCATTTCATTTAAGCTGTTCACTAACTGCAATGAATGATCTTGAGGAATAGGAATACTTGTGATTTCAGTCTTGATGATCTTTCTGTAGACTGTTGCACAGATTCCAGCTGAAGTCTATTTGATTCTGTCAATTCTTCCTTAAGCTCTGTCTTCAGCTCCTCTTTAACCTTCAACAGCTGCTTTTGATGCTTCTCTTCCAGTTCCCTTAGAGAATCTTCCATCAACATCTGGAAAGCTTCCATCAGTGATGAGTGTTCATCACCTGATGAAGCAGAAGCAGCAGCTTCATCCTTTTCTTCATGTTCCTGGTGGACAGGAACTTCTTCCATCTTCACATCCTGATGATTTTCAGAATCCTCAGCTTTCCACTCAATGGCTAAGGGTTCATCAGCAATCTTTTCAGCAGACTTGTCTTCATGCTGGTCAGCAGACTTATCAGCAGTCTGATCAGCAGACTTGTCTTCAACATTTTGATCAGCAGGCTTGACTTCAGGCTTGTCCGCAGTTTTTTGTTCATCAGTAACGTCGTCGTAGAACAGATTAGTGATGGTTCCATCATCATTGAAGCATGTTGTCTGTCTAATCTGTCGTACAATAATCCAAGGGTTAACAAAGGCATTGTTTCCCTTAGGAACTTCATAGAATGGTTGCACTTCCTTGCCAAAAATTATTTGCTGGATGCTTGGCAGCAGTGGTAAGTCACTTGAACAGCCTTGCTGATATTTTGACTTTTTAGCCCATCTCTTCAGGGCAGCCATAGTAGCAAATTTAATTGCTCTTTCAGTAGCATCTTCAAACTTTTTCTTCTTCTCAGGCAAAGTGCTTTTAATTTTCTTGGCCTCCTCCAATGCAAAGCCTTTTGCATAACTATGCATGACATCTCTTACATAGCTGGGATCAAGGGCCTTGTGAATGGAGTTTGTCTTCAGCCAAGTCAGAACCCAACGTTCTTCATCAACCAACTCCTTCATGCTTTGAAGTTCTGCTATTGACTTATTCAACCTGTTGTCTCTCCAACTGATGTACCTTGGTTTCTCCTGGTTGAACAGAGTCCTTAACATTAGCTTTTGATCATAGTAAGCTAGAGACTTCTCAAACTGCTTGAAAAGCTCCTTATCAGCATATACTATCTCAAATGCTTTTCAGACTTCAAATTTATCCTTGGACTTGACTTTAGGGGCAGGCAGTAAGATCTTTTTCTTGTCTTCTTCTTCATTCTTGCCTTCTCCAATCTTGATGCCACCACCATGGACAGGTCCATAGGCATCAGTCTTGCTCTTTTCAATCACCATAGCCAGTTCAGCATCTTCAGCAGCTTTTCTCTCTGCTTCAGACATTCTTCTCCTGGCCTCATCCTTAGCTTCTTGAGCTTTGCTTAGCTCAAGTGCTTTCTTCTCTTCCATTTCATCTTGTTTCCTTTGTTCTGCCTCCTCCCTTGCTTTCTTATCAGCTTTGGAAACTTTCTTTTTCCTTAGCACAAATTTTCTTTTGCCTTTATCAGCAGGGGCTGGTCCAACAGATGATATGGGATCAGCAGCTATAGGATGTATGATTTGAACATCTGGATCTTGTTGAGGTTGAGCAGCCTCAGCAGTTGGTGCAGATTGAGTAATCTGTTGCTCATCAGCTTTGTCAGCAGTAGAAGCTTCAACAGCTTCAACTGGTCTTTCAGCAGATTCTGGACTTGATCTCACCAAGTCCACCAACTCAGTATCCTTTTCTATGAAGGACATCTGCTTCCTTGCAGACTTCTTGGT
>CM064883.1:72361592-72506406 GCA_003313485.2 Penstemon barbatus
CCATCTCCCTTGTTCCACTTCGTGCTGGATCTTGCTCTGCCAAGTAGATCTGCACAGTCCTCCATTGACAATCTCCTAGATCCAGTTCTGAGCCTAAGACTAGGAGGTGTTGCCAGAATCCAATTGGTGTGGACTAACTTTGGAGGTGAGACGCTTGGATCACTTCTGTGAACCAGATCCAGATCCAGATCCAGATTCAGAATCAGAACTGAAGGTTGCCACACCTGCCTGTGGTGAGGTAAATCGCAAAAACCCCTTGTTTTATTACTTTGTGTTTTTGTTCTTGCTTTTTATATATAATATGGAGATTAATATGGGACCTTGGGTGCTTCGAAAAATTTTAAATTCCGCACTGTCGTTGTTCTGACAATCGAGGCATCCCAACCACTATCCCAACAGTGGTATCAGAGCCAACTCCATCATTATTATACGAAAAGCCTGAACATAATGTGTTTTCATCGTATATGTTTAATTATGTATATGTAAACACGTGATAATTATGTTCTGTTAATTGATTCTTACTTGTTATGACTGGATCTATGATTGGGTAAAACTGCTTTTTTAGATCTGTGCCGATTTTATAGTTTTTCAAGACTTCAGGACTCTTTGGGCTAAAAATCGCAAATTAGGGTTTATGAGGACTGAAAATTTGAAATTTTTGAAATCTGAAAATTACAAAATTCTGGACTGTTTTTGCAAATCTGGTCGCGCGGGTTTTGGGGTCAATTTGTAATTTCCAAAAACTTTGGGGCTGTTTTGCAATTACCGAAACTTGAGGGTCATTTTGAAAAATCGAAAAATTTCAAAATTCAAAATTTTATTTTCTGTTTGCTGCCCGAAACTGCCCAGGGGTGTTTTTGTAACTTTTTAAAAGTTTTGGGGTCAAAGTGCAATTTTCAAAAGTTGAGGGGCGAAAATGCAATTTTCAAAAATTTGAAAAACAGAATCTGAATTTGAGCAGAAAATTAATTTTTGTTTACCCAAATTATTTGTTTTGTCATAATTAGTAGTGACTAAAAAGTAAGAATCATAGAAAGTTAGTTTTAAAAGGTAGTTTTAAAATTAAGTTAGAAGGAAGTAAAGATTGTTTACATGTTTCTTGCTCTACGTGAACTGTTTACGTGGTTTTCGATCGAGCCGAGCCTTGACCTTAGGTTAGATGTGATTGGTTTAATTTATTGTTTGGTTTTTATTGGGCCTGCGAGCCTTTTATATTTTTGGGCCACTTTGAGCCTTTGTAATAGAATAGGGTTTTACTACTTTCCTAGTTTAGGATGGAGGCCCGTTTACAAGCAAGGTGGGAGCCCAAGAAGATATGAAGGCCATGTATGCGTGGTACACTGTGTAATAGCATAGGCCTGTTTGAGAACCCTTTAGATTGACCAATAGGGCCAACATCATTGGCTCGATGATGGCCCACATAGGAGGCTCCCGATCGAAAACATATTGTGGTAGTATGCATGCTAGTCTTGTATGTCTTTTATTTATTAGTCGATTTATGATTGCCTGTGTGTATGCGCGCTAGAATCTAGATCGTAATAAAAGATAAAGCATAATTGAATCGGTAAGATCTCGAGGAGAGTTAGCATAACTTTCAAACCAGTAAATCCCCTCTTGAATTAAATATTAAGTCATATTGGATTAAAATAAAATGAAGTATTTATATAAATCCAAGCCTTCCATCAATAGGGACTAGCGTATGTTGTCTACTTATCGATAGAGGTGATCCAGAGTCTGGCACCCGAGTCGAAGAAAGGGACAATACGCGAAATTCCTTGACTCCTGTTTTTAACTAAACACGACAAGGGTGAGGACTGGTCGGGATGTGAGGATCGACCGATAACTAGTTACGGAGAACTCACGACCGGACCCGTTGCTCATCATGATTGATGGGTTAGACTTAACGATTAGTAACACTTATGATGTAGCAGTGCTAGATAAGTGCGAAAACCGAGGCAAAATAGCTTGAAGGTTGTGGAGTGACACAAATGGCAATAAGTATGCCTACCTGGGGAATTGGTTGTATGGCCACGAGTCGTGGGTGCAATTAATTGCAGCTGGGACGTCAAGACCTACTAGGAAATAGAATTTCCCGAACAATTGAAGGGGTAATTGTTTCGATAAAATAGTGGGAGAAGTTCTACGATAGAGAGTCCAACCTTCGTAGATTATAAGTATTATTCATTAACTAGTCCACTAAATGTTTGTCTTCTCTTTAGATATTGAGATATCTGTAATTATCCATTTAACTATTTATCCTCGACTAATAAAATAACTGGATCAAAATATCGACTAGGCAAAACTTGAGAATTGTCTTAAATTCCAGAAGTGGGAATGATGTTCTTAAACGACGAGCCTATGCCTTATGCGCTTCTGAGATAAGTCAAAAGGAGAAATGAATCACCCGTAGAATATGGGAATATTAATGATCGTTTTCTCCTATAAAGATGAATCTCAAAAGTGAAACGAATCACCTATGAAGTATGTGAATCTTAATGATCGTTTCCTCAAATAAGCATCAATATTGAACGAGCTATGGAAGCGACATGAGAAGCATGTCTGAAGCTTCTGAAACAAACACCTCAAAAGGCTTGTTTTGAGGACCAGTTTTCTGAAACAAACCTCCAACTCAAAAGGCTTGTTTTGAGGAGTAGTTTTGAATCAATATGATTCGAGACTTCTAAGGGAATTGTTTCAAAACTCGAGAATAATAAAGGAACTAGTGTCGAGGATCACTGTTTTTGTTTTATCAATCTAGTTGAAAACTGGATCGATTAAACGTAAGCCTGCAAGTGATCTTAACATTAACTTCCTCCTAAATTCTCCTCCCGCTCATTCAAATGACTCTTGAAATACACTGATCTTATTTGATAAGTTGATCACATTTCATGAATCAACCAAAGTATTGGTTAAAGGCAAATAGGATAAACCTGTCATAATCGTTTACACTTCATGGACTGCGAAGTCAAAGAAGAGTAAAATGAAGAAGAACTAATTCTCTTCTAAATTTGACCATAAAGGTAGTCAAAATAACGCAAGTAGCTTAAAAGTCGAATTATCCCACTGGATCTAAGAAAGGCACTAATATGTTTAATTGATTAGATGATCTAATTAATTAAGCAACGTTTCAATTAAAGGGTTAATTGAAAAGAAAAAAGGAAGCAATTAAAGTAGTTAATTGAAAGGAAGTAAATTAATTGAATTAAACCATTAACTCAATCTTATTGAAATTAATGTGTGAAAATTCAATAAATACAAAGATCCATAACTTTGGTATGCTAGACTTGGACACATCTCCAAGAGTAGGATTCAAAAGTTGGTTTCACCTAAGTTTCTTGAAAAATAGAACTTGGATGAACTTCCAACCTGCGAATCATGTCTCAAAGGAGATATGACCAGATCTCCCGTCACAGGGAATCCAGAGCGAACCAAACAAAATCTGGATTTAAATCCATGAATATGGATCACTAAAAGTTACTGTGAGAGGAGATTACACATACTTCGTACCCTTTGCTAAAGACCTTGGTCGTTACTGAAAAATGATTCTAGTGAGATACAAATCCGAAAAACCAAGAAAGGTATTTCAAATGCGAAGTAGAGAATCAACAAAGACATAGTATTACTCGATCTAATCGAGGTAGCAAATACTTGTCAAGGATTCCTCAATATCTCATTGAGAATGGGGTTCTCATACAACAAACTCCTCTTAAGACATCACGACTTATTGAAGTGTCTAAAGAGATGGAATCTAACATTCTTTAACATTGTTCGATCCACATTGAGTTTTGTTAAGCTTCCTTATGCATTCTAGGAGTTAGTCCTCCTGACTGCATCGAAGATACTGAGCAAAGTACCTTCAAAGTTCGTGCCTGCAAAGCTTTACCAAGAAAGGTATGGCAAAATACCTTTATACTCTTACTTCTGAGTATGGAGATCTCCTGCCGATGGTAGAAACGAGAAAGGAGATAAATTGGCTAGTAGATCCAATTTGTATATAATTGTGGGGTATCCGACGAAATCCATTGGATACCTGTTCCACGACAATGAGAAACAATCGTTTCTCCTAGATATATGTTCCTCTGTTGATGAATTTCTTGTCAAAGGAAATGGAAACGTCATGGAACTTGATGAATTCCAAGATTTGGACCCGTCCCCGCAAACAGTGCGAGTTAATCCAGAATTTACTAAACCTACTAGTACACCTACTCTTCGAAGGTCTGATCGAATTCGTAAGGAGCCAGAGCGATTTGGTTTCATTCACGAAAACGAGAATGTGGAAAGTAATCCAAAGACCTATCAAGAAGCGATGTCAGACATAGACTCGGGTACGTGGCTCGAAGCCATGCAAACCAAAATGGATCCCATCTATTCCAACAAGGTATTAACCTTGATTGATCCACCCAAAGGATTTATCCCTATAAGTTGATTATAAGTTATAAATGGATCTTCAAACTTGGAATGAATGGAGAGGTGTTGCCTCTAAGAATTGACTAGTGGTAAAAAGGCTATTCACAATGTTCTGGAACAGACTTTGATGAAACCGTTTCTCCATTAGCAATGTCTGAATCCATTTAGATTCACATTTGTTCTGATGAGATAGTCAAGACATTTGACTTCATCAAAACGAGTATGAACCATGAGTGTACAAAAGGATTAGTGGGAGCGCGATGAAGCTCATATTTTATATGTCGATAATGTTCTGAATATCTGGTATGATATCAGAATGTTAGCACAGACGAAAGCATGATTGTCCATGCAATTCTCCATGAAAGATTTAGAAGAAGCATCTTGCCTATTGGGATACGTATCTATAGAATAGATCGAAAAGAGATGCCAACACTCTCTAAATCTAAGTACATAGAATCAATACTGAAAATATTCAGTATGAAGAATCCAAGAAAGGATTGCTTCAAGTGAGACACTGTATCCCTTGTTCCAAAATCGATGTGCCCTACATCAAATGAGAATAAAGGAGAATGTCTCAAATACCTTATGTTTCAAACAAAAGGTTGCATGTGGCATGCTTTACTATGTACTAGACCAGACGTAGAACTTGCTCAAGTATCGCGAGCAGTTGCTAGTCAAACTCCAGTGAAGAAGTATTGGACCACCGTAAAAGATATCCTTAAGCTCTTGACAAAGACTAAGGATTTGTTCTTGGTCTATGGTGGTAGTGGAGAATTAAAATTCGAAGGATTCACTGATTCGAATTTTCAGTATGATGTGGATGAATTAAATATATCCATTTTTGGATACATATCCTGCATCAATGGGGTAACGGTGAATTTGAAAGGGTTCCAAGCAAATCACCGTAACCATCTAAACCACTGAAGCAAGATATATTGCAGCATTAAATGTAGCATTAAATGCGGCTTAAGAAAGTGTTTGGATATAAAACTTCATCCTATGGTTGGATGTAGTGCCTAGCATTGCGAAGCTCATGATTATCTTCTATGATAACATTGGAGCTATTGCTAAAGCAAAGCATTCGAGATCTTACCAGAAATCTAAACACAATTGAAAGAAAGGTACCATTTGATTAGAAAAATCATTGGTAGAGTTAACGCGCGTAATGGATCGCGTCGACTCAGAAGACAACTTAGCGGATCCACTAAAAGGAGGCCATATCATGAAATGAGTTCGAAGAACATATTTAAAAGGATGGGTCCTAGAAACGTTTGTGATTGGCTTTAGGGCAAGTGGGAGATTGATGGAATAGTGCCCCGCAAGCCAATACATTTAGCTTGTACTGGAACTATCATTATCTTTCTTTAGTATAAATGAGTTAGTACGCACGTTTATTTATACGAGTATAAGGATAAACAATGGCCAACTCATCTCTCGCGAATACATTTAAGCGATTGGTTGAAATCCTTAGATTACATTTGACTATGGGACGATTCACTTCAGTACTGAGTTCAATCATGAAACAGTCTCAAAGGTCGTAATCTTAAAACTGTTCCAAGTCATAGATTCCGAAACGAGACGGGGTATCGTAGGAATCACTAAGACTTGTACGAGTATGCATGATTCACATGGAGTGAATTTGTAGCGTTTCATGAGCAAGGCATTTGAGGCCAGTGCATATGAGTAGGTGGTTCAATGGAGGATTGAACGCATCGAACGACCCGAACAGAGAAACCCATTGTGGAAGCGCATGTCGCATATCGGTGATGGGATGTTTCTCAAGGATTATAATAGTGTACGATTTAGTCCTTTGACTTGAGGTGCTAGGGCGAATTCGGTGCATGAAAATGCGTACTTAGATCTAGGTATAGGCCACGTAGCTTGGTCATAACATGCCTAGGTTGGGTGCGTATGGACATGTAAGCGAGTGGTTAGTACCAATATGGAATCTATTGACTCACTGTAATGGGTGAGAGAATTTCCTATACGATTCTTAGATAATATATCCGAGAAACCCGTGGCCACGGTCGGTGATGGATTTGGAAAGGGGTTTCCAAATTTAGCAGTCACACTGGAATATTATCCTGAATTAGAAAGTATAGTTATCGAGACAAATTTAGAGGTGCCGATCAATTCACACACCCTAAGTCTTGATCGGGAATATTAGTCGATAGAAGGACCGTATGTACATGGTAATTATATGAGACGAGGTTCACAAGTATCAATTCACCTGAAGTTGGGCCTCATGGGCTTGTGGCTAGACATCGACCATGAAGTGTAGGTACTCCTGAGTTAATAGAGGATTTGATTCTAGGAGTGGTCAATTAAAGGTTGTTTAATTGACCGGAGCAATTTATTGTTCATAAATTAAATCACGAGGAATTTGTGGGCCTGCTGCCAATTGATGGTGAACCCAGAGGGTCACACACAATACAATTGAACGGTGACTGTTATGGAAGGACATAAAAGGAATTAATTGATTTAAAGGTAATTAAATCAATTAAATGAATTAAAGTATTTAATTCAAATGGGAGATTAATTAATTGGCTGACTTAATTAATTAAATACTTAATTAAGTTGCTAATTAATTATATAAAAGAAATAATGATTTATTTGGTTTGGGCATTTAATTAAAGTAGTTAATTAAATGAAAGTCTTGCAAGACATGGGCCTTTAATTAAAAGCCCATAAGGAGTCTTGCAAACCTAGGTCAAAAGGAACTCTTATAAATAGAGTTCTACAAGAGCTCAGAAAGAGAACAACCTAGAAGAAAAAAAACCTAGCCTCTTTCTCTGCACTTAAGCGCCGCCCCTCTCCTGCGCCGCCACCAATAGCCGCCGTCCCTTGCTGGCCGTGAGCTGCTATAGTGCCGCCGCACATCCTCCCTTGTTCCTTCGTGCTGGATCTTGCTCTGCCAAGTAGATCTGCACAGTCCTCCATTGACAAATCTCCTAGATCCAGTTCTGAGCCTAAGACTAGGAGGTGTTGCCAGAATCCAATTGGTGTGGACTAACTTTGGAGGTGAGACGCTTGAATCACTTCTGTGAACCAGATCCAGATCCAGATCCAGATTCAGAATCAGAACTGAAGGTTGCCACCACCTAGCCTGTGGTGAGGTAAATCGCAAAACTCCCTTTGTTTTATTACTTTGTGTGTTTTGTTCTATGCTTTTGTATATATAATATGGAGATTCAAATATATGGGACCTTGGGTGCTTCGAAAAATTTTAAATTCCGCACTGTCGTTGTTCTGACAATCGAGGCATCCCAACCACTATCCCAACAGTGGTATCAGAGCCAACTCCATCATTATTATACGAAATGTGTTTTCATCGTATATGTTTAATTATGTATATGTAAACACGTGATAATTATGTTCTGTTAATTGATTCTTACTTGTTATGACTGGATCTATGATTGGGTAAAACTGCTTTTTTAGATCTGTGCCGATTTTATAGTTTTTCAAGACTTCAGGACTCTTTGGGCTAAAAATCGCAAATTAGGGTTTATGAGGGCTGAAAATTTGAAATTTTTGAAATCTGAAAATTACAAAATTCTGGACTGTTTTTGCAAATCTGGTCGCGCGGGTTTTGGGGTCAATTTGTAATTTCCAAAAACTTTGGGGCTGTTTTGCAATTACCGAAACTTGAGGGTCATTTTGAAAAATCGAAAAATTTCAAAATTCAAAATTTTATTTTCTGTTTGCTGCCCGAAACTGCCCAGGGGTGTTTTTGTAACTTTTTAAAAGTTTTGGGGTCAAAGTGCAATTTTCAAAAGTTGAGGGGCGAAAATGCAATTTTCAAAAATTTGAAAAACAGAATCTGAATTTGAGCAGAAAATTAATTTTTGTTTACCCAAATTATTTGTTTTGTCATAATTAGTAGTGACTAAAAAGTAAGAATCATAGAAAGTTAGTTTTAAAAGGTAGTTTTAAAATTAAGTTAGAAGGAAGTAAAGATTGTTTACATGTTTCTTGCTCTACGTGAACTGTTTACGTGGTTTTCGATCGAGCCGAGCCTTGACCTTAGGTTAGATGTGATTGGTTTAATTTATTGTTTGGTTTTTATTGGGCCTGCGAGCCTTTTATATTTTTGGGCCACTTTGAGCCTTTGTAATAGAATAGGGTTTTACTACTTTCCTAGTTTAGGATGGAGGCCCGTTTACAAGCAAGGTGGGAGCCCAAGAAGATATGAAGGCCATGTATGCGTGGTACACTGTGTAATAGCATAGGCCTGTTTGAGAACCCTTTAGATTGACCAATAGGGCCAACATCATTGGCTCGATGATGGCCCACATAGGAGGCTCCCGATCGAAAACATATTGTGGTAGTATGCATGCTAGTCTTGTATGTCTTTTATTTATTAGTCGATTTATGATTGCCTGTGTGTATGCGCGCTAGAATCTAGATCGTAATAAAAGATAAATCATAATTGAATCGGTAAGATCTCGAGGAGAGTTAGCATAACTTTCAAACCAGTAAATCTCCTCTTGAATTAAATATTAAGTCATATTGGATTAAAATAAAATGAAGTATTTATATAAATCCAAGCCTTCCATCAATAGGGACTAGCGTATGTTGTCTACTTATCGATAGAGGTGATCCAGAGTCTGGCACCCGAGTCGAAGAAAGGGACAATACGCGAAATTCCTTGACTCCTGTTTTTAACTAAACACGACAAGGGTGAGGACTGGTCGGGATGTGAGGATCGACCGATAACTAGTTACGGAGAACTCACGACCGGGCCCGTTGCTCATCATGATTGATGGGTTAGACTTAACGATTAGTAACACTTATGATGTAGCAGTGCTAGATAAGTGCGAAAACCGAGGCAAAATAGCTTGAAGGTTGTGGAGTGACACAAATGGCAATAAGTATGCCTACCTGGGGAATTGGTTGTATGGCCACGAGTCGTGGGTGCAATTAATTGCCGCTGGGACGTCAAGACCTACTAGGAAATAGAATTTCCCGAACAATTGAAGGGGTAATTGTTTCGATAAAATAGTAGGAGAAGTTCTACGATAGAGAGTCCAACATTCGTAGATTATAAGTATTATTCATTAACTAGTCCACTAAATGTTTGTCTTCTCTTTAGATATTGAGATATCTGTAATTATCCATTTAACTATTTATCCTCGACTAATAAAATAACTGGATCAAAATATCGACTAGGCAAAACTTGAGAATTGTCTTAAATTCCAGAAGTGGGAATGATGTTCTTAAACGACGAGCCTATGCCTTATGCGCTTCTGAGATAAGTCAAAAGGAGAAATGAATCACCCGTAGAATATGGGAATATTAATGATCGTTTTCTCCTATAAAGATGAATCTCAAAAGTGAAACGAATCACCTATGAAGTATGGGAATCTTAATGATCGTTTCCTCAAATAAGCATCAATATTGAACGAGCTATGGAAGCGACATGAGAAGCATGTCTGAAGCTTCTGAAACAAACACCTCAAAAGGCTTGTTTTGAGGACCAGTTTTCTGAAACAAACCTCCAACTCAAAAGGCTTGTTTTGAGGAGTAGTTTTGAATCAATATGATTCGAGACTTCTAAGGGAATTGTTTCAAAACTCGAGAATAATAAAGGAACTAGTGTCGAGGATCACTGTCTTTGTTTTATCAATCTAGTTGAAAACTGGATCGATTAAACGTAAGCCTGCAAGTGATCTTAACATTAACTTCCTCCTAAATTCTCCTCCCGCTCATTCAAATGACTCTTGAAATACACTGATCTTATTTGATAAGTTGATCACATTTCATGAATCAACCAAAGTATTGGTTAAAGGCAAATAGGATAAACCTGTCATAATCGTTTACACTTCATGGACTGCGAAGTCAAAGAAGAGTAAAATGAAGAAGAACTAATTCTCTTCTAAATTCGACCATAAAGGTAGTCAAAATAACGCAAGTAGCTTAAAAGTCGAATTATCCCACTGGATCTAAGAAAGGCACTAATATGTTTAATTGATTAGATGATCTAATTAATTAAGCAACGTTTCAATTAAAGGGTTAATTGAAAAGAAAAAAGGAAGCAATTAAAGTAGTTAATTGAAAGGAAGTAAATTAATTGAATTAAACCATTAACTCAATCTTATTGAAATTAATGTGTGAAAATTCAATAAATACAAAGATCCATAACTTTGGTATGCTAGACTTGGACACATCTCCAAGAGTAGGATTCAAAAGTTGGTTTCACCTAAGTTTCTTGAAAAATAGAACTTGGATGAACTTCCAACCTGCGAATCATGTCTCAAAGGAGATATGACCAGATCTCCCGTCACAGGGAATCCAGAGCGAACCAAACAAAATCTGGATTTAAATCCATGAATATGGATCACTAAAAGTTACTGTGAGAGGAGATTACACATACTTCGTACCTTTTGCTAAAGACCTTGGTCGTTAGTGAAAAATGATTCTAGTGAGATACAAATCCGAAAAACCAAGAAAGGTATTTCAAATGCGAAGTAGAGAATCAACAAAGACATAGTATTACTCGATCTAATCGAGGTAGCAAATACTTGTCAAGGATTCCTCAATATCTCATTGAGAATGGGGTTCTCATACAACAAACTCCTCTTAAGACATCACGACTTATTGAAGTGTCTAAAGAGATGGAATCTAACATTGTTTAACATTGTTCGATCCACATTGAGTTTTGTTAAGCTTCCTTATGCATTCTAGGAGTTAGTCCTCCTGACTGCATCGAAGATACTGAGCAAAGTACCTTCAAAGTTCGTGCCTGCAAAGCTTTACCAAGAAAGGTATGGCAAAATACCTTTATACTCTTACTTCTGAGTATGGAGATCTCCTGCCGATGGTAGAAACGAGAAAGGAGATAAATTGGCTAGTAGATCCAATTTGTATATAATTGTGGGGTATCCGACGAAATCCATTGGATACCTGTTCCACGACAATGAGAAACAATCGTTTCTCCTAGATATCTGTTCCTCTGTTGATGAATTTCTTGTCAAAGGAAATGGAAACGTCATGGAACTTGATGAAGTCCAAGATTTGGACCCGTCCCCGCAAACAGTGCGAGTTAATCCAGAATTTACTAAACCTACTAGTACACCTACTCTTCGAAGGTCTGATCGAATTCGTAAGGAGCCAGAGCGATTTGGTTTCATTCACGAAAACGAGAATGTGGAAAGTAATCCAAAGACCTATCAAGAAGCGATGTCAGACATAGACTCGGGTACGTGGCTCGAAGCCATGCAAACCAAAATGGATCCCATCTATTCCAACAAGGTATTAACCTTGATTGATCCACCCAATAAGTTATAAATGGATCTTCAAACTTGGAATGAATGGAGAGGTGTTGCCTCTAAGAATTGACTAGTGGTAAAAAGGCTATTCACAATGTTCTGGAACAGACTTTGATGAAACCGTTTCTCCATTAGCAATGTCTGAATCCATTTAGATTCACATTTGTTCTGATGAGATAGTCAAGACATTTGACTTCATCAAAACGAGTATGAACCATGAGTGTACAATTGGATTAGTGGGAGCGCGATGAAGCTCATATTTTATATGTCGATAATGTTCTGAATATCTGGTATGATATCAGAATGTTAGCACAGACGAAAGCATGATTGTCCATGCAATTCTCCATGAAAGATTTAGAAGAAGCATCTTGCCTATTGGGATACGTATCTATAGAATAGATCGAAAAGAGATGCCAACACTCTCTAAATCTAAGTACATAGAATCAATACTGAAAATATTCAGTATGAAGAATCCAAGAAAGGATTGCTTCAAGTGAGACACTGTATCCCTTGTTCCAAAATCGATGTGCCCTACATCAAATGAGAATAAAGGAGAATGTCTCAAATACCTTATGTTTCAAACAAAAGGTTGCATGTGGCATGCTTTACTATGTACTAGACCAGACGTAGAACTTGCTCAAGTATCGCGAGCAGTTGCTAGTCAAACTCCAGTGAAGAAGTATTGGACCACCGTAAAAGATATCCTTAAGCTCTTGACAAAGACTAAGGATTTGTTCTTGGTCTATGGTGGTAGTGGAGAATTAAAATTCGAAGGATTCACTGATTCGAATTTTCAGTATGATGTGGATGAATTAAATATATCCATTTTTGGATACATATCCTGCATCAATGGGGTAACGGTGAATTTGAAAGGGTTCCAAGCAAATCACCGTAACCATCTAAACCACTGAAGCAAGATATATTGCAGCATTAAATGTAGCATTAAATGCGGCTTAAGAAAGTGTTTGGATATAAAACTTCATCCTATGGTTGGATGTAGTGCCTAGCATTGCGAAGCTCATGATTATCTTCTATGATAACATTGGAGCTATTGCTAAAGCAAAGCATTCGAGATCTTACCAGAAATCTAAACACAATTGAAAGAAAGGTACCATTTGATTAGAAAAATCATTGGTAGAGTTAACGCGCGTAATGGATCGCGTCGACTCAGAAGACAACTTAGCGGATCCACTAAAAGGAGGCCATATCATGAAATGAGTTCGAAGAACATATTTAAAAGGATGGGTCCTAGAAACGTTTGTGATTGGCTTTAGGGCAAGTGGGAGATTGATGGAATAGTGCCCCGCAAGCCAATACATTTAGCTTGTACTGGAACTATCATTATCTTTCTTTAGTATAAATGAGTTAGTACGCACGTTTATTTATACGAGTATAAGGATAAACAATGGCCAACTCATCTCTCGCGAATACATTTAAGCGATTGGTTGAAATCCTTAGATTACATTTGACTATGGGACGATTCACTTCAGTACTGAGTTCAATCATGAAACAGTCTCAAAGGTCGTAATCTTAAAACTGTTCCAAGTCATAGATTCCGAAACGAGACGGGGTATCGTAGGAATCACTAAGACTTGTACGAGTATGCATGATTCACATGGAGTGAATTTGTAGCGTTTCATGAGCAAGGCATTTGAGGCCAGTGCATATGAGTAGGTGGTTCAATGGAGGATTGAACGCATCGAACGACCCGAACAGAGAAACCCATTGTGGAAGCGCATGTCGCATATCGGTGATGGGATGTTTCTCAAGGATTATAATAGTGTACGATTTAGTCCTTTGACTTGAGGTGCTAGGGCGAATTCGGTGCATGAAAATGCGTACTTAGATCTAGGTATAGGCCACGTAGCTTGGTCATAACATGCCTAGGTTGGGTGCGTATGGACATGTAAGCGAGTGGTTAGTACCAATATGGAATCTATTGACTCACTGTAATGGGTGAGAGAATTTCCTATACGATTCTTAGATAATATATCCGAGAAACCCGTGGCCACGGTCGGTGATGGATTTGGAAAGGGGTTTCCAAATTTAGCAGTCACACTGGAATATTATCCTGAATTAGAAAGTATAGTTATCGAGACAAATTTAGAGGTGCCGATCAATTCACACACCCTAAGTCTTGATCGGGAATATTAGTCGATAGAAGGACCGTATGTACATGGTAATTATATGAGACGAGGTTCACAAGTATCAATTCACCTGAAGTTGGGCCTCATGGGCTTGTGGCTAGACATCGACCATGAAGTGTAGGTACTCCTGAGTTAATAGAGGATTTGATTCTAGGAGTGGTCAATTAAATGTTGTTTAATTGACCGGAGCAATTTATTGTTCATAAATTAAATCACGAGGAATTTGTGGGCCTGCTGCCAATTGATGGTGAACCCAGAGGGTCACACACAATACAATTGAACGGTGACTGTTATGGAAGGACATAAAAGGAATTAATTGATTTAAAGGTAATTAAATCAATTAAATGAATTAAAGTATTTAATTCAAATGGGAGATTAATTAATTGGCTGACTTAATTAATTAAATACTTAATTAAGTTGCTAATTAATTATATAAAAGAAATAATGATTTATTTGGTTTGGGCATTTAATTAAAGTAGTTAATTAAATGAAAGTCTTGCAAGACATGGGCCTTTAATTAAAAGCCCATAAGGAGTCTTGCAAACCTAGGTCAAAAGGAACTCTTATAAATAGAGTTCTACAAGAGCTCAGAAAGAGAACAACCTAGAAGAAAAAAAACCTAGCCTCTTTCTCTGCACTTAAGCGCCGCCCCTCTCCTGCGCCGCCACTAATAGCCGCCGTCCCTTGCTGGCCGTGAGCTGCTATAGTGTCGCCGCACATCCTCCCTTGTTCTTTCGTGCTGGATCTTGCTCTGCCAAGTAGATCTGCACAGTCCTCCATTGACAAATCTCCTAGATCCAGTTCCGAGCCTAAGACTAGGAGGTGTTGCCAGAATCCAATTGGTGTGGACTAACTTTGGAGGTGAGACGCTTGGATCACTTCTGTGAACCAGATCCAGATCCAGATCCAGATTCAGAATCAGAACTGAAGGTTGCCACCACCTAGCCTGTGGTGAGGTAAATCGCAAAACTCCCTTTGTTTTATTACTTTGTGTGTTTTGTTCTATGCTTTTGTATATAGAATATGGAGATTCAAATATATGGGACCTTGGGTGCTTCGAAAAATTTTAAATTCCGCACTGTCGTTGTTCTGACAATCGAGGCATCCCAACCACTATCCCAATAATCATCAGCTTTCTCTTCAGCTTCTTTAGCTTGTTCAGGTATAGGCTCTGTTTTCTCCTTATCAGCAGAGTCCTTTGATTGCTCAGGTACTTGAACAGGTTCAGTTGCTGGAGCTGATTTCCCTTTTTCAGTGGCTGACTTCTCTTCTCCCTTTTTCTCATCATCAGCAGGGTTGAGTTCAACAGCTGGTATGTTGATGGCAGTGCAGATTTTTCTGATGTTGTCATCCACTGTGGCAAGTTAAGATGTATGATTGAGTGTAGATTTGAGAGTTCCAGTCTGGTCATTCAGATAATCCATGTTGAGTTGCAAGGTAGCCACCTCATCATGAACCTTTGTTGCAGTTTCATCCAAGTTGCGTATGAACCCAATGTTCTTCTCTGTTTCAGCATCAGCAAGCTTGGTGATCAGACCTAAAATATCAGCAATATCTCCTTCATGACGTTGAAGAGCTGTGTGAAGATGATTTACATCAGACTTCACATCTTCAATGTTTATGTTCATGCTGACCAGACTCTGAATTAACTGAAGAGAATTATCTTATGGCAGAGGAAAGTATTCAATTGCATCCTTGATCAGTCTTCTATTTTCCTCCTGTAGTCTTCTGTCTTCTTCATGTATCTCCTTCATCAGTTGTTTGTTCCTTTCTTCCAAGGATTGATCCGGCAACAGTTGAATAGATTCCATCAAGGAAGAATGCTTGTCTGCTGTTGGGATGGAAGTGGAAGCTGATGGTTCTGTTTGGTGGACTGGGACATCTTCTAGAGTCTTTTCTTCTTCCTCTTTCTGTTAAGGTTCAGCAGTATCTTGAACAACTTCATGTACAACAATAGCTCAGATTCTTTATAATCATCTTCAGCATCAGTCTGGGTAGCTTTTTGTTAAACAACAGCCTGTTCTTCCACCTTAGTTGTTTCAGGAGTTCCATAAGCTGATATTTTCGTAGTTTGATGGATAACCTTAGTGATGGAGGCATTGAACTTTGGGTAGGTGCCTTAATCACTTTCTCCTAATATGTGCTGATTTCAGGGCCAAATGTAATTTGTTGCACACTTGGTAGAGATGGAAGGTTACTTGGAGATCCCTTGAAATACCTTGACCTTTCAGACCATTTCTCCAAGGCCTGATAAACAACAATCAACACTGCTCTTCTGACAGGATTTTCACTCCTTTTCCTCTTTGGAGGCAGTGTATCCTTGATTTTCTTGGCTTCTCTGGCCACTATTACCCTTGCATAATCATGGAAAATGTCCCTCACATGATCAGGGTCCAAAGCTTTTGTAATTGAAGAAGTTTGAAAGAATAATAATACCCATTTTTCTTCATCTTCAAATTCCTTCCAAGCTTTGATTTCAGAAACAGTCTTGTTTACTCCGTAGTTCCTCTATTGATTGTATCTTATCTTCTCCTATACGAACAAAGTAGCTTGTTGGAGCTTTTTGTCACAATCTGCAAGGGTGGCTTCAAACCTTGCAAAGGCTCCAGGGTGCTGATATACTATGTTTAGTGCCCACTTAACAGTGAAGGGACACTTTTCAACCCTTTGGCCTGGGGGAAGGATTTTTCTTGCATTCATAGACTCCCCGATTTTGATTCCTCCAGCTCTTCTTGGTCCATGAGCATCCTGTTTGCTTAGTTCCAAAGCTTTTGCTATATCAGTATCTTCTAAAGCTTTCAGCTCAGCTTCAGTCATTTTTCTTTTTCTTTCTTCTTTTTCAGCTTGCAACTTGCTCAGTCGTACTGCTCTTTCAAAATCATTTTTATTTTTCTTTGCTGCCAGTTCTTCCTCCCTTCTCTTTTTCTCAAAAGAAGAGATTGTGACTTTGATTATTGTTTTCCTTTTCGGCTTTGCAGTAGGTGCAGTAGCAGTTGGTTCAGGTGCAGCAACTGATAATGGAACAGCTGCTTTTGGTTGGATGATATGCACTTCAGGATCATCTTGAGGTTCAACAACATCAGCTGTTGAAGTTGACTATTGAGGAGATGTTGCAGCAGCTGACTCCTTAGCAGGAGTGGTAGTCTTTTTCTCAACTTCAACAGGCCTCTCAGCTGACTTAGTGGGTGATGGTTCAAAAACCATTTTCCTCTTGACAGTCTTTTTGGGAGCTACCTTCTCCTGAACAGGCTTAGATGCTGCAGTGTCCTTAACTGACTTCGTGTTCTTTTTGCAACATTTTTAGCCGATTTCTCTTTAGATATGGTTCTGGAAGGTGAATCAGAGGACATATCTAGTATTTCCTTTGTTGTCTGACGAATGACAGCATCAGCAACAACTATATTATCTGTTCTGGCTTCAACAGCTGGCTTAGCTGTTTGAACATATACCTTTCTCTTTTTGCTGGGAGCCTTCTTCTTTGGCTCAGCAGGTGACTCTTCAGTAGTTTTTCTCTTTATGACTCCTTTGACAGGCTGATAGTAGATCATTGCCTTTGTATTGTGGACAGGCTTCCCATTTGTCAGTATACATCCAAGAATGGTGACATGTGACTTAGGAATATCCTGTGATAGGTATTCCCTTTCTTGTGATGATTCGCCAGGATGTACCAGACAACAACAGCCTAGTTTACCTCAAACCCATAGTGAATCGCCATCAATGTGTTGAATCTCTTCATAGGTATACTATCCAGTGAAAAGGTGCAATTCTCCACGATCTTGGCAACCATATCAGCCATCCGCTGATACTCATCCTTCAGTTGCCTCTTTTTGATGTTCCCAGACAAAATCTCCCCTTCGTGAGCACAGATGCTCCAGAACTCTTGTTCTTTGGATTCCGCCATTGTTGAAATGTCTGTCCTTCCCTTCATAGACAGACCAAACTTCTCATTTAACAGCTTAGAAGTGATGCACACATCCTTTCCTCCAACATTCGCCTTAATCTCCAGTTTATTGAAGTCAACAGCATCCTTAGTTCGATAGAACTCTACAACTTTGTCCTTGTAGACCATCTCCTCGTGAGCTTCCATGAAATCCACTAATGAAGCAGCCTTGAATTTTTCCAGAATTGCCTTCGTCAAGTCCGTGCCAGTCTTGTGCTATGTATCATAGACGAGATACATACCTTCAGCCTTAGCTTCTTGCGATTGTGAACTCATGATGACTGATCTGAAAGAGATCAGTAGAACGAGAGTAATTTTGCAGTAAAATGAGAGCAAATTCTCTTTGAATGCCTTAGAAATTTTTTAGGGTGCGTAAAAAGATCAGTGAGCTGATCAGATATGAATTTAAAGAGTTGAGGGTGCGTTGGTTTCCGTGTTTCACGCGGACCGTAAGATCATTTACTGTCAGCTTTAATCTGGGGCGAGATTTACGCGATTCAAAATTCAAAAAGCATTTAATGGCTGGCGGGAATGCGAACCGCCTCAGTCGACTTATAAAAGCGTGTTTTTAAATATAGCATTTTTAAGTAACAGCACTTTATATAAATAATCAGACGAGTAAGCTAATACTTATCTTATTAGACGAGTGTTCTGATAACAGATATTACTAGTGAAAGCCAATAACTAGTAATATTCCTTTGCTGTTTGTCAATCCAGCAAGATAGTTAATCTTCAATCTTCAAGAATTAAGAACCAATATGATGAAAACTTAATTTCAACTAACTGTAATCAACAAATTCAACTTTTAATCAGAAGTACCGCCAGTCTTACACGTTCCCCTTGACTTTAAGAATCCATAAGTTAACTAGTCTGTTGAGAGTTAACCTTGAAGACGATAATATGAGTAAGCTGATAAACTCCAATCTTTTGATGAGTTCCCCCTCAGCTTATGCATCTAAATTTAGTAGACCTAGTTCAGCTCTAAGAGTTGAAAACCTTGCATCACTTAGAGGTTTAGTGAATATGTCAGCGATCTGATTGTCAGTATGAACATACTCTATTATGACATTTCCTTTTTCAAAATGATCTCTGATGAAGTGATGTTTGATCTCAATATACTTAGTTCTTGAATGACTTGTAGTGTTCTGAGTAAAAGAGATTGCACTTGTATTGTCACAGTAGATAGGGATTCCACTGATCTTAATGTTGTAATCTTCTAGTTGATGCTTCAACCATAGTATCTGTGCACAACATGCTCCAGCAGCTATGTACTCAGCTTCAACAGTAGATATGGACACTGAAGTCTATTTCTTACTCATCCATGAGATCAGACGACTACCTAAGAATTGACAGGTACTTGTTGTGCTCTTCCTATCAATCTTGCAACCAGCAAGGTCAGAATCTGAATATCCTATCAGCTCAAATCCAGATTCCCTAGGGTACCATAATCCCAGTTCTTGAGTGCCTTTAAGGTATCTAAGCATCCTTTTCGCAGCCAGGAAATGAGATTCCTTAGGATTTGATTGATATCTCGCACAAACCCCAACAGAGTACATGATATCAGGTCTGCTAGCTGTTAGATATAACAGTGACCCTATTATGCCTCTGTACTTGGTTATATCTACTGATATGCCATCTTCATCTTTATCCAAACGAAGTCCAGTAGACATAGGAAAACTAACAGTAGAGCTAGTTTCCATACCAAATTTCTTGAACAGATCTTTAGTGTATTTAGCTTGGTTGATGAATATTCCATCAGGCAACTGTCTAACTTGCAGACCAAGAAAATAATTTAGTTCACCCATCATGCTTATTTCAAATTTATTCTGCATCAGCTTGGAGAACTTATCACACAGCTTTTGATTTGTTGAACCAAAATCAACTGTAAACAATATCTTGTCTACGTTACCTTTACGAAATCCTTTAATTAAAAGAAAATCAGATAGGGTATCATACCATGCTCTTGGAGCCTGTTTCAAACCATAGAGAGCTTTCTTCAGACGATATACCTGGTCTCCTTCTTGATAAGCTTCAAATCCAGGAGGTTGTTCAACATATACTTCTTCTTGCAATTCTCCATTGAGAAAGACAGGCTTCACATCCATTTGATAGACTGTGAAATTCTTATGAGCAGCATAGGCCAGAAACAGTCTGATTGCTTCTAATCTTGCTACTGGTGCAAAGGTTTCATCAAAGTCAATGCCTTTTTCTTGGCAATAACCCTTGGCCACTAATCTTGCTTTATTTCTGGTGACAATACCATCTTCATTCATTTTATTCCTGAAAACCCACTTACTGCCAATTACCCATTGATGACTTGGTCTAGAAACTAAGAACCAAACTTCATTCCTTTCAAATTGATTTAGCTCTTCTTGCATAGCTACAATCCAGTTTGGATCACTGAGAGCTTCTTCAATCTGTTTGGGCTCTATTTGAGATAGGAAGCTGACAAACATTGCATCATTTGTAGCAGCTCTCCTTGTCTTTACTCTATCCAAAGGATCACCAATCACTAATTCAGGTGGGTGATTCTCGAGCCATCTGAGATCAGGTTGCAAATCTGAATGTTGTCATCTGTTTTGATCTTGCAACATTACTGTTGGAGTTTCAGTAGTAGTCTGTTGAACATTATTTGTTTGTTGAACAGCCTCTGGTCTGTCAGCTGTTTGAAACTCGTCTGTTGGACAATCAGCAGAGTGATTTTGAACAGCATTTGAGTTAGCAGCTTAGTTGAGATCAGGTAGGATGTATTGGGATTTTACCCAATCGGATTACGAACGATTCGACCCAATTGAATAAAACAGGATCGAACTTATTCGAACCAGTTGCGGAATTCGGTGGGTTTTATGTTTTCAATAAATATTTTACATAAAACATGAGGATCACATAACGAATATTATTTTAATTTATGCAAAAGAGAGAGAAATCAAATCATACCGAAAGCTTCCTGTCCTTCGTCTTTTCGGTTGAACTTTGGTGTTAGGATGGGATCAACAAACTCTCTTGATCTTTTTAACCCTTGATCTTCAACCCCGTTTCTCCTTCTACCAGTGAGTGGGCACTAACCTATTAAGTTTGGATAATTAAACTCTAGAAATTGGAAGAACAAATTTCTCCTAATTTCTAAGGTGATGGACGATTTTTGTGTAGAGAAAAATAGAGAGATTTTCTTGCTTTGTTACAAAATTGTATCTTTTTAAAAAACTTATTTTATTAGGAAAAGATATATCTCATATATATATAGATATGTCATACATATCCTCTTCCCATATTTTTCTCAACTACTTTCTCCTAACTCAATTAGGATTCCATCTCCTTCGTTATAGATAATTGCATTATTTATATAAATCTTATATTATGAGTATATCATATATAATCATAAAATGCATTTTCCTATTAAGGAAATTTCTTCACAAATTTAATTCAATAATTAAATTAGATTTAATCAATTGTCATATTTTAATTGATTAATTCACAATTCATCAATTAAATATCACAATTAATTCATCATGCATATTTTAGATTTTCTAAAATATACCGAGAGTTTAATCATTCTTATTATAGGTTCAATCGTAGAATAATAGGAGCCGGGATTGGGACCTATGGACATGTAATTTCAAGCTCCAATAAATTAAATAATTAATTAAACTCATTAATTAATATATTCAATTTATTAATTCCAAGTGACTCCAATAAAGACCTGGAATTGCACTCTTGTCCTTACATTCTATTTTACTCGAAAGATCAGAGTGTCCATTGATATAATCATTACATATGATTTAACCCTCCAATAATTTATTCATAATTAAAGCTAGGCGAAATTACCGCTTTGCCCCTATAATTATTTCTTATTTCTTAAGTTCCATTAATTCACTAGTGAACAGTTTGGTTTATAAACATTTTCACAAACCAGAGTACTCGAACTGTTCAGTTCCAGAATTAACACTTAAGGGAATCAATTAACTCAGCTTTCCGCAGAAAGAGTTGGATTCCATATCTGTAGTGCACATTCCAAGCCATTTATCTCAACGGACCTCCAAGACATAAGTGTGTGACATGATTAACAAACAAGTCACTACCTATAATTCAAAAGGACTCGCTGACATAAACAGGAGTTTATGCCTACTCAGGATTTAGATTAATTCATATATGATCCTCGTGTGACATGTATTGAAATCTAAAGTTAACGGCATCTTATGATAGATTTCAATTCATGTCTGGTCCAGTCCTATGTAATCATATTACATAAAGCACCTCCACCTTTAAAGTCACAACATCAATGATCCGGATCGAGATCATTGAATTCTTAATTTTCAGTGGACCGTACTAGTAGTAATTAGTTAAAGATCCCAACTTTAACTTACTACAGACTATTTAGTCTATTGTTTATAACTTTAATCCTCTTGTACATCCTTATATGTACAAAAGTCATATTCAATAAATAGACATGGAATTTGCTGATAATTATATTATACTAGATAAAATGAATAATCGAATCGAATATATGAAATCCAAAAAACCAAACAATTTATTTATTTTCAATTGATAATGTTCATCAAACGCTTTATGAGCACTATTCCTAACAATCTCCCACTTGCTCTTAAAGCAAATGAGACATGTCCCTCGAACCTATTCCTGTCAAGTGTGCCTCAAATGACTTTATTGGCAGTGTCTTGGTAAACGAATCCACAAGGTTATGTTCAGAAGCTATCTTCATAACCACTACATACCCTCGGCCTACAATATCCCTTATCAGATGATACTTTCTTTCAATATGCTTGCTCCTCTTGTGACTCCTTGGTTCCTTTGAGTTAGCAACTGCCCCACTGTTGTCACAAAACAATGTAAGTGGCTGATCCATATCTGGAACTACTTCCAGATCGGTGTAGAACTTTCTGAGCCAGGCAGCCTCTTTAGCCGCTTCGCAAGCTGCTATGTATTCGGCTTCCATGGTTGAATCTGCAGTGCTGCATTGTTTTACACTTCTCCAAACTATTGCAGCACCACCAAGAGTGAATATTGACCATGATATCGACCTTCGATGATCTTTGTCTGATTGAAAATCAGAATCACTATATCCTATAGGGTTCAGGTCACCACCTGAATACACAAGCATATAATTTCTCGTTCTCCTTAGATACTTGAGAATGTGCTTAAATGCGATCCAGTGATCCAATCCAGGGTTGGATTGATAACGACTGACTATGCCTACTGCGTAGCAGATATCAGTTCTAGTACACAACTTGGCATACATGAGACTTCCTACTGCTGAAGCATAGGGAATCCGTCTCATATCCTCTTCTTCCTGAGGTGTCTTAGGACATTGCTCTTTAGAGAGAACAATTCCATGTCGGGTCGATAATTGACCTTTCTTGGAATTCTGCATCGAAAAACGAGCTAACACCTTATCAATATAAGATGCTTGAGACAGAGCCAATAGCTTGTTCTTATGATCCCTTATGATTTGGATGCCAAGAACATAACTTGCTTCACCCAAATCTTTCATTTGGAACTGCTCGGATAGCCATTTCTTTATGTCAGATAATATCCTTACATCATTCCCAATGAGTAGAATATCATCTACATAAAGTACCAAGAAGACCACCTTCTTATCCTTGATGTATTTGTATACACAAGGTTCATCAATATTTTGTTCAAACCCATAGGTTTTGATTGTTTCATCAAACCTTAGATTCTAGGACCTAGAAGCTTGCTTGAGCCCATAAATGGACTTGATATGTACTCTTTTTCCCTTGGTCGGTTTTTATCCCAATGGGTTTTTCCAAGCAAGGTTTTTAACGAGGCATGTTCGATATACATCAGAAGCCATTCAAAGGCATAATTTTACTTCTCCGAGCTACATTACACTTTCGCTTGAGAGGCGGGTTTCGTACTGACGGCTGCTATTTCGTATTTATCCTGGTCGGATTCTTCGACCTGATCAATATCGATCTGGAGCATTTCAATCTCGATCTGGAGCGTCTCAATCTTGATCAATCCTCATCATTATCGATCGATTCAAGCTGAAGTACACAACAACGCTTTATGCGACGCCAATGCTGATCGATAAAGCTCGATCTAGGATCTATAATTTACGATCTCTACTGGGATAAAACCCTTAAGCTAGTAAAAATTCCGATTTTATGAGCATAAACTGTCGATCTTTTAACTGAGTTTATTATCGAAATATCTCGACCAAGACTGAAAGCTGTCGCTGCGACTCTTTCCTCGGGAAAAGGCTTTAAAAATAAAGCCGTTTGAGTAAAATCATTCATTTGGTATAAATTCAATGCTCGAGAATGTATAATAGTATGGTAATATCTGTTGATATAATTCTTTGCTCGATAAGGATTTAATATAAAAGGGCATATTGGGCCCCTCAAACTTTGAAGAAGTGGTTTTCCAGTTCAAAAGCATCTGATTTTATTAAGCGTCTCTCATGGATATATACTTCTTTTCCCTTGCTCGGTTTTATCCCACAGGGTTTTTCCGAGCTAGGTTTTTAATGAGGTGTATCCGACGCATCCCAATTTTAAGGTCGATCAGCACCTCCGCTCGGTTTACTTCTGTGAGCTTCAGCTACACTTGCACTCGAGAAGTGGGGGAGTACTGATGGGGGCTGTTTTACACCCCTTATAATACTCGGATCGACTCGAAGACATCAGATCGGTTCGACCATACAAGCTCATTCGGGATCATCTATCAACCCGATCAGTGACGATTTTCCTTTCACGACTATTCATATTTCCGCCAAATAATAAGGAACGGCTGCCTCCTCAAAAAGGAACAACGGTAAAGTTCTGAAACGACAAAATGACTGTTTATGAAATGTAGCACTCTTTTCCTTGCTTAGGATTTTTTCCCACTAGGTTTTTTCCGAGTAAGGTTTTTAATGAGGCACAATACATAGAAATGTCAGTCGGATAAAGCCATCTACTTCTACGAGCTTCTATTGCATATACGCTCGAAGAAGTGAGGGAGTACTTATGGGGGCTATTTTATACCCCATATAACACTCGGAGCAACTAGAAGATACTTGATCGGCTCGACTAGGAAGCTTACCTGCTAATGGCCACTCGACCCGACCAGAGATATCAATTCTCATCGATCAGACTGAAATCCGAGTTCAAGAAGGATTGATACTCCGAGTCCTAGTAGGATTATGTTTCCTTTTATAGCTAGGGTTAATATCTTATAAATACCTAGATCAACATTGTATTACACACACAAGAATAGGGCTTACGCCTACATACTTCTTCACCCAACTATCATGATAAGTTACTTGATACCAAGCAGATGCCTTTCTTTCATACATAATGTTTTTCTCATCCCCCGAAAGCTGATCAAATCCTAGGTCCATATGATAAAAAACTTTTCGGAAGTCCTTCCTCAGATTGCTATAAGCATGCTTGAGTCTCTCCTTCAATTCGCCCGTGTTTTTGCTACTGTACTTGGGCATGGACCATATATGTCCAGTAACAACCTCTTCTTCTCTGTGCACTTTATACTGTCCTAAAAGACCGATTAACTGTCCATCATAAGAACACTTACAATTCCAAGCATCAGTGATGAAGTTTCTAGATCTGGGAATTTCAAGATCTTGGTCGAACCTGATGATGTCATCAATTTCAGGACATGGTTCACAATCTTGGTCAGATGCATCTTTAATTTTACGGTAGAGCTTTCCTAGAATTTTGTTGGAGTTGTAGGATTGAAATGCTTCTTTCTCCATGAAGCCAGGATACATCTTTGGCTTCAGCTGAGCTGGCATGGTCACTATCTTTCACGTTTTCGGGAAATCAACCGCAGTAGCTGTAAGTTCCGCTAATTTGATGCACTTCTCATCCAACGCCCTGTATTCACTAAGGTCCGCATGAACCACATGAGCATTGCATATAGCACCAAGACTTTCGTTCACCATGTTCTTCACAAAAAACTCAATTATGTCCTGTACAAATAAAAATTTGAGTTAATTTCTACAATACTAACATCATTAAAATACATTATAAATTATTTCAAGAATGAAGCGAATTACTGAGTGTTTCACATCACGCAGCAATTCTTTGGCTTCGCCTGGTGCATATTCCATCGGAGGCCAACATCGCTTGCTAGGAGGAAGTAGATTATCATCCCAACTAACAAAATAAAGGTCCCCATCCAAATCACTACCATATGCTTCATTAGTATGTGGTCTATCCCCATTTTGAGGGAAAACAAGACAATCATTAAGATGATACAATTCTGGTACATCAACTGGCTCGAGAATCCGAATATCTCCAGGGTGAAGACAAGGTTCTTTCCAATTGCTACAAGGCCTTCAATAACTTGAAACTTTTTCACAAGTTAATCTCATTTAGATTGAAAATAAATTATTTAAAAAGCCGACCAATAATAAAACACATTGGGAAACAAAATTAACGCAGGAAAGTTTGATCGAAAATAAAGGTAATTTTTTTAATCGGGAAGAAAGTATAAAACAAAAAGAGAAACGAAATACAAGCAGGAGTATACCATTTTTTTTAAAAAAAAGGGAAAAGTAGAATCGCACATGTTTAATAGGTGTATATTTTTATCAAAAAAATAATAATAAGTGAATAGTTGAATTGAACTTTTATTTTATTTACAAGACACTCAATCTTCAAAATATAAATTTGACACGTATATTTATAAAAAAAAAAGTTATAAATTAAGCACCTGTCTTTCTAAAAAATTGTATTAATAGGTGTATATTTTTATCAAAAAAAAAAAAAAAAAAGAATAGGTGCATAGTTGAATTCAACTTTTATTTTATTTACAAGACATTCAATCTTCAAAATATAAATTTGACACGTATATTTATAAAAAAAAAATTATAAATTATGCACCTATCTTTCTAAAAAATTGTATTTAGGTTAGCGAACTCATACGTCTAATGGATTCATTCAAACACTGTACACCTATACCACAAATTTATCATCTCAAAATATTATAAGTCGTGTCTGTTTGGGTTGTCAAGACTTTGTGGTGTATTTCGACCAATTTTAATAATTAACTTGGTCGAAACGAATCAATAAAGGAACAGTCCCGCACAATTTACTTTTGCTTTTCTTTAACGGGGTTTAATCGTAAAACGCTTCCGTTTCTTTATTTTCTGTAGATTTTTTTTCTTGCTTGAATATTGTTTCTCTTTTCATTTAATAAAATTTATATTTACAGGTCGTAAACGGGCTGTAAAAAAAGCATTAAATAAAAAAGCTGGATATACAATCGAGGTCGAAATTCCAATCGAAATGACAGTATATCTAAATGAATTTTCTAAATGAAAAGAGAAACGAAATACAACCAAAATATCGTATGTATTTTTATCATACATAACCCCGATTAACATAATAAAGTTTCATAATATTTTTATCAAAAAAAAAAAAAAAAAAAAAGAAAGAATAGGTGTATAGTTTAATTGAACTTTTATTTTATTTACAAGACACTCAATCTTGAAAATATAAATTTGACACGTGTATTTATAAAAAAAAATTAATTAGATACCTATCTTTCTAAAAAAATGTATTTAGGTCGACGAACTTATACGTCTGATGAATTAATTCAACCAATGTACACATATACCACAAATTTATCATCTCCAAAAATTGAATTTTAAAAACAAAATAAAGTTAATTTTGGAATCAAAACAACATTGCATATAATTAGTTTTATATGAATGATGCCAATTTATCCGTATGTGATATGCATAATGCTTAATTTAAGGTTTAGGATTTTAACGTTCATCATTTATAAACAGAGTCTATATATTACTACTACAGCTATAAAGCTTAACATTTATATTCTTAATTAAATATTTTTCTTGAGTTTTATCACAAGTAGATTATTGCCAATGCCGACAAAACGTGTTACTATATTTTTAATTTAATGTTTTTTCCCATGTATATATTTATCAAACAAATATATTATAATAAAAGGCTACATAATTTTTTTTAAATGATAAAACTCTTAATGCGTCTGCAAAACATATATCGCTTCCATAATTTTTTTTCTAAACTTATCCTACACAACTTATAATATATTTCCAATATAAAGTGAAACACGTGATATTGACGTAGAACAATCAAATCAACTACCATGAATATGATAAATAACCAATACCTTCATTTATGAATAAGCATTATTTTTAACTAACCTCAATTAATTCAAACAACGATCATGATTATAATAGATAACAACCAAATAAAATTTAATTAATTGATTAAAGTATTTTTTAAACTTCTTCAAACATACGTAAAAGCGCAGATATTTTATTACCATTACAACAGCTAAACAAATAACAAAAGCTGCAGTAGAATGAAAGAAATTATAATAGGTAAAAGTCGCAAAAAATATCTTTATAAAAAAGACCACAAATTCTATGTCCTATTGTTGTACCTTGTGAATTGCCTATTTTCTATTTCCTTTTCATATAATAGTTGAATTTTCCGTCCTTTTGCAAGTTGTGATAAGAGCCGAAGCGGTCAAGAAACAGTACCAACACAATTTCCTTTCCAATTTTTTTGGCCCAGATAATTAGAAAACAGCGTCGTTTTCATACCATGCGCGCTCAGTGTTATTGTGTCTCGTTTCCTTTTCATAGATTGGTTTTATTCATCGTCTGTTTGTAAGTGGTGGGCCCAAGTGGTCTACTTGCTTTTTATATATTGCTTTATCTTATGACTGTTTGTTTCGTTTTCCACAAATATCGTAAAAAATTTCACAGAATGTATTGTTTGGTAAAACTTACTGCAATTTATCTTCTTCCTATTTTATTCTAAATAGTTATAGGTTAATATTATTCTGCAAAAAGATAATATTTACTTAACTCTATGCATATTTAAAACATCCTAAATTATCAGCAAATATATTTAAATATTTTTTTTATAGAACATCGATGTTGACATATGAATTAAATAGTAGTAAATAAACTAGTTTTTATAAATTTAAATATAAGTACTTAAATTTAATTTGATTATATTATTAAATTTTAAACAACTAAACAAATAGCGTATATTTAATTACTTAATTTTCAATTAACAATATTATTTTATTTTTATTTCCTAAATTCATGAAATATAATTATTTAAAATATTAAATTATTAAATATATTAACATTTCAAATGAATAAAATAATATTAAGTCTTGAGTTTGGATCCTCTTGCGGGGACAATTTTATTTATCGAGTTCTTCATATCTAAATTGTATAGAGTTAAGTGGTGGGCCCAAGTGTTTAATTAGTCAAAAGGGCGGAGATCGGAAAATTGAGAAGAATTAAGAGATCGCACCAATGAAAAGAAATGAGAAAACTGAGATAATGTGATGAGATCGGAAAAACAAGATAGAAGAAAAAAGTACGAGTCCGGAAAATTGATTTAGAGATCGACATAGGAGATAATTAGATTAAAAAGAGAAAATCAGACCACTTGCGCCTACCGCTTGCTAACAGACGGTGAATAAAACCATTATATGAGAAGGAAAAAGAAAATCAGCAATGCACGAGGAACAATAACACTGAGCGCACATGACATCAAAACAACGCCGTTTTATAATTATTTGGGCCAAAAAAAATTGGAATGGAATTTGATCAGTATTGTTCCTTGACCGCTTTGGCTTTTATCAGCGCATGTCTATCTCCTCATTATTATCGATTACCCGATATCCTATTTTTCACTTGTGTGATCTATTAAATCTCCTCAATTTTCCGATCTCATAATTTTTTTCATTATTCTCTCTGCCTTTCCGATTCCCTAATACAGATGCAGCATGACGATCCCTCGTATGTCGTCCATTCTGGTCGATAGGGTCATCAATACATCGTATTATAAGAATAATGAGAAGATAGAATAAGTGAGATATAAGAATGAGGTAAAAGTGAGGAGACCAGACAAGTAAGAGAGGAGAATAAATCGCCAGCAAACTTCTGACGAGGAATTGAGAATATAAGGGAAAACTATGCATGAAGGCGGTATGTGCCATATATCGCCAACAAACTTCTGAGGTGAAATTGAGATTGTTTAGAACTATAAGGGATAAACATGGAAAAGTAAGACAGAAAAGTTAGAGAAGATAAAATATCAAAACTAAACGTTGGTTTAATTTGCCAAAAAAGTCAAGAAACAGAGCACAATAATTAAACGGGTTGGAATGAATAATCTTTACGCAAGCGAGACCACCAATTTATAGCAAAAGTTATTTAGATCCGGCGGTTAAAAGAAACACAGATGAACGGCGAAGATATACACATTAATTAAAATACTCGTTTCGGCTCCCAAGAATCACAGTCTGTTCGACGAAGGAACGCAAAACTATTATAACAAAATATATTTTTAACTAAAGTAGTTGTTCGTCACAAAACTAAAATAGTTAAATATTTATATTGGTCGAGACAAAACTAAAGCAGTAGACGAAGATGAAGAAAAGAAAAAAGCTTAAAAATAAAACATTGGGGAATTAAGATCGAAAACCAACGGTCAGAATATATTTTGTAATAATTAAATTTAATCCTAATATGAATACCTATGTCGCTCGATTTAGATATGATATATTTCAATGTGTTGTAGACTCACTATCACTACTTTGTTTTTTTATTTTGTTGAATTAAATTAAAAAATACAGATTTATTTTATAATTAGAAAGTATAAATATCTATGTTAATTTGACTGTGTATGAATACGATGCAATTGAAATATCGTAGTTTACTATTCATTCATTTTTACATGGCTTGTAAACAACGAGTCCAGTTTACCTAACAGTGCATACTGTTATGTATTTATTACCTTTAATTGCTTCATAAACAAATCTGTCAAATTGATCTTACACAATATTGACACATACAATTATTCTATGCATTAACCAATATGCATTGGGAATCTTCTCGTGATGCGTGTATAATAAAATATATTATGCAACTATTAGTTCTATACTAACTATTACACTGGGACTGTAAATGGTAAACGCCGCCGTTTCATAATTATACCCTTTAAAAAAAAAATCAAAAGTAGACTCGCACGACCAAAATTTCCCCGCCTAATTATATTCCTTTTAGTATTTGCATATATATCATCTATTATACTTGTATTAACCGTTTGGGTCGGGGGTTTTATGCATGTTGTTAAGAAAGTGATTTTTTTTTCGTATAATTCTTTACAAAGATAAGAGTTTAACGACAACTAAACTTACAAAACACGATTTCACAAAATTAGGAATATTATAAAGAAAAAAAAATTGTATAAACATAAAGAAAAAAAAAGTTGTATACTTTATGTCGGTCGGAGAGATGTAGTCGATATCAATCTAAAGGCCAACATTGTTTAGATCGAAAATGAAAGCATTAGTTAAGGATCGGAATGCACGTTCGAAAATGAAAGATAAATTATTTCAACGAACAGCCAAATATTCCGAATAGTCCTTATATTATTTTTGCAAATAAAACTTAGAAAAAGAAGTAAATCGGCTTAATACCGAAGTATATTTTTATATATCGGAATACACTACATTCACAATTTTATTAATAAATTTAATGCATATTTATGTTGTTTATCGACCCGAATTGTATTACTGATTTCCCGCCTAGAACGAGTATTTGGTCTTTGACCAGCTACTTAAACATTTAGTAACCAATGTTACTGGGCCATTGAACAGTGTCTAGGGATTTGGATATTTCTAAGCGTCATAGACTCATATCATCCTTCATGTTCGAATTAATTTTATATAATATTAATATCAATATTAATATACGGCTTTTGTTTTGTTTTTTATAGCTTATTTTGTCAGCGCGTGTCGATCTCCTCATTATTCTCGATTACCCGATCTCCTATATTCCACTTCTGGGATCTATTAAATCTCCTAAATTTTCCGATCTCATCTTGTTTGTTTCATTCTTCTCTCTGCCTTCCGATCCCCTACTATTCTTACAAAATACAGATGCAGCATGACGATCCCTCATATGTCGTCCATTCTGGTCGATTGTGTCATCAATACATCGGACAAGTACATTAAAGTCGAGGCTTGTTGCCCAGAATATTATAAGAATAATGAGAAGATCGGATAAGTGTTATTTTTTCCTAGCTTGTTTCATATTTTTTTTTTTTTTCTTTTTGTCTGAATCTATTATTGAGTTTTCATCTGTTGTGTTGAATGTGCGTTTTATTACTCGTGTATGTTCGCCGACTGCGTATGTTGTTTATCGACCTGAATTGTATTACTGATTTCCCGCCTAGAACGAGTATTTGGTCTTCGCCCAGCTACTTAAACATTTAGTGACCAATGTTAATGGCCCATTGAACAGTGTCTAGGGATTTGGATTTTTCTAAGCGTCTGCGTGTTTCATTGGTACACTGCATCAATCTTCCACGTCGACCTATATAAAATATTTAACTGTTATTGTTTTGTGTACCTAGATTACTTAGACAATAGTCTTTAGTTAAAACATGTCTTCTAATATAAGTTTTCGCTATGCAGGTGATGCAGGTCCTGATAGTGGAATAGGTATTATGTAATATTATAAATTTATCTTTTCGAGTAATAAAAAAAAATGAATTTATTAAATTATATTTACTAATTATCTATTATAATCATGATCGTATTCTGAATTAATTGATGTTTTGTTTGGTCGAGTCAAAATATGAAGTCGAAATCAGGTTCGGACGCGATATATTGTATGATATTTACTAATATGCTGAAAAAGGACCTTTGTGGCCACCACAATGAGAAAGGTCAAAATATGATATATTGAAAATTAAACATCGCGCAAGTAAAAGCTTTTAAATTCATTAATTTTTAAATTTTCAATCAAAATTTCACGTTATCCATATTTGTAATTTATAATATTAATAATCAAGTTAAGTTAAAAATTAAGCGCAATAAAATTAAATTAAAATACAATGTCAGTTTTTCTACCAACAAAATATAAGTTTTATATATATTTTCAAATCAATGTAGTTCCACATAATTACATTATAATAAAGATTATCAGAGATAATGAAAATCAAAATTTTCTTCATTATCATGAACTATTACACAATAATCCAGTTACAAATAAAGATTAATATGCAGTCAAAATTTATAGTAGTTTAAATTAAACAAAAATTACTACAAATTCATATTCTAGGATATTTGAGCAGGCAGTTGAAGTGTAGGACAATTTTTTTTTGGTACAACACGTGCCCCTGATTACCTTTACACCATTGTCTGAGAAAGAAGGATATTTTCTGTTTTTCACCTACTGCCTATATCAAATACCAGAGTCATTTGACGAAGACATTTAAACGGGGAATTACCACAACATCCCCGAATGAATAGTTCAGCAGAGCCTTCATAAATATATATTGACATGTAATTCTGGGTTTACTGAAAAGCTACTCTTATAAGGTATGCTTTCAACATCCCTGAATGAATAGTTCGGCAGAACCTTCATAGATTGTATGTTGACATGTAATTTTGGGTTTACTGAAAAGCTACTCTTATAAGGTGTGCTTCCAAAAGCAAAATTTATGCCAAGCCAGTTCATAAAGGGCAACGCAGTTGATTCGCCTCCAGTGGTAAGGAATGCACCAATAAATGCATCGACTGCGTCTGACATAGTCTTACTTTTCAACTTCCAGCTACGAAATAATTTTAGGCTTGATGTGTCATGCTTCGTTTTTGAATGAATAGATTTGATATATATGGGTCTTAAAAATAATGCTAGCATGGGGTGAAATGAAAATTAATTCCGAAGGGTTAAAGATGTAGTAGTAATAGAAAATAGTTCAAGAAGGAAAAATAAAAAAGCAAACACGTTAGAACGAATAATCTACACGCAAGCTGAGACTACTTTTCAGCTTCCGGCTATGAAATAATTTTAGGCTTGATGTGTCATGCTTCGTTTTTGAATTAAAAGATTTGATATATATGGGTCTTAAACAAAAAATGCTAGCATGGGTGAAATGAAAATTAATTCCGAAGGGTTAAAGATGGAGTAGTAAGAGAAAATAGTTGAAGAAGGAAAAATAAAAAAGAAAACACGTTAGAACGAATAGAATAATCTATACGCAAGCTGAGAACACCAATTTATAGCGAAATATATTTAGATCCGACGGTTAAAAGTAAGACAAATGAACGGCCAAGTTATGCGAATTAAAATTAGAATGTTCATTTTGGTTCACGAGAATTAATTAAAATACTCATTTCAGTTCCCAAGAATCAAGGACTGATCGACGAAAGAATAGAGCAATCACAGTATCTCAGAAAACCGGAAAACATGTTACCTTCAAAGTAAAAAGTGAAACCTCCGCAAGAAATTATAAAAGGAAAACGGCGACGTTTTATGATTATATTGTTTTTTAAAAAGGGCAAAAGTATAGTGTGTTGGAATCTGACGACCATTGCACTGTTTCCTGACCCATATAGTCGGGAAAAAAGATGGACATCGAGCTAAAAGACAAACAAAAAATACACAGTTAATTAATAATATAAAACATCACTAAAGCATTAAATTAGAATGTAAATAAATTATTTATGGAGCCCACCAATAATAGAACGCACTAGGAAACAAAATGAAAGCAATAAAATTGGTCGAAAAATGAGACCGAATACAATTTATCGAGATAAAGGTATAAACGAGAACGACGAAATAAAAGCAAGAGCAATTAATTCCGGAAAGAAACGGCGCCGTTTCATGTCCATACCGTTTTAAAAAAAAGGACCAAAACTCGTCAGCCAAACGGCGCTGTTTCATGATTATACCGTTTAAAAAGAAATTGCAAAAGTAGACTCGCACGACCAAAATTCCCCTGCCGGGCCCACAAGTTACAAACGGACGGTGGAAAAAGCATTAAATAAAAAGAGAAAAGAAATTCAACTAAGAGCAAATAATTCCGGGAAATAAAGAAACGCCGGCGTTTTTCGATTAAATCGATTTAACAAAAATCGAAAGTAAATTATGTTGTACTGTTTCTTGACCGCTTGGGCTCGTAAAACCGGAAAACAGGTTACCTACAAAGTAAAAAGTGAAACCTCCAAAAGAAATTATAAAAGGAAAACGGCGACGTTTTATGATTATACTGTTTTTTAAAAAAAGGGAAAAGAATAGTGTCTTGGAATCTGACGACCATCACACTATTTCCTGACCCCTATAGTCGGGGAAGAAAATGGACATCGAGCTAAAAGACAAACAAAAAATACACAATTAATTATTAATAGAAAACATCACTAAAGCATTAAATTAGAATGTAAATAATTTATTTATGGAGCCGACCAATAATAGAACGCATTAGGAAACAAAATGAAAGCAACAAAACTGGTTACTATAAAACGGCACCGTTTTATGATTATACTGTTAAAAAAAAATCAAAAAGTATATTGTGTTAGTAATAAAAAAAATGCAAATATAGTTAAAGTAAAAACAAAAAAAAAAAAGTTGTTCAAACATAAAATACAGAAAAAACACAAAATTAATTAATAATAGAAAACATCACTAAAGTAATAAATTAGAATTAAAGAAAATTGGAAGCAATAATTCTCTATAGTAAATGTAGGTTTTTTTTTAATCGAGAAGAAAGTATGAACCGAGAAAGAGAAACTCAATAAATGGCGCCGTTTCCTGATTATACCGTTTAAAAAAAAAAGGAAAGAAAATTGGAAGCAATAATTCTATATCGGAAATATAGTTTTTGTTTTTAATCGAGAAGAAAGTATGAACAGAAAAAGAGAAACTCAATAAACGGCACCGTTTCGTGAATATGCCGTTTAAAAAGAAATTGCAAAAGTAGACTCGCACGACCAAAATTCCCCTACCGGGCCCACAGGTTGCAAACGGAAGGTGGAAAAAGCATTAAATAAAAAGAGAAAGAAATTCAACGAAGAGCAAATAATTTCGGGAAATAAAGAAACGCCGGCGTTTTTTGATTAAATCGATTTAAAAAAGATCGAAAGTAAATTATGTTATATCGAAAATGTACTTTTTGTTTTTAATCGAGAAGAAAGTATGAACGGAAAAGGAGTAACTCAATCAACGGTGTTGTTTCGTAATCATGCCGTTTAAAAAGAAATTGCAAAAGCAGACTCGCACGACCAAAATTCCCCTGTCGGGCCTACAGGTTGCAAACGGACGGTGGAAAAAGCATTAAATAAAATGAGAAAAGAAATTCAACGAAGAGCAAATAATTCCGGGAAATAAAGAAACGCCGGCGTTTTTCGATTAAATCGATTTAACAAAAATCGAAAGTAAATTATGTTGTACTATTTCTTGACCGCTTCGGCTCTTATAAACTATAATATATATCTCTATTAGAAGAGTCCTTCTTCTAATAGATATATATCATATCTTTTTAAATATCTTCTCCTTACCAAGATATAAGATATATATATCACCCTTTCACTATATCACAAGATTTATACTTATCCTTCTTCCCATAAGAAAATCGGCCATCTACATTATTTAATTGACATAAAATTAATTTAATCAATCAATAATTACTCAGCTAATTTTCGGCCCACTAGGATTGATAATTAATCAATCTTTCTCAAACTAAAATCGGCCACTCCCACTAATTAAATGGTTAACTATCAATCAATCAATGTGATTCGGCCCATTTAATTTAATTGATTAATCTACTATTAATCAATCATCCCTTAACAAAATCGGCCCATGCAAGAATATAATTAATCCAAGATTAATTTATCATCACAATAATCGGCCCATATGCTTAATTAATTAATCCACTATTAATTAATTAATCTTTCCAATTAACACTTTAATTGATGATTTAATCAATAGATATTCCAATTGAATTAATTAGATACTTCTAATTAATGTTTCTCCACTTCGAATTAACACTTTAATTCTCGTCTAATTAAATTAGATTATTCTAATTAATTATTCTTCTCTTTGAATTAACACTTTAATTCATTTATTGATTTAATTCCTTAAATCAAATGTTTCCTTTTACGACTATCACTGTCCAACTGTATTGTGTGTGACCCTCTAGGTTCACCATCAATTGGCAGCATGCCCACGACTCTCGTGATTTAATTAGTGAGCAATAAATATATAATTAATTGCTCCGATCAATTAGGCACTTTTAATTGACCACTCTAGAATTAATTTCCTTATTAATTCATGAGTACCTACACCTCATGGTCGATGTCTAGCCACAAGCCCATGAGGCCCAACTTTAGGAGAATTGATATTCGTGAACCTTCACCTCTTATAACTGCCATGTACATACGGTCCTTCTAACGACTAATTTCTCGATTGAGACCTAGGGTGTGTGAATTGGTCGGCACCTCTAATTATCTCAATAATGTACTTTCTAATTCAAGATAATAATTACAGTGTGACTTCTAAATTTGGAAACCCCTTTCCAAATCTTTCACTGACCACGGTCGTAGATTTCTCGGAATCTATTATCTAAGAATGTACAGGAAATTCTCTCATCTTATCAAGACGAGTCGATAGATCCTATTTTAGTACTAACCATCCGCGTACACGTTCATACGTACCCAAAGTAGTCGCACAATGATCAGGCTACGTGATCAGCTCCTAAATCAAAGTACGTATTCTCGTGTACCGAATTCGCCCTAGTACCTCAAGTCCGAGGACTAAATCGTACACTATTATAAGTCTTGAGAGACTTCCCATTACCGATATGCTTAATGCACTTCCACAATGGGTCTCTCTGTTCAGGTCGTTCGATGCGTTCGATCCCCTATCGAACCATCTAGTCATTTGCACTGACATTAAATGTCTTGTTCATGAAACTTTACAAATTCACTTCATGTGAATCATGCATAATTGTACAAGTCTTAGCGAATCCCTCAATACCCCGTCTCGATAGTAATCTACGACTTGGAACAGTTTTAAGATCACGACCTTAGAGACTGTTTCATGATTGCACTCAATACTGAAGTGAATCGTCCCATAGTCGAATGTGATCTTAGGATTTCATCCAATCGCGTAGATAAGTTCGCGAGAGATGAAGATGGCCATTGTTTAATTCATGTACTATGAATAAACGGGCGTATTATCTTATGAATCATAAGATTGCTTTCTAAAGTAGTCCCTTTACAAGATCGTATTTGTTGGCTTGTTGGGCACTATCCTTTCAGCACCAATGCCCTTGTGATCGAGTTTCAACGATATCTCAGTCAACTTCTTTAGCTTTGTTCTTCTCAAGTTGTAGTTGGGTTTCCATTTGAACTAGTTCTTGGTTTAGTTGAGTCATATTATTGTTTATTTGATTAAGGAGGTCGAGGTCTATTTTAGTACTTACTTGGTTTTGATTTCGGCCATGGTATTTGTTAGTAATGGTTTTATATATCAGGGTGGCCAAAACTTCGGGAAAAGAAAATTAGAAGAAGTTGAGCACCAATGAGTGTGGCTAGTTCGCTAGCTTTTTTAAATAAACCAACACGCCTTTTAGAGAACGTAACCCGAAGGTTATTCTCGTTTTCAATATTTTCTATGTTTATTTTTTTCCGCCATTTCCCTTTTCTAGCAGATTTATTTTGTAATGGATACCATTGAGTTGGGTCATTTTGATCTACATTCATCTTAAAAAGGGGAGATGGCGGTGGAAAGTTAAAAAAGAAGAAGAGATTTGTTATTGATGGTTTAGGCATGAATAAGGTGTGGTATTTATAGGTGCAAATGCACATCATAGGTGAATAGTCAAAGGATGTAGGGGAAATTTCATTAAGTGCACCAGGTAATTAAGGAAAATTCACAACATTATTGTTTTATTAATACAATTGTTCATTTTATCACCTACAGAATAATTGAATAAATGTAGCATTTACTTCTATTTTTGTAATGAAGAAATGAGCATCTTACATTTTTTACTAAATAAGGATCGGGATGCAATATTTCACAGTTGTGCATGAAAGTTGTGGTTTATAATTCTTTTAATTTACATAGATATCATTGTGAATTATATGGCAATTTAAATTAAGTTATAAAGTTGTTTTTCGCGATACTGCAAATGGATAATTTTTTTTATAGGATTCTCAATTAATACGAGGACCAATAAATAACTTACTAATTAAGACTTTATTCCCAAGAATGAGCAATTGGTCCATGTAAACCGCGATATATATATATATATATATATATATATATATGATTGCCAGTAAGTAGGATGTCTTTTGGATTTAATCAGACAACAAACGATCAGGGAGTTACTCTTTGAACTATTCCGTCCGAGCAATATTACACAGTGTAGTAGATAAAAAAAATCATGGGTTTGGAAAATTGAAGTTAAGAAGAAAAAATGAAATGCCCATTAACAAATTCCATGCCTATAATTTTTTATGGGAGAAGCAAAATCGTTCGACATAATTTTCCAGTTATAATATGTTGTAGTCATTTTTTGTATGGAAATATTAAACATTCAAGTTGTCATTTCATGTGGAATATTAAGATTATCCCTAATTTTTTGAGGTTCAATTAATTAAATTTTTTTTGTCATTAGTTTAAATTTCATGTACTAAGTACATACATGCAATAACATGAATTAAATGTTTGAGAATATTGTTTTTTGTTTCCCAAGGGTTTAGTCTCTTTCGAGGCGCGTCGGACACATAAGTGGGAGCCTTTCCCAACATGGATTTGAACATGAGTCTGCTACTTTATATTGACTAGTCCCTTCCACTAGACCAATCACATGTTGGTAAGAATATTTTCTTTGGATAGGGGTTCAGTAAAAGTAAATATTTCCTTGTGATATTATTAAAAATCAGTTTACCTCATTATATAATTTACAATGTCTTTCATTTGGTTTTTATATTTTTACGTGTGCATGTAAGGTGCTCATTTAAAAAGTAAATATGTTGTCTAGATCATAGAGTTAAATTGACAAATTTCTACATCAAAATGAATCTCAGTCGCAACCATTTTTATGCGAGTGTGCAATTTTAAATACACTCACAATGAAAAATGTAATATGCCAATCCTCATATCGCACATAGAGAGTAAATTTTCCATTAGTTCAACACATGGATATAAGAATTTAAATTTCATGCACTACGTAAATATATTAAAACAAAGACCTTTAAATTAAAACTTCATTTTCATGGCCATTCCAGTGGTTGAACCCTCAAATCATGTTTTATAAATCATTGTTTTGCCCAGGTGCCGTAGAATTTCCAGAGTCATTGTTGTTACTGTTTAAACCATGGAACATGTTCTGATCATTTCCTTGATTTGGCAACGTACTCTGGAACATGTTCTGACATTTCCCTGATTTAGCGCCACATAATTTCCATATCCACTGTAGTTGTAGGTGAACATCCCCGAAAACATATTCTCTAAGTTGTCTTGCACTGGCGGCACCATATAATTTCCCGGTTGCAAAACATCAGAAGCAGCATTTCCAATGATGGGATTGACTGGGATAGTTATATTCGATGAGTTGCCACCACTCGTAGGAGTAATAGTGAAAGTGGAAAATTGTTCCCACATGGGATCAACTGTATGATCCATTAGATTGGTTCCAGCTTGGTTTGGCCTTGGGAAATTAATCTCATCAATTACAGTACTTGCAGCAATATTCGTTGGATCAGGAGCATATGTGTTCTGGTATATATTTGGAATCGGATACGTGTTCGTATTCGGATTAACCATACTTAAATGATGATTTTCTAGTAGATCATCCATAACGACATTGAAATTACGAGACTTCTCTTCCAAATCAGGTACTTCTTTTTCGCCAAGATCATGTATGTCAGGGCAGCACCAATGCCCTTGTGATCGAGTTTCTACGATATCTCGGTCAACTTCTTTAGCCTTGTTCTTTTCAAGTTGTAGTTGGGTTTCCATTTGAACTAGTTCTTCGTTTAGTTGAGTCATTTGATTAAGGAGGTGGAGGTCTGTTTCAGTACTTACATGGTTTTGATTTCGGCCACGGTATTTGTTAGTAATGGTTTCTATATCAGGGTGGGCAAATAAATATGGTTTGCCACTTGGGGAAAAGAAGATAAGAAGAAGTTGGGCACCAATGAGTATGGCTAGTTCGCTAGCTTTCTTAAATAAACCAACACGCCTTTTAGAGAACGTAACATGAAGGTTATTCTCGTTTTCAATCTTTTCAATGTTTATCTTTTTCCGCCCTTTCCCTTTTCTAGCAGATTTGTTTTGTAGTGGATTCCATTGAGGTGGGTCATTTTGATCTGCATTCATCTTAAAAAGCGGAGATGGCGGGGGCAAGTTAAAAAAGAAGAAGAGATTTGTTATTGATGGTTTAGGCATGAATAAGGTGTGGTATTTATAGGTGCAAATGCACATCATAGGTGAATAGTCAAAGGATGAAGGGGATATTTCATTAAGTGCACCAGGTAATTAAGGAAAATTCACAACATTATTGTTTTATTAATACAATTGTTCATTTTATCACCTACAGAATAATGGAATAAATGTAGCATTTAATTCTATTTTTGTAATGAAGAAATGAGCATCTTACATTTTTTACTAAATAATGATCGGGATGCAATATTTCATAGTTGTGCATGAAAGTTGTGGTTTATGATTCTTTTAATTTACATCGATATAATTGTGAATTATATGGCAATTCGCATTAAGTTATAAAGTTGTTTTTCGCGATACTGCAAATGGATAAAATTTTGTATATGATTCTCAATTAATACGAGGACCAATAAATAACTTACTAATTAAGACTTTTTTCCAAGAATGTGCAATCGGTATATATATATATATATGATTGCCGGTAAATATTTTTATAAATTTAATGATCGGATATCAAACCGTAATAAACAAAACTAATACGGATGGACATAAGAGTTGACCGATGTGGTATTTGTATTTAAATCTCGAGATACAAAATCGTAATAAACAAAACTAAGGAGGATGGACACTAACATGTAACCGATGTGGGATTTAAAGTTCCACCTATAGTTTCTAGAAAGTCATTTCTAGATAAATTAGAAAATTTAATATGTGATAACTTGAAAGAATGAAATAATAGGATATTAAATTTTGGCCAAAGTTATTCTATTCCATCTCCACCTCTCATTTGACTATGAATCTAACTTATGTGTTGTAGGAGAATGTTTGCTACGCATGGTGTGGCGCGACTCAACTCAATTGGGTTGTGCTAGGGTTCAGTGTAAGAACGAATGGTTTTTCGTTGTATGTAATTATGATCCTCCGGGGAATGTCCTTATTAGTTAGCTGGCAAGAACCATGTTTTATGAATCTTTTATCGAACTTTAAATTTATAATAAAATAAATAAATATTTTTTAGTTCTGATGTAAGTAGGATGTCTTTTGGATTTAATCAAACAACAAACGATCTGGGAGTCATATTATTTTATCCTTTGCACTATTCGGTCCGAGCTATATATATACAGTCTAGTAGATAAAAAAAATCATGGGTATGGAAAATTGAAGTTAAGAAGAAAAAATGAAATGCCCATTAACAAATTACATGCCTATAATTTTCGATGGGTGAAGCCAAACCGTTCAACATAATTTTCCGCTTATAATATGTTGTAGTCACTTTTTGTACGGAAATATTAAACATTCAAGTTGTCATTTCCTGTGGAATATTAAGATTTTCCCCAATTTGTGAGGTTCAATTAAATAAATTTTTTTTGTTATTGTGATTTATATGGAAATGGATAAAATTTTGTATAGGATTCTCAATTAATACGAGGACCAATAAATAATTTACTAATTAAGACTTTTTTTTTCCAAGAATGAGCAATCGGTCCATGTAAACCGATATATATATATATATATATATATATGATTGCCGGTAAGTATTTATAAATTCAATGATCGGATCAAACCATAATAAACAAAACTAATATGGATGGACACTAAGAGTTAACCGATGTGGGATTTGAATTTAAATTTCGAGATACAAAATCGTAATAAATAAAACTAATGAGGATGGACACTAACATGTAATCGATGTTGGATTTGAATCCAAAATTTCGAGAAACAATAATCTGAATTGGTTAGGGACACATGGCCATATATTCGTTGAAATATCAAAGTTCCACCTATAGTTTCTAGAAAGTCATTTCTAGATAAATTAGAAAATTGAGTATATGATAGATAAAAAGAATGAAATAACAGGATATTGAATTTTGGTCAAAGTTATTCGAATAAAACTTTACCTGTGTTGGAGGAGAATGTATGCTATGCATGTTGTTTGGCGCGACTCAATTTGGGTTGTGCTAGTTCAGTGTAAGAATTATTGGTTTTTCGTTATATGTTATTATGAACCTCCAGGGAACGTCCTTATTAGCTGGCAAGAACCGTGTTTTATGAATCCTTTATCAATTTTTATATTTTTTAATAAAATAAATAAAAACCTACAAACAATCAGGGATGTATGTATTGGAGGTTATGAATACTTAACCGTTTTTCGTTGGGATAGATTAAATCAATGATGTATGTATTGGAGGTTAATTTAATTATATGTAATAGGGCTTTGTTACTTTATTCCGGATGGATCAATCTCAAGGAAGAACAATTACGTAAAGAACAATATGTAAGCAAGACGATGAATATGTAAATAGTATAGAAAAATCTTTTCTATTAGTTATGTTATCAGATTGGCCAAGTAAATAGGCGTGTGCTCTGATTTTGTTAGTTGTGTAATACAATGTTTAACTAGGTATTTATATGACAACAACCCTAGTTTTACAAGGAAACATAATCCTAATAGGACTAGGCATAGTAATCCTCGCGGAAGTCGGACATTACTCTTGATCGCCTAGGTTTGATAACGCAGATCGTACCGGGCAGTTCTTTAGCGAATTAGACTCCTGGTCGGTCCGAACGTACATGGACCAGTTATCCGATTATTATAAGGGGTGCGAAATAGCCCCCATCAGTACTCCCTCACTTCTTCGAGCGCATATGTAGTAGAAGCTCGTAGAAGTAGATGGTCGATTACGACTGCATTATCTTTGAATTGTGCCTCGTTAAAAACCTTATTTAGGAAAAAACCCTGTGGGAAAAAATCCTAAGTAAGGAAAAGAGTGCTACGCTTCATAGATAGTCGTTTTGTCGTTCCATTCTTGAACCGCTACGTGTCACTTTAGGAAACGTTTCGACTTTCGCCACTTGGCGGGAATGTGATCAGTCGTGAGATGTTTGAAACGTCTTTTTATCTCTCTTTATAAATAGGTGATCGTTATCTCAGTCATCTTTTACTTTCTACTTCCCATATTTTCGCAGTCATTTTCTTATTCGCTCATTTCTTTTTCAATTTACCTTTATCGACTCGTATCTTTCGAGGATCCCAAAAATGGCTTCCATTTCAAGAAAATCTTCCTTGTCAACCAAGGAAAGAGTCACTGCTAATATCGAGGAGGAGGTACCCCCGAGCCCTTCGACTGAGCAGCCAGGGACGACAGAATTCACTATTCCGGATAATGACACCTTTAGCGTGCAAATTATAACTGATACGGATGTTGCTGCTAGGGCCAAAAAGGGCAAGGGCTCAGTTCCTCAAATTTCTGAACCGGTCGAGGACCTTGCTTGTGCTTATACTGAGGAAACTTTCCACGAGGTCAGGGATAATTATGCGAAATATTTTTCGAAAGGTTCTAAGATTATTCTTCCTTCTCCTTCTGATAGGGTTTCTTCCCCACCGGAGGGTTGTCGAGCTTTTTACACAGCTAATTTTAATTACGGTTTGCGTCTTTCCTTGTCCGCCTTATTTCTTGACATTTTAAAAATATTTAGCGTATCCTTGACGCAATTAGTCCCAAATTCGGTGGCCTTTGTGGTATCTTTTTCCGTTTTGATGATAGCGAAAGGATTTCAGCCTTCTTTTCGTAATTTTACACAACTGTTCTGCTTTAACATTTCTAGTTCTTCCAACAGCGGATACTTTTTTACCAACCAGAAGACTAGTCGCTCCATCTTCGACTCCCCAGTTTCAAGTAATCCTTTTTGGAAATCTCATTTTTTCTTTGTACAACCACCTTCCCATCTTTGTTTAGCGGATGGTTCAACTAGACCATTCTCGTGGGACCATGATTTCAAATGGATTTATGGCGGTCGCTTGGCGACTGGCGATTTCATCCCTGATGACCCCCAATTAATTAGTGAAATCCAGGGTATGCGCGTTGACAAGTACCAAAGTGCTCTTCTTATTGGCGAGGCCTTTCTTCGTAAGGCGGGATTGAGTCCTCATACTTTCCCCATTTCTTCCCCTTCTCAATCGCTGGGTGAGTATTTTATTTCAGCATTGAATTATTATAATTCCTTTTAGCAGTATATCTAACTTTAATTTTGTTTCATTTTCAGTTGTTATGGTAGAAAATTCTCGGCGCTCTCTCAAAGGAAAGATGGTTTTGTCTAAATCCACTAAAACCATAGAGAATCTCCCTATTGAGCAGAGGGCGTCTCGAAAAAGAAAATTGGAACAGAGCCACGGTTCCGAAGATAATAGAGATAAATCTCCGGATTCTTCCCAAGAATCTCCCGTCCGTCAGGGGACGGGATCTAGTTATCCTCCTTTCCAACTTTGAACTTCCCTTGGCATACGTGGATGCCGCAGCTGGTCGATGCCCCATCCAAACGATAAGCCAGTGGAGAGAAAAATGTATTATTATGGTCGTTCTGGCGAGGATCTATCTTTAGTTGGTGAGAGTCACCCGAAACCCACTCTTGTCGAGATGATCGAAGACCATTTACAGGGGAAGAGAGCTGCTGGTTATTCCGAGAATGACTCTTCGGCTCACGATGAGAGCGAGAATGCTATGGACAAGGCGACTCGTGTTCTTCTATCCGGTGTATTTACTCGCGATATGAATAAGCTCCTTCAGAAGGATCCTTTAGAGAAATTTCAGAGAGCTTCTCTTTACGCTGAAAAGATGATTTTTATTATGTACACTTGCTTGGCAATTTGTTTGATGAATATATTAGCTCAACAATTCATTCCCTTTATTACTTTCACTTTTAGACCAAGACTTGCTTGGCGTCGTATGCCTATGAAGCCGTTCTCTGGAAACAACAATGCGAATTTCTGGACGAGAGATACAAGGCTTTACTTCACAAAGCTCCTGGTTCAGAGGCTGGTCCCTCGACATCCTCTTCTCTCCCGCTACCGATCATAGAAACTCAGGCTACGGGGTCTGACGACCAGGAAATCATGGATAAAGTTTTGAAGATTTCCCGTACTCATGAGCAGGTCGATCAATTGGCTAAAGAGTTGGAAGATCATCAATTTCAGAGTACTACTCGGATTAGTGAGCTGGAATCTCAGGTAGCAAGTCTCCAGGCCTCATTGGAGGAGTATGATAGGGATCTTCCTCTTAGCGAACTCAAAAATCGTTATGGCAGGAATTCTGATGAGAGAGTGATTCGAGAGTTCCTTAGTTCTCCTGTTCATATGGCTTTGGTGCATCGAATGGTTGGTCCGCTCCTAGAGAGTACTTTCAAGAAGTCAATTCACCAGCTGGTTGCCCTGGAATTAATTGAAGATCGTCGAAAGGAATATTTCAAAGCAGCACACGTCAGCCTGAATCGCTATGGCGAGGAGTACTCTTCTTCTGAGCTGCCAGATGTCATCTACAAACAATTCCCATTGGCTCGTCTTGTCAAAGAGTTTGGGAAACCGTTGCCAATTCCTCCTTCGGATATCAATGATGAGGTCGACAATTCTTTTATCGATCCAGAGGAAGAGAAGGAGAATGTGGAGGCCATAAACGAAGGAGCGAACGGAGAAGAGGCCGCTGGTGAACAGGGAGTTCCAAATGGCGACGAGGTTGTATGAAGCGGGAGCAATCCATTGATTCTGGAAACAACCCTTATGATAATTTAGTTTGTAATATTACCTTTTCATTCTTTTGTTCAATAGACGGTTCATATTCTGACAGTTACGTCTTTTCGACTTCTCTGTTAACAATAATTTAGACAAGTTATTAACTTTGCCATAATCATTATGATTATGTCTTTTTCAATTCTTGTAGCCGTTCATAGGTTAGTTTCTGTGATTCGCGCCCATTCTTTGGGTCTCCTGCGTCTTTTCGTATATTATAAATACATGCGGTAAAATTTTACTCGGTATTTACCACTTTTACTCAACTTATCCTGAATACTCTCTCGTTAGAAGGTCGATAAGTTTCCTCGATAATTAAATTTTCTTTTCAATTTCCGAGCATGAGTAATCTTTTTGGCAACACTTCAAAGCGTCCATCCCGTGAGGGTAATAGAAATATTAGACCTAAAAGGTCTCGTACAGAGGGGCCTTCTATAGATCCATCTTGTTCATCCTTAACTAGAAGATCGGAGATCGAGACTCCCATTATTCCTTCTGAAGCTCCCCCGTCATTAGTTCAACTTTTGTTCAACCAGATTTCCCTATTTCTGGTGAGGTCGAGAAGAGACCCTCCCCTGGTCGGGTGGCCTTTGGCGATATGTCCAACATGGAGCAAACTTTTAATATACCTATTTCTTCAGGTGTTTCTTCCTTTGAGCATGGCTTACATGAACGGGTTCCTGATAACTCCGTTCCTTCTTCTACTTCTACCGTCCTGCTTGTTGGCGGTCGTCAAAGGGAAGATGCCACAGGGGCAGTTGGTGGAGATTCTTTTTTGGATTCGTCCTTGACACAATCTGTTCCCCAAGACTTTTCAGATTGTTTATTTAATGATACAACTATTGTGACTACTTCTTTTGAAGCAGGCGGGCCTTCTGGAGGTCGTCCAGGCTCTAGGTCCGGTCGGCAGACCGTTATCTCTGCTTCGGGCAAGGAGACTTTCATGAGTCCAAGTGAGAGGGAATCCCCTCGTTTGTTAGACGACCGTTGTATTCTTGAACAGGTTAGGGATATTATGGAGTCGGTGAATCCTCGTCCTGATGGTGTTTCCCGCAATAGTGAACTGCCCGGCTCTCTTGAGCCCGGTGCTTTGTCCTGGGACATGGGTCTAAGCACTATCTTGCCCGGCGAGTTGAGGAAGCACGAAGGTACTTCCAATGTTCGCCTCGTTCAGTCGCTGGTTAAATTATGCGAGCAGGTAACCATACTTTTTGTCTATATTTCTTGCTTTATCTTGATTGTCTTGTTACGTATGAGCTTTTTTCTTTTTCAGGCCAAGTACTTTGCGCTGCAGCTGGGTGTGCAGAATGATGATCTGTGGATTAGTAGGGAGGGCCATAAACGTCATTTGGAATCGGAGACGGCGAAGGTCACAGGGCAGACTCTCCAGCTCAGACTTCTCAATGATGACCTTGAGAAGGAGAAAAATTACTTGGTTCAGGCTCACGCCCTTGCAGAGGAATCTCGTCGGCAGGCATATGAACAAGGTTATGATGCTGGTTATCTAAAACGTCAGGAGTAATTGCTGGCGTTTGTGGGTAACGCGACTCCTCGCAGGGGTGCTTCTGCTAGTCATCCCGGTGATAGCAACCCATCTCAGTGAACTGTTCTGGTCTAGCTGTTATAGTTGGAATGCTCTTTTCTTTTCTTTTTTTTTTTGTAGGCCCCAACCTTTATGTGGTTGTCGTGGCTAAATATTTCAAGATGTAAAGCAAAGTTAATGACTATTATGATCTTTTATGACCAAATTTATGCTTTGATTGATTTCAGTCCATAGATATATTTTGATAAATTATGTCTTGCACAATTTATCGTTATATATGAAAAAATAAAAAAGGGGGCGTGTGCCAGGAGATTTTAGCAGACTTATCTGACATTATTTTCCTGGGAGATTACCATTTCTTGATAAAGTAGCTCTTTCTGGCTTGATCAGTCTTGAATAGCTGAACGAAGTAGTATTTCTTCTGCAAATCAAACTTTTAATCAAGTGTAAGTATGATGATCGACCTAGCATGGTCCCTTAGGCTTGTTCCGAAGTCACTTTTGACATTAGAATGTGGACTATAGGTTGTCCATGTAGATAATTCATTGAATAATTGTGAAGGAATGCTTAGCACTTTTGTCGATGATCAATCAATGTTTTGCAGAATTTTCCATTTGCCACAGACATCTTATATAAGGGCGTGGTTATTTCCTTAGTGTGAACATGACGCCCTTGTTTAAAAGTCTAAGCTCGTAGAAGGAATACCGTTTCAATCATCTTCTTAAAATTCATGTTTCTTTGCACTAATTGTGAGTTCCATGTTCCTCAAATAAAGCACCGGTGTATCAACATATTTATTCTTTGATATGGGAGGAATTGGAAAATGTAGAGTCATTACTTAGATCCAGCTTGTTCGACCTCCTTAAGCAATTCTTTGGAATGTTAGGCAGTGACGATTTTGTAAGCTGGAATGTTGATGTTTATTCCTCTAATTTTCGTGTCAAATTTCTTGGATTCCAGCGGAGGTCTAATATGTCTTTAATTAATAATCTTCCATGTGATATATGAGGCAGTGACGACCTCGTATGCCGGAGTATGAGATCTTATACTTCTAAACGAGCTAACACTTGTCATAGTGGTGTACACTTATATGTATATGTCGAGGATCTCTTGCTCTTTATCGAGCGACTAGCATTTGTAAGTGTATAAGCTTTTTCAGTCTGGAGCTCTTTAGATCCACTTTATGTTTGTGTTGATCGCTTCGATCTTGATTATCTTTTATAATCGAATAGTCTTTTCGACCATAGAGGAGCCGTTCCAACTTACTCGCATTAATTACTGGGAGTCAAAACGTCGCATTTTCATCCCTTGATCAGGGCTCTATCTGACCGTTGGATTAACGTCACGCTTTCCCTATAAATAGGGATTCAGTTTTATTCCATATATATTCACATCATACGAAATGAATATATCATATACTGTGGACTTCATCTTGCCCAGTGATCCCATATCCTTCAAAAAGTCTCATTATCGCGAATCCTTATCATATGATAATTCAAATATCATTTTCCTTGTACTGACAAGTCCCATTGATGCCCTACCTAGTACTAACGGGTCCCATGTGGCCTCTGCCTTTGTCTTCACAGGTTTGAGGTCCGTGGTTTCTGTCTGCACATGGTGGGTTCATATTTACCAGGCACCGCCGCTCTTCAATGTTACCTCCGGATTGATAGACCGCCGGGGTGTGCTGGTAATTTTTCACTTTTTGCGACGGTCCCGAAGAGATGCTGCTTAAGAGTAAAAATCAACCCCATTATACAAGCAGTATCTCCTTCTGGGCGAGTGGCCGTTTACGGGCATCTGGCCAGAAATGTTCATTTCGTCTGGAAGAACATTTGATCTTCAGAGCCTGACCATCGAACCAAAGAAGTCGACCATCCTGAGCAGCATGCTTCTTAGGTGGTCAATTCCAACCATCGAGGTACTAGGGAGAAGATTGATGTTTCTGTGGACATTGTCGTGAAGAGCACCGATCCATAGAATAGGATTATTTTATCTAAACAGTCGTAGCGATGTGTAGAAAGTTCTTGTATTCTGGTCGAAGCGTCGTATGTAATTTTATACTTGTTCTCCGAACTCAGATGAATAAAACTTTAGTATTTATTTACCTTGATATTTTTTGTTGTTGATTTCTTCTCAATCTGCTCTTATCGACATCAAGGAGCGATGACTTTTGCTCGATTTATACTTAACTCTTTTAGGGATTCTTTTACCAAATCTTTTGGCTTGTAACCTATTTTTGATTATTGATTATGAAATCGAGGAGCGTCTATTGAACGGATCAATTTATACTCAACTTTTTTTTAATACTTAGGTTTTATATCATAACCTTTTTGATCGTTAGATATAAGATCGAGGAGCGTTTATTGAGCGGATCAATTTATATTCAACTCTTTTTTAGTACTCAGGTTTTATATCACAACCTTTTCTTGATCGTTAGGCATAAGATCGAGGAGCGTTTATTGAGCGGATCAATTTATACTCAACTCTTTTTTAATACTTAGGTTTTATATCATAACCTTTTTTGATCGTTAGATATAAGATCGAGGAGCGTTTATTGAGCGGATCAATTTATACTCAACTCTTTTTTAATGCTCCGGTCTATTAACCTTTTTATGGAGATCGAGGAGTGTTTATTGAGCGAATCAATTTTACTCAACTCGTTTTGCTGTTATACAGGTCGAGGAGTGCTTATTGAGCGAATTAATTTTACTCAACTCGTTTTAAGACTTAGGTTTATTAACCTTTTTATGGAGATCGAGGAGTGTTTATTGAGCGAATCAATTTATTCAACTCGTTTTGCTGTTATACAGGCCGAGGAGTGCTTATTGAGCGAATCAATTTTACTCAACTCGTTTTAATACTAAGGTTTATTAACCTTTTTATGGAGATTGAGGAGTGTTTATTGAGCGAATCAATTTTACTCAACTCTTTTAGCCATTGCTGTTATACAGGTCAAGGAGTGCTTATTGAGCGAATCAATTTTACTCAACTCGTTTTAAGACTTAGGTTTACTAACCTTTTATGGAGATTGAGGAGTGTTTATTGAGCGAATCAATTTTACTCAACTAGATTTAAGTCTTTGGCGCTAATTCATGTGAATCCTTGATTCATAATTTATTGATAAGAGTTTCGAGAATGAATCTCAGGCCAAGGCCTTTATTACAATGGAAAATACGAAAAATAAAGTAAACAAAATTTAAAAGAAAGTAATAAGGATGATTTCTAGGATTTATTTTCCATAGTATCTCCTTAGGTTGACTGCATTCCAGGTTCGAGGTAAGGGGGTTCCGTCCAAGTGTGCGATTTTGTATGCACCTTTCTTTCCTACGTTAATGACCACGTACGGTCTATCCCAATTATGTTGTAATTTTCCCACATGCTTGGATACCTCCACCTTTTTTAGCACCAAGTCCCCTTCTTTGAAGGTTCGTATGCATACTTTTTGACTGTATGCTTTCTCCATATTTGATTTAGCGACTTGCAATTGTATGGCCGCTTTTTCTCTTAATGCTTCTGTCAGGTCTATATCACTTTCTCTTGCTTTTTTGTTTTCCTGGTCATCATACATTTCAATTCTCGGTGTTGGGATTAGCGTTTCGACCGGAATTACTGCTTCCGAGCCATATACTAGATTGAATGGGGTCTCCCCGGTTGAGGCTCTGTGATCTTACGTGTTTTCGTTGGTTCGATCAAGAGTGGGATGTACGATTATAATAACAACAAATAAAGTAAAGTAATGATCAAATGTAATTGTATTCGAATTGAATGAGTACAAATACAAGAATTCAAAAAGGTCCTATTCGAGCATTATTGGATGCCGTACAAGCTAGAGGGCGAAATACATATGATAGAACTCGACCTATAATCCGAGCAGTTTTGGACTGTAGCTTCGAGGAGAGAGCACCTGGGAAGTTGTGTCCAGCATCATAAATGCATGGGGTATTTATAGCTGAAAATGGGGTTCATGTGGTCTACCTGCAGACAAGAAATTCTTCGGCCCATTATCTTGGATTTGGAGCTTGGCCCAACAGTAGCTTTGGATCTTGGGCTGCCTTGCACGGATAATATTCATGCACCAGGGTCGAACTCGACTTCCGAGATAAGCACCGCTTCGATCTCCTCTATTAAAGAAAAGCAGGACCCAAGATTTCCCTCATCAATACTCCCCCACTTCTCGAGCGTAAAGTGGAGCTTAAGCTCGGAGAAGTAACTATATCCGAGGACAATGAAGGGAGATGAATCATCCTCAGCTTATTGTTTCGGGTATGCCTCATTAAAAACCTGGCTCGGAAAAACCCTTCTGGGATAAAAACCGGGTCAGGGAAAAAGAGTGCATACTTAAAGAGTTTCTTGATTGCGCAGTCTTTACATCGTCTTTGTTGTTTGTGAAGTGGATCTTTAATTTAGGAATTTTTAGAAAGTTTTAGGGGTCTTAGGTGCAATTTCTGAGAGTATGTTTTCAAGTTTTCCTTCAAGAGAGTCCAATCGTCGCGGTTACTCGGGGACTAATTTGCAATTTCCCATTTTGTCCCTCTATATATATAGTTATACCGAGGGTCGCTGTTCTTCTAAAATTTTAAGAAGAGAGCTATTGATCGGAGCAAAACAGGTCGATAAGTGAATTTGTTAGCCGTTTTCTAACAGTCATCTGATATTTGTTATGTCGAGTTCGGTAGATTCAAAAGGGAAATCTCCCTTGGAGGAGAATAAGGTCGATAACTGCAAAGGAAAAGAGGCTGTAGAGAATCGATTGTCTGGAAATGAGAATCCGCAAAACTCGGGTTCCGCCTCGAATAGCGGAGAGGAGCGGGAGTCAAGTTCTGACACTGGGAATAGCGAAGACGAAAATTCCGAAGAGGCAACAGTCTCTGAAAGGGAAGATACAGAAGATGGGCAGCTTCCTTTGGGTAATAATGAGCAGTATAAATATAGGCTAAACCGTAATGTGGTGATTACGATCTACGATTGGGAAGAGCCCTCGACTAGCGCAGCTCTAAATATGACTGAGGAGAGGGCAGATCAGATCGTCTGTTCTTATAAGGAGACGGACTTGGCGGAGTTGCAAAAAGAATTCGGTCAATATCTAGGCGCTGGTTTTTCAATAGTGCTTCCCTCCCCCGATCAACGAGTTACCAACCCTCCCGCCGGTTGCCAAGCCTTTTATTCCAAACATTTCCACTACGGCTTACGCATTCCCTTCCCTCCTCTAGTAGAAAACCTACTGGATGCTTTTAAATTGGCTCCCTGTCAGATTTTACCGAACTCAATCTGTCTAATCATAGCTTTTTGCGTATTGATGAAAGCTAAGGGGAAAAGGGCAGCTTTTCAGAATTTTTGGAGGATATTTCAAATAAGTTCTTCCACTTCTTCAAACGCAGGTTACGTATATTTTTCTCAGAGGCCGAAGATTTCGGTCTTATCGACCAATGTGAGTAGTAACCTGAAGGGATGGAAACGTGAGTTCTTCTTTGTCCGAGGGCCAGAGTCCCCACCTTCCGAAGAAAATTCCGAGCCAACTCCCTTCGAGTGGCCTGGCGTAAAGGAGTGGATATATGGGAGACGCTGGCTCGTGGGGAATATGAAAAATGAGATAACAGATGATTTTCTGCAATCTCTTCGTGCCGATCCTCATCAGACTGCTCTAATGACTCAAGAGGCAGTTTTGCGATTGGCCGAGCTCAGTAATTGCACTTTTCCTGCCGATCCGATCGTCTTTGGGGAAGCTCAGATCGATCCTGCTAACCCCCCTTCCACGTTAGCTGATGTTGTTGACAAATTCCGTACCTCGATATCTGGCCCCCACGTTGCTTCCTTTTCGAAAGGTAACAAAGGTCGACCTCGTCCTCAAACATCAAAGAATCTTCGAAAAACGAAAAAATCTAAGGCCCCCATCGGGATCGCGTCGACCTCAAACGCTTTAATAATTGTTCCCCCGATTTCCCAGGTAGGAACCTCCCGGCCTAGGGCCGAGGTGGAGGGGTCCTCCGAATTCCAGGGTCCTGAAATCCTTCGATCAGTTTTTCCGAACGTCTCCTCCAACCCGAATGACGAGGGGTTCAGTAATTATACTCTCCTGGAGGATCGTGCCAGAGAGATTTTGCAGGCCAGGGCGAATCGCAAAAGAAATAGCAATGTCTGTGAGTCTTCTAGGAGAGTCAAGCCTTTTGCTCGAGGGCCGAACCCTGTACCATGTCGGGCTGGTCATTCCGAGCCAGATTTGGTGGATTTTATCGAGGATCATCTGCAAGGACCGAGGGCGGCCGGATACCCGGATTGTGGGACCATCGAATCTGATTTGGGTTCCGAGGGTGAGCACACGGTGGATAAGTCTCTCCGGATGTTTTTGGCCGGGAGATTCAGGGATGATACTATTCAATCTTTTGTTAAAAAAGATTTTGAGATATTTGGCGATTATGCCCACGCTCATCAGATGGTACTTTCTAATTCCGAAAATTTCCGGCTTTTCCTTATAATCCTTATCTCGAGCTCTTACGTATCTTTTTTCTTTACAGGCTGGGGACCTATTTACTCAAAATGCTCTTCGACTGTCCTTATTGAGTGAAGAGTCTCAGGCAGTGCAGAAGGCCTTGTGCAATGTTCTGAAGGATGAAGCTGCGAAGACCAGTCAGCTAGAGGATATCAAGATCAAGTTGTCTGAGGTCGAGATTGAGCTCGAGAGAACTAGGAAAGAGTTGGAAATAAAAAAGGCCTTGGAGGATGAAGTGGTGAAGTTAAAGCAGGAGCTTGAGCAAGCTAAAATATCTGCCGAACAATCTTATGATCGGGGTCGAGTCGAAGCCAGGCTTCCTACCGTAAGGGAGTTTCTAAAATCTCCGATCCACGATGCCTTGGTTCGATTACGGTCGGGAGCAATTAATCAATCCTTCTATTTTAAAGGAGCTCAGCATCTCCTTGCAGCTGCTAAAATTGAAGGTGCCCTTGACGACTTCCTTCCTAAGATGGATCCTTATAAAAATATCTATGGTGAAGACTATAAGGCGTCTTCCCTTCCTCCTAAGCTCGAAGAATTTTCAACTCACGAGTTTGCTCCTTTCCTTGAGGAATTCGGCGCGCCGATGCCCAATCCTGATGAGCTCGAAGCCCAATCCGAAAGCGAAGATGTGGATATTGAAGGGGATTCCCGCGATCAGAGAGTACAAGGCACTCCTTCCGGTTCGAGCCGATCTGCGTCCGGCGCACGAAGTCATAATGAAGAAAGCAGCAGCTCAAGTGAAGATGACTCTGACAGTTCGGAAAGTGGTTCTAGCGAATCGGAGAAACGAGGTGGATCGGACCGCAGTTCGGGCGTGAAGGAGTCTAACCCATAATCATTGCTATGTAATAGGATTGGCTTAGTGCAACAATGTACTTATGATCTTTTGTCCTCGCCTATTTAGTGGATTCTTGTATTTGAATTTCTTTCTTTTATACTGTTTACGTTATTGCTTGTTTGGACTTCTCGTTAAGTTTAATGATGTCAGCTTCGCGTACTCGGTTACGTCACTGGGCCTTTCTTGGGAGCAGTGCTTTACCAATCATTGCAGTTTGCATCGTACCGTTTTCTTATAAATAGCTAGGCCATTTTACGTTGCCTTTGCACTGATATTGCTCACAGTGTTCGGAGCTTCCTTAAAATTATCTCGGTTGGATCTTTAGCCGTAAATCGAGAGATGAATAAGAACCCGAACGCTCTCGTGATTTTTCCCGCGCCTTTTTCCAGACCGAGTGATAGTAGGAAAATAAGGAAAAGAAGGCGATCACCAATCAAATCTATTAGTTCAGATCAGCCAAATCTTCATGGGGAAAACAAATCACCGATCATTACCCTTTCTTCGTGCTTGAAATCTGGGGACTCAAATAAGAGAACTAAAAGGGTTTCTTTTGTGGATGAAGTAACTGGGCGCTCCTCTTCCCAATCTGTTCCTTCGTTGGTCGGAGGATCTTTGCTTGGAAAAAATGGGACTCGTTTTGATGCAATGTGTCATGAGAAACCTGACTTGAGTCTTCTTCGGGCCGATGTTTCTATCTCCGAGGCGGTCTTCTCGACTGGAGAATATTCCTCGTTCCTATTTCATTCTGGGTCGGAATCCCTTACTCAGGTAAATCTTTCTAACTTCTTTGTCATGGCTCTCTAATTCCTTTATTTCTGCTATGATGTGTTTCCTTATAAGTTCAGGCTAGCAAAGTCTTCTCTAAGCTTTATGCATTGGCCAATCACGAGATCGAACAACGGGCTTCCATTTCGCTCGAGCTGATCGTTAAAAAGATGGAGTTGGAACGCGCGCTGGAAGCTAATAGATTTTTTAAGGAGAGATTGTCTCAGGATAAGTTGAGTTCGGAAATAGAGAGACTCAAAGATATTTATGAACGCGAGAAGAGATACTCCGAGCTCCGTGAGAGAGAAGCTTACATTCGCGGGTATGCTGATCGTAGTGCTGAAGTTCGAAAAATCCTTTCCGAAAATAATTTCGTTTAGTAATACTGTGGTTCTTTTCTAATATTTCTCTTTGTAACACCAACCTTATTGTAACGGTTTTTCTTTCTTGTTGTAGTATAACCCTTGTTGTAATAATATTTGCTCGGAATAATATTCTCCGTCTCTCTCTTTTCCCCTTTTTTTTTTTTTTTTTTTTTTTTTTTTTTTTTTTTTGTAACGCCATCCGCGGTTTTCATTTTTTTTTAATAGAATGCCTGTTTTAACCTAAGGGGTATAGCAGAGGTTTTCACCCTTGGTCGTTTTTAGAGCATTTTTAGCCCTTGGGTCATAGCAGAGGCTTTCACCCATTTAATATTTTCGATCTAAGGGGCATAGCAGAGGCTTTCACCCTTAGTCGTTTTTAGAGCATTTTTAGCCCTTGGGTCATAGCAGAGGCTTTCACCCATTTAATATTTTCGATCTAAGGGGCATAGCAGAGGCTTTCACCCTTAGTCGTTTTTAGAGCATTTTTAGCCCTTGGGTCATAGCAGAGGCTTTCACCCATTTAATATTTTCGATCTAAGGGGCATAGCAGAGGCTTTCACCCTTAGTCGTTTTTAGAGCATTTTTAGCCCTTGGGTCATAGCAGAGGCTTTCACCCATTTAATATTTTCGATCTAAGGGGCATAGCAGAGGCTTTCACCCTTAGTCGTTTTTAGAGCATTTTTAGCCCTTGGGTCATAGCAGAGGCTTTCACCCATTTAATATTTTCGATCTAAGGGGCATAGCAGAGGCTTTCACCCTTAGTCGTTTTTAGAGCATTTTTAGCCCTTGGGTCATAGCAGAGGCTTTCACCCATTTAATATTTTCGATCTAAGGGGCATAGCAGAGGCTTTCACCCTTAGTCGTTTTTAGAGCATTTTTAGCCCTTGGGTCATAGCAGAGGCTTTCACCCATTTAATATTTTTGAGAAAAGTAGAGATTGGCAATATAGATTGAGAATATCAATAATACGATAAATAAGTAAGAATGTAGACGAAATATGCTTTCATTGGATAAATAGTCTGAACAAACGTTCTTCAAATACTCCAATTCTTCATTAAATACATATAATTCGCCGAATAGTAGCAGTCAAAAGAAAACGGAATAAAATAGCTAACAAGTAGAAACCTCTATTGTTTCTATCTTCCATAATATCTTCTTAAATTGACCGCATTCCAAGCTCGAGGCAGTATTTCTCCGTTAGGGCGTGCAATCTTATAAGACCCTTTCTTTCCAACCTCTACGATCACGAATGGACCCTCCCAATTGGGTTGTAGTTTTCCTACGTGCTTTGATACTTCCACTTTTTTGAGCACTAGATCCCCTATTTTGAAGGATCGAACCCTCACACTTCGATTATAAGCCTTTTCCATATTGGCCTTGGCGGCTTGAATTTTCAACTTCGCGCGGTCCCTACGAGCATCCGCGTGATCAACTTCCACTTGCCTCAGGGATTGGTTTTCTTCAGGATCGTAAAATTCGACCCTGGGGGAAGGTATAAGATTTTCGACTGGAATAACAGCCTCCGACCCATAAACCAAACTAAATGGAGTTTCTCCGGTTGCCGCTTTGACTGTTGTTCTGTTGGCCCATAATACTCCTGGTAGCTCATCCAGCCATTTTCCCTTTGCTTCCGATAAGCGCTTCTCCAGAGATCGAACAATTTCCCGGTTCACTACTTCAGTTTGTCCGTTTGCCTGAGGGTGGCCAACGGACGCAAAGTTCTGTTGTATTCCAAAATTTTCACACCAATCCGTGATCCTTTTTCCTGCAAACTGCGTTCCGTTATCTGATATTAAAACCCTGGGAATTCCGAATCTGCAGACTATATTTTTCCATAAAAAATTAATAACTTGAAATTGGGTGATCTTTGTCAAGGCAACACATTCGACCCACTTGCTGAAATATTCCACAGCTACAAGTACGTAATTTTTTCTGGCTCGCGCTGTTGGGAAAGGTCCTACAATATCGATGCCCCATTTGTCGAAGGGCCAACAAATAGGGATCGAATGCATATGTTCGGCCGGTTGGTGTATTAAATTCGAATGAATTTGACAGTGATGGCACTTTTTCACATATTCGACAGAATCAGAAAAGAGTGTAGGCCAATAATATCCAGATCTTGAGCATTTAAGAGCTAACGCTCGAGCTCCACAATGACTTCCTGCTTCCCCTTCATGAACTTCCCTTAAAATGACATTGTAGTGTGACTCGTGGATACATTTCAATAGAATTCCCGAAGAGGACCGCTTATAGAGTTGATCGTCCATCAAAGTAAATGATGGCGCTCTATATTTGATTCTCCGAGCCTCATTTGCATCATCCGGCAGTTTTCCATCCTTAAGATAGGCGATAAGAGGGTCGCTCCATGATCTACTTGGCTCTTCGATTTCCATAACTCCAACAGCAGGGTGTGCATCTAACTCGATCGCAGACGTATTCGATAGCAGCCAAGTAATTGTTCTCTCAGTCTTCCCATCGGCCAGTCCTGTAAATTTTGACAATATATCGGCCCAGAGATTCTCTTCCCTTGGTATCGGTTGAATGTCAAACTTATCGAACTCCGAGATCAACTTCTTCGCTTTGTTCAGATATTTAATCATGTTGAATTCTCTGGCCTCGTAAGTGCCTTTTACCTGTCTGTGAACAAGTTCCGAATCCGTTAGTACGATGATCGATTTTACCTTTGCCTTGATGGCCATCTCTAATCCAGCTATCAATGCTTCATATTCGGCCTCATTGTTGGTGACAACAAAGTCCAAAGTTATCGCATAGCTCAGATCTTCAGCATTGGGCCCTTGGAAGTGAATCCCGGCCCCACCACCTTCCTTGGTCGAAGATCCGTCCACGTGCATCAGCCAAACTTGATCGTTTGCTTCCTCCACCATACATAATTCCGAGGTTGTTCCTTCTTTCTCGTTCGATATGTTGGTTGATTCAAGCACAAAATCAGCAAGCACTTGCGCCTTGATGGTGACTCGTGGTCGGTATTCAATTTCGAATTGGCTGAGCTCGACCGCCCACTTTATTAACCTTCCTGAAGCTTCTGGCTTGGACAAAACCTGCCTTAAAGGTTGGTTAGTTAAAACAATGATTTTGTACGTTTGAAAATAGGGCCTTAATCTCCGGGCTGCCACAATTAAGGCAAGTGCAAATTTTTCAATCTCCATATAATTCTTTTCGGCACCCTGCAACAATTTACTCAAATAGTAAACTGGTTTGTGCTCAGCTTTATCTAGCATGACCAGAACCGAGCTAATGGCTTCTTCTGATACAGCTATGTACAAATATAGGGGCTCCCCTTCAGATGGTTTCGCTAGCATGGGTGTCGAAGTCAAATATGCCTTCAGTTCTTCGAAAGCCTTGTCGCATTCAGCGTTCCACTCGAAGTTCTTAGATTTACGCAATAGTCTGAAGAAAGGTAAGCTTTTGTCAGCGGATCTGGAGATGAATCTATTCAATGAGATAATTTTTCCGATCAAACTTTGGACGTCCGAAAGTTTCCTCGGTGGATGGAGGTCAGTGATCGCTCGGATTTTTTCTGGATTAGCTTCGATCCCCCTTTCATGAACTAAATACCCAAGGAATTTTCCCGATCGCACCCCAAATGTGCATTTTGCTGGGTTTAACTTCAATCCATATTTCCTCAAAATTTTGAAGCACCTATCGAGATGATTAATATGATCCTCTTCGGACATAATTTTTACGAGCATGTCGTCTACATATACTTCCATGATTTCCCCTATTAACTCTTTGAACATCATATTGACCAGCCTCTGATATGTTGCACCGGCGTTCCTTAAACCGAAGGGCATAACGATGAAACAGTATACCCCTCGTTCGGTGATAAATGCCGTTTTGTCCTGATCTCTTTCGTTCATGAAGATCTGATAAAATCCTTGAAATGCATCCATCATGCTAAATAATACAAATCCTGCAGTGGAGTCTACGAGCATGTCGATTCGAGGCAAAGGGTAAGGGTCCCTTGGACATAGTTTGTTTAAGTCGGTGAAATCATTGCACATTCTCCACTTGTTCTCGATCTTTTCTCCCTTGGAGACTAATACCACGTTGCATAGCCATTCCGTGAATTTTATCTCCTTGATTTGCCCTGCTGCTAACAACCTATCGACCTCTGCATTAATTATCTTGTCTTTCTCTCGTCCGTGATTACGCTTCTTCTGCCTCACGGGTCTGGCCTTTGGGTCAATATTCAGGGAATGCGTTATCACTCGCGGGTCGATTCCTACTATGTCGTCCGAACTCCATGCGAAGACATCCATGTTTTTCTGCAAGAATCCGATGAGCTTTGCCTCCATGCAATTACTTAGCTCCGTTCCTATTTTTGTGAATTTTTCTGGAGATCCAGGTACCAAGTTCACCTTTTTGTGATCAGGTGCTTGTACACTCATGTCAACGATCTTCCCTTTCTTTCCATCCAGTCTTTCATAATCAGGAATTGGGGTTCCGGAGTTAGTGACTAACTCAGTTATTTTTCTTTTGTTAGGGACCTCAGGCTCCACCTTTTCCTTGATGGTCAAGGACGAACTATAACATTCCCAAGCCATGTACTGGTCGTTCCTCATCTCGCCTACTCCTCCGTCAGTTGGGAACTTTATCTTCTGATGGTAAGTGGATACGATGGCCTTAAAAGTATTCAGAGCGGGTCTTCCCAAGATGGCATTGTAGGCGAACGGTGTATCCACCACTAGGAACTTGATCATTCTCGTGACATTCTTTGGTTTTGATCCTAGAGTGGTACTCAGAAGTATGGTTCCGAGTGGAGTGATCTCCGATCCCCCGAAACCGATCAAAGGGGTGGTTACCTTATCCAAATATGGATGACAGAGTTTCATTCTCGTAAGAGCTTCTGATGAAATTATGTTTGCCGAGCTCCCGTTATCGATCAGCACTCTCTTGACCTCGAAATTTGCAATTCTTAGTGTTAATACCATGGAAAAGTCTGGATCATCTTCATTCGTGTCCCAACTAACATCTGCGGGTCGATCCGCCTCACTAAAGCTGATGACTTGATTCTCCATTGATGGAAGCTCCAAAGACAGAACTTCCCTTTTTGTGGATACTCCTGTCCTGATTGACCTTAAAATCCTTTTCCTAGCATTCCTACTATCTCCACCCGCCGGTCCACCTGCGATCATGTTGATCACACCGTTCGATTGTTCTTCTGCCTGACCTTGAACCTGCCTCTGCCGAGCGATAAATTTTCTCGGACTACGGGATCTGTAGCGATTGTTGTAGTTGCCATTCTTAACAAATTCTTTTAGTTTTCCTTGGTTGATTAACTTTTCGATTTCGACCTTCAACTGATAACAATTCTCCGTACTGTGGCCTCTAGCTCGATGATATCGGCAGTACTGGTCATATCCGGGTGCGCCCGGCCTTGCCTGTGTGATTCTTTGGGCTTCCGGAATTAAATTCCCTTCTTCCAATACGGTCAACACCTCTTCTTTTGAGCTGTTGAGCTCAGTAAACTGAATTTTACCCGGCCTTGGGACTCGATTTCGATCATAGGGAGGTCCATATGAACTCGGTCCTTGGGGTGGCATATGCGGCTTAAAAGTGTTGATTCGCTGCCATACGGATCCTTTACTCGATCCTCCATAATCACTTGGTTTTGGGATCGGGGCCCTGTCTTGTTTTCTGTTGAGAAGAGACTTATCTAGATGTGAACTCTTCAATTTGTTCATCTCTTCCTGTATCATATACTTTTCAGCAATTTCCATTATCCGTTCGAAAGATTTAGGTTGCTTTCTGCATAACGCATTCCCAAACTGGGTGCTTCTAGTCAGCTCGAACATCAACGAGGACAGATATTCAATTTGCGGGGTATCCACTTTCAAGAGCTCAATACTAAATCTTGCCAGCCATTGCCTCAACGTCTCCCCTTCCAATTGTTTCACAGTGCCCAGATGATTCGCTGGCAGTCTTGGCTTCCTCTGGCTAGCGAATTGATGCTTCAGCTTATCGCAAAACTCTTCGAAAGAAAATATGGAGTTCGGGGGTAACTTTCCGAACCAATCGAGGGCAATCCCTTCAAAAGTGGTGACCATAATCTTGCAGTAGAAATTATCCGAGTGTCCATACAAGTTCATAACATTAACGAAGCTGTTAATGTGCTCGCCGGGGTCGGTAGTCCCGTTATACCGAGGGAGCCTGGTCGGCACCGTTTCTGTGTTTCTAGCTTCGCGTATTTCTTGACAAAAGGGTGAACACCTCATGATATTATTCGAGATCTCCCTCTCTCGTAGGTTTCCTCTAGTCAGGGAGTTCCCTGCTTGCCTAGCTGCTCGATGAGTGAAGGGAATCTCTATCATGGTATCCTGCTCTTCCAATTTTTTAGCCACCCTTTCCTGTATTATTTTCTCTAATTCAGATTCAGTGATTCTCTTGCTAATTGGTTTGTTTCTTCTTACAGCGCCGGCGGTGTGACTTTCCCCCACAACAGAATTTTCCAGATCGTGCACTAGTGCAGGTGGGTTTTCGGACTGGGCATTGGCTTTCGAAGGTGCCGCTCGACGCGGATGTGTCGATGGGGCATGCGACATATCATTTTCCTTTTGCAAGTTCGATGAAGGTATCTCTGGTCTTCCCTGAATCCCTGGTTGGTCTACAGGTGATTGATCTGCCCTTCCGCTGTTCAAGAATTCCCTGCACATTGTGCCTATTATAGATCTCAAGTCACCAATGGTCGTGTGTACTGGAATGTTATCTTGTGGAACCGCCTGTGGTGCCTCCGGTTGTTGTTGTGCGGCGCGTGACAGATTATCAGGTTCATTGTTAACGGAATTTTGTGCTCCCCCTGCATGGGAGGGCTCTCCTCTAACATACGTGTTCCTCCTCGTAGTAGGCATATTTCGATCTAATACTCGAATAAGGCCCCACGGTGGGCGCCAATTGATCTTACGTGTTTTCGTTGGTTCGATCAAGAGTGGGATGTACGATTATAATAACAACAAATAAAGTAAAGTAATGATCAAATGTAATTGTATTCGAATTGAATGAGTACAAATACAAGAATTCAAAAAGGTCCTATTCGAGCATTATTGGATGCCGTACAAGCTAGAGGGCGAAATACATATGATAGAACTCGACCTATAATCCGAGCAGTTTTGGACTGTAGCTTCGAGGAGAGAGCACCTGGGAAGTTGTGTCCAGCATCATAAATGCATGGGGTATTTATAGCTGAAAATGGGGTTCATGTGGTCTACCTGCAGACAAGAAATTCTTCGGCCCATTATCTTGGATTTGGAGCTTGGCCCAACAGTAGCTTTGGATCTTGGGCTGCCTTGCACGGATAATATTCATGCACCAGGGTCGAACTCGACTTCCGAGATAAGCACCGCTTCGATCTCCTCTATTAAAGAAAAGCAGGACCCAAGATTTCCCTCATCACTCTGACTGTCGTTCGATTAGCCAAAAGTACTCCGGGGAGTTCATCTAGCCATCTTTCTTTGGCTGCCCCTAGTCTTTTCTCCAAAGATTATATTATTTCTCGGTTCGCTACTTCAGTTTGTCCATTCGCTCTTGGATGTCCAACTGAAGTGAAGTTTTGCTGAATTCCCATCTTGGTACACCATTCCATTACTTGTTTTCCTGCAAATTGATGTTGGGTATTTTGGGAGTCTACTTCCGGGATCCCAAGTAAGGTCGAGCATTGGCGATCCCCGACCATACAGAAGCAATATCGAGGTCGAACAAGCAATGTTTCGATCCAACCTTGTGAATGGAGTTTTATGACCTATGATTACTATTGGGCCAACCATAGGCCCAAGCCTAGGAACCTCGTAACATATACGTACGGACAGTCCAAGAAGCTTAATTTCCTCAGCTATAAATACTGCAGACATTAATGAAGGAGACACGCTTTCCCAGGTGCACTCAGCTCGAAGCTGCTACTCGGATAGATAGATTTGGTCATCTTTACATGTATTTCGCACTCTAGCTTGTACGGCATCCTATAATGCTAAAATAGGATCCTCAATACTTGTAATCTATACCTCAACGTTCGGAATATACATATACATTGATATTTCTCTTATTTTATAGCATTGACATTATTTATATTATATTATTATTATCGATCATACTACGAAATCCCGTAAGATCAATTGACGCCCACCGTGAGGCCTTATTTGGGTGTTAGATCGAAAAATGCCTACTACAAGGATGAATACATATAACCGAGGAGAATCACCCCACGCTGCGGGGGTTCAAAGTTCAGTTAACAGTGAAGCCTGGTAATCTATCCAGAGCGGCTCAACAACCAGAAGTTCGGCCTATCCTTCACCAGGACAAGGCTCTGACCCACATGGCCCTCGCCGATCTGAGGTAAAAAATACCATCGTACGATGCTCTAACTAGGTTACCGTTATATAACTGAACTACCGACTTCGGAAAAGATATCAACAGTCTTGTCGTTATAATTAATTTATGTGATCATTCTGAGGGATTCCTACTGTAAATTCATTGGTCGATATGAAAAAATGCTACCGAACTCTATTTTATCTCCTCCTAGACTCAATTTACCAAGGAGCATGGTTCGGAAGCATATTATTATGGAGAACGAAGATTATTCACCGATTTCTAGCTTATCTACTATCTTATTATCTCATCCTGTCTTCGTTTATTTCAAGATATAAAGGACGATTTGTCCAATGAAAGCCTTATTCGCCAGAGATATTATCAATTTGTTGTATTCGAGAAGTTATTATGGCCAATCTTGATGTTTATTAATCAAATTTCAAATAAGGGTGAAAGCTATTGCTATGCCCCTTGGATCAGCGAAATGGGTGACGACCCTCGAAAACGACTAAGGGTGAAAGCTGTTGCTATGCCCCTTAGATCGAAATAAATGAAAAGGACGAAAGCTATTGCTAAGACCCTCAGGTGAAAGCTGTTGCTATGACCGATCAAAACGACTAAGGGTGAAAGCCGTTGCTATGCCATTTAGATCGAAATAAATGAAAAGGGTGAAAGCTGTTGCTAAGACCCTCAGGTGAAAGTTGTTGCTATGACCGATCAAAACGATGTTAGAGTAATGCCCTGCAAGCCAATCGGTTGTCTTGTAAATACTCTTGTAATCAATCTTATTCATGATCAATAAAAGTTCGCATTGGCAATTCTTCATTATTGTGATACATCTAAGCAATTTATGAAGCCCTTAGATCGTTGAAACTATGGAACATGGTGCATCCCTCTATGGAATATGTTCTACTATGGTTTAAGATCTTAAAAGCTTTCCCAGTCGTAGAATATAATTGAGACAGGGCATCATTGTATTCGGTAAGACTTGCACGAGTATGCATTCTCTTTTGCATGGGGATGGATAGTTCCATGGACATCGATATGGTAGATATCAATGCATATGAGTGGGTGGCTTGATGAGATCAAGCGCATCGAAACCCCGCTAGAAAAATCTCATCTTAGGAGTTTATTGGAGATGAAGATTTCTTCTACTTACGATAGTGTACGTAAATTGGTCCTTTGACTTGAGACGTTAGAGTGAACTTCATGCGGAGCGTTTATGCTTTGATGTGTTACTCGACTACTAATTAGCGAGTCATTATAGTTTCACGTTGGGTATGGATTGCTTCGTAGTGAGGTTAATGACGTCAATAAAGGATCCATTAACTCCCACCGTGATGTGGTTGGGCGATTTCCTATGCATTCTTTTGTATGGATTGATTCCGGGAATCTTCGGCCGAAGTAAGTGATGTTAGATTTGGAAAGGAGTTTCCAAATGGGTAATCACTAAATGGAATCACCATAAAGAATAAAGACGCATAGTTATCAAGGCTAATAGGAATCCGTTGGACTCCATGTCCTAGGCCTCGATCGGGAAATAAGTTATTGGAAGGAGCGTACGTGCATGGTATGCGTAAGAGGATTGATGAGATCAAGTCAAGAAAGGTTCACACTTTTTATTCATCATTAGTTAGGACTCGTCGACCGTGACTAGACGACTACCTCGAGTGTTGGGTACTCTAGATTTGATGAGATCATATCTAAGAGTGATTGATTAAAACTAGTTTAATTAATCTTTTTAATTAAATGACAAATGGTTTGTGAGCCCACGGCTAATTGATGGTGGACCCAAGGGGCCACACACAATAGCACAAGATGCAACTTAGTTCAATCTATTAAAAGTCAAATTAGATTTGACAAGAAGTAGTAATTAATTAATGGAGATTAATTAATTAAAGGACTCTATTAATTTAAGTATTAAATTAATTTAGTCGAAATTAATTAGAAGGGTCTAATTAATTGAAGGAAGAAATAAATGGGTTTCTAATTTTGAATTAGAGATTGGATTTATTAATTGGGAAATAAATGCCCAATTAACCCATGACCAATTTAAATTGGTCTTATGAGATGATCATATATGATATGATATAATGTTAATATATATATGTGATATATATATACAAGAGAGAGAAATAAATATCTTATCAAGAGTTAGTGGTGGCCCCCACCACTAACTTGTATCAAAAGTAGTGTGCTTGGGAAGCACAATAAAGCTACAAGTCTTATTGGTGGATTTGATCCAACAATAAACTACATTGAATAATGTACACACATAAAAGATAAGATGTTGTCTTCATTCATTAGATGTAATAGATGCAAGACAAAAACAGACACTACACCTTTTAGTGTGTGTTCGGATTTCTCTCTAATCCTAGCAAGAAAAGTTGTTTTCTTCATCTCTTTCTCTTCCTTCATCAAGTTTCTAACTTGATTCAAGTACTACTTCATTCTAGCTAATAGATTGAGGGTGTATTTGCAAGATCTAGTTCATCTTCTTTGCTCCTTAAGTGCTATCACTTGTGTGTGTGGGCTATCTTTGGAGGATCTACACTTGGAGATCTTGGTGTGGTTTTACTTGAGGAGCTTGGAGAAAGAAGTTTCGTAGGAAGCACAAAGCCCGTGAGCTTGGAGGTGCTTGAAGGTTTCGGGTGTTACTTGCTTGTCTCGATTCTTTGCGGCTCTTCACCTCCCAAGATTGGGAGAGGTATGTCTTGATATCTTTCCTTCTAATATGAACTTTGAATGCATGATGATCCTAGGATAGTAATGGTAGAAGGTCTCCAAAGATTTCTTGCAAAGTAGTTGCACTTTTTGGGCCGTTTTGTCCCGTTTAAAAATTTTCGTTATCCGCTGCGTTTTGGTTGACCTTAGGACCATTACCATCAAGTGGTATCAGAGCCAAATCATGCTATTTCATATTAGATTCGTGATTCATAAGTGTTATGAATGTTTCCTTACGTTTTGGTGAAAACGGTTTGTTAAAATTTGAAGTGCATCAACCGATTTGCTTTCGGATTTAGGGACTGTTTTTGTGGTTGATTATGGTTAGATAATGTTTATGAACACTTTATTGGATATAGGGATGTATGGAGTAAGGGTGGTTTAAGTTTGAAAATTGGTTTTTGGTGAAAAGACCGTACGTGCCGGGTTGTAGTAGAACAATCGCACCCACCGGTAAAATTGCCTAAATCATGTGAGTCCTACGGTTTCCTAAGGTGATGTAGGGCTGTGGGTAAGCCTCTTCACTTATGGATAACTTAAGGATGAGCCGGATTGGTCATAAAACCGAAATTCAAACACCTATCGAGCTCCTACATCAAGTTATCTAAATTTGTGTTCTTTGGTCTCATTAAATTGGGACACCACAAAGTACATGCCTTAATCCATTAGAAATTGGTAGATAATCTTCTTGGTAAATTTACTTTATCGATGCCCCATTGTGTGATGAATGTATGGGTGGATGATCTAGTGGCCTTGACCTTATGTGATTGGATATTAATCTTGTAATTCATTTGATGATTTGGGTATGTAATTAAATGGGGCTTGCATGCCTCTTATTTCTTGACTTATGTCAATGTAAAGAGAGTTGGCATTAGGTTGTGAGGTTTATTCAAGAAGAAGAACTTGAAGGACTTGTGAAGGACTTGAAGGACTTGGAGGACTTGAAGACCTTGAAGGCCATGTATGCATGGTGATGCATATGTAATAGAATAGGATTCTATTTCCATTTGTTTACTTACCCTAGATTGACCAATTGGCACATTCCTTGGCTCGGAATGGACCGCATAGGATCGGCCCATGATCATCCACCACGCGATAGGAGCATGCTAGGGCCGTTTATGCTTTGTTGGTATTTTATCCATTTGATGTATGTGATGCATGTTAGGATAGATCACCTAAGAAAGATAAACAACTAAAATTTGGTGAGATCTTGCAACTTCAAATAATTAAAAACCTCCACTCGACCCAATCGAGTTTAATAATTAAGTCATAATGGGCAAGCGAGTTTTCGTAGTCCATGCCTTCCATCAATAGGGCTCGGTCATGAGTTGTATTCGATTCATCCGTTGTCTCACGAGTCGTGGAACGGGTGTAATTAGAGCAATATGATCGTTTCCTTGATGCACGAATTAAAGTGCCAAGGGTAGGGCATATTCGGGTCATGGCGTTGTCTCACGAGTCGTGGAACGTCCATGATTGGGGTATGTCTTATCAAGATTGATGGTGTAGACTTAACGTTTAATAATATGGATGTCGCACGAGTCGTGGGTCCATACGAAAAGCGAGGCAAAATATTCTCAAAGGTTGTTTGGCAGAAACGATTGGCAATTTGTTGCCTACCTATTGAATTGACCACATGTTTCACGAGTCGTGGGTGTGGAAAATGTCTTTAGGACTTTGAGACCTACTAAGAAATTTGATTTCTAGTTTACCATGTGGGGGCATGGGATTCGATAAAATAGTGGGAGACCTTTATGGTTAGAAGTCCAAGATCATAAAGTATATTGAAAAATTGAATGAACGCTAAACATAATTTTTTTTCGCCTTTGTAGATTTAAAAGTGTTTTAAAATGGCAAAGATCCCACTTCATTTGATACTTGACTCAAACAAACTCACCGGGCCAAATTACTCCGATTGGCTCCGCAACCTTCGCATTGTTCTCGATTCTGAGAAAAGGAGCTATGTCCTTACCGCCCCACCTCCTGTGGCTTTACCGACTGATTCATCGGATGAGGAGCGGGCCACCTTTGACAAATGGGTCGAAGATGATCTTCAAGCCCGTTGCCTCATGTTAGCCTCAATGTCAAGTGAGCTTCAAAAGCAACATGAGAACATGTCTCATGCTTCGGATATCCACCTTCACTTGTCCGAGTTGTACTCGACTCCGGGTCGGCAAGAATGTTACTTGGCAAGTAAGGAGCTTTTCCAAGCTCGCATGATTGAGGGTTCATCGGTCCGTGAGCATGGGCTTAAAATGATTGGACTCATCGAAAAGCTTGCTCATCTTAACGTGGTTATGGACAATGAACTCTATATGGATTTGATCCTTCAATCATTGCCCCGCTCATTTGACAACTTTGTGATGAACTTTAACATGCATAACATGGAAGTTGGACTTCATGAACTTGTTAATATGCTTCACACGGCGGAAAGCTCGATAGTAAAGGAGAAACATGTGATGTTAGCTCCCATTTCTTCCAAGGGCCGAAAGGCAAAGGGAAAGAAAAAGAAGGGGAAAAGTTCCTCTAAGGACAAGAAGCCTCTTAAGGCCACTCCTAAAGTTGTGAAGGGAAAGGTGGCTAAGGGTATTTGTTTCCATTGTAATAAAGAAGGGCATTGGAAGAGGAATTGTCCTCTTTACCTTAAAACCGTCCCAAATAAGAATCAAGGTATATTTTTCGTTGAAGTTAATATTTCCGTGAATAATCCTAATTGGGTGTTGGACACCGCTTGTGGTTCTCACCTTTGTAACGACAAACAGGTGATGAGAACAACAAGGCCCCTTAAACCCGAGGATTGGATTCTCCGCTTGGGCAATGGTGCAAAAGTTGCAGCCGAAGCAATAGGGGACGTAGAACTAGATGTAGGACATTGTAAGCTAGTCCTTAGAGATTGTCTCTATGTACCTACTTTAATCAAGAACCTTATTTCCATTCCTGTTTTGGATCAAGAAGGTTTTTGTTTTACCATTATGAATGGAATTTTTAGCATTTCAAAGAATGGTTCTTTATATGCAAAAGGTACACTAGCTAATGGATTGTATAATCTTGAAACGTCCAGAACATCTAATACTATATTGCATGTTCACGATAATATTAAGAAACGAAAGGCAAATAACGATAACTCCGCATATCTATGGCATGCTAGACTTGGACATATTTCCAAGAAGAGGATTCAAAGGTTGGTCTCAAATGTGTCTCTAGAAATAGTGGACTTGGATGAGTTCCCAACTTGCGAATCTTGCTTAAAGGGAAAAATGACCAAATTGCCATTTTCTGGGAAACCGGAACGTGCTTCAAGCACTTTGGATTTGATCCATACGGATATATGTGGACCACTAAGTGTTAGTGCTCGAGGAGGTTATAAGTACTTCATAACCTTTACCGATGATCATTCACGGTATGGATATGTCTATCTCATAACACATAAGTCCGAAGCTTTTGAAAGGTTCAAAGAGTTTCGAAATGAAGTAGAAAAGCAACTCGGTAAAAGTATTAAGTCACTTCGATCCGATCGAGGTGGAGAATACTTGAGTAGCGAATTCCTCGGTTATTTGAAAGAGAATGGGATTCTCTCAAAGTGGACTCCTCCGGGTACTCCTCAATTGAACGGAGTATCGGAGAGAAGGAATAGAACTCTATTGGACATGGTTCGATCCATGATGAGTTTCACGGATTTACCTAGAAGCTTTTGGGGTTTGGCTCTTCTTACAGCTTCAAAGATACTAAACGTAGTACCTTCGAAAACTGTACCTAAGACACCTCATGAGATGTGGTTCGGCAAAGCACCCTCTTATAAATTCATGAGAATTTGGGGGTCTCCCGCTTACGTCAAGAAGCTAGTGGGAGATAAGTTGGAAGCCAAGTCCACCTTATGCAAATTTGTGGGATATCCTAGAGAGTCTACTGGATATCAATTCTATGATCCTAAGGAACAAAATGTGTTTGTTTCTAGGAACGCCATTTTCATGGAAGAACGTCTTCTTGATAATGAAAAGGTGGAGATAGAATTGGAGGAAGTTCGTGAGACGGATGAATCACCACAAGAGATGGAAACAAATGAGAGTAATGAGGAAACCACTAGTACACAACAACTTCGTAGGTCCACTCGTGAATGTAAACAACCCGAACGGTTTGGATTGATACATGAAACGGGGCAATTGGATATTGATCCAAGGACTTATGAAGAAGCTATGTTGGACATAGATTCGGGAAAATGGCGTGAAGCCATGAGAGCCGAATTGGACTCCATGTACTCAAACAAGGTATGGACCTTGGTAGATCCACCAAAGGGAGTAGTACCCGTTGGTTGCAAGTGGATCTATAAGCGAAAGCTTGGAGTAAATGGAGAGGTGTCTACCTACAAGGCAAGGCTAGTTGCGAAGGGATACACTCAAAGGCCTGGCATCGACTTTGAGGAAACCTTCTCACCGGTGGCCATGCCAAAGTCCATTCGGATCTTGCTTGCCATAGCAGCATGGTACGACTATGAGATATGACAAATGGATGTGAAAACCGCTTTTCTCAATGGAGACATTGAAGAAGAAATTTATATGGAACAACCAAAAGGTTTCATACCCAAAGGTAGTGAGCAAAAGGTTTGCAAACTACAAAGGTCCATTTATGGACTTAAACAAGCATCCCGAAATTGGAACAAGCGTTTTGATGAGACAGTCAAATCGTTTGGCTTCATCAAGAACATCTATGAACCTTGTGTGTACAAGAAGGTTAGTGGGAGCTCGATAGAGTTTATAGTGCTTTATGTCGATGATATTCTTCTCATTGGGAATGAAGTAGGAATATTAGAGAGGACTAAAGCATGGTTATCTACAAAATTCTCCATGAAAGATTTGGGAGAAGCTTCCTTTGTATTGGGAATACGGATCTATAGAGATAGATCTAAAAGGTTGTTAGGGCTATCCCAAATGTTGTACATAGAAAAGATACTAAAGAGGTTTAGTATGGATGTTTCGAAGAAAGGGTTTCTTCCAATGCGACATGGAATCCATCTCTCCAAGTCGATGTCTCCCAAGACTGACGATGAAAGAGAAAGGATGTCAAAGATACCTTATGCGTCCGCTATAGGGAGCATAATGTACGCCATGCTATGTACTAGGCCGGATGTGGCAGAAGCTCTTAGTGTCACAAGCCGCTTTCAATCCAATCCAGGTGAGAGTCACTGGAGTGCCGTAAAAGCAATCCTTAAATACTTGAGAAGAACTAAGGATTTGTTCTTGGTCTACGGTAATGGAGAATTAAATCTTGAGGGTCACACTGACTCTAGTTTTCAGTGTGATGTAGATGACTCCAAGTCTATGTCAGGTTTTGTATTTTGCTTGAATGGAGGTGCAGTGAGTTGGAAGAGTTCCAAACAGGAAACTGTAGCCGATTCTACAACCGAAGCAGAATACATAGCTGCATGTGATGCTGCTAAGGAAGGTGTTTGGATGCGAAACTTCATCCAAGAGTTGGGTGTAGTTCCTAGCATTGCCGAACCCGTTGCTATCTTCTGTGATAACAATGGGGCCATTGCGCAAGCAAAGGAGCCAAGATCTCATCAAAGATCCAAGCACGTATTAAGGCGATATCATTTGATACGAGATATCATTGATAGAGGAGACGTGAGAGTGGCGCGCGTTGACTCAAAAGAAAATGTGGCGGACCCACTCACTAAACCAATGCCAATCAAGGCTTTTGAAGGACATCGCCTTAAGATGGGCCTTAAAGTTATGAACGATTGGCTTTAGTGCAAGTGGGAGATTGTTAGAGTAATGCCCTGCAAGCCAATCGGTTGTCTTGTAAATACTCTTGTAATCAATCTTATTCATGATCAATAAAAGTTCGCATTGGCAATTCTTCATTATTGTGATACATCTAAGCAATTTATGAAGCCCTTAGATCGTTGAAACTATGGAATATGGTGCATCCCTCTATGGAATATGTTCTACTATGGTTTAAGATCTTAAAAGCTTTCCCAGTCGTAGAATATAATTGAGACAGGGCATCATTGTATTCGGTAAGACTTGCACGAGTATGCATTCTCTTTTGCATGGGGATGGATAGTTCCATGGACATCGATATGGTAGATATCAATGCATATGAGTGGGTGGCTTGATGAGATCAAGCGCATCGAAACCCCGCTAGAAAAATCTCATCTTAGGAGTTTATTGGAGATGAAGATTTCTTCTACTTACGATAGTGTACGTAAATTGGTCCTTTGACTTGAGACGTTAGAGTGAACTTCATGCGGAGCGTTTATGCTTTGATGTGTTACTCGACTACTAATTAGCGAGTCATTATAGTTTCACGTTGGGTATGGATTGCTTCGTAGTGAGGTTAATGACGTCAATAAAGGATCCATTAACTCCCACCGTGATGTGGTTGGGCGATTTCCTATGCATTCTTTTGTATGGATTGATTCCGGGAATCTTCGGCCGAAGTAAGTGATGTTAGATTTGGAAAGGAGTTTCCAAATGGGTAATCACTAAATGGAATCACCATAAAGAATAAAGACGCATAGTTATCAAGGCTAATAGGAATCCGTTGGACTCCATGTCCTAGGCCTCGATCGGGAAATAAGTTATTGGAAGGAGCGTACGTGCATGGTATGCGTAAGAGGATTGATGAGATCAAGTCAAGAAAGGTTCACACTTTTTATTCATCATTAGTTAGGACTCGTCGACCGTGACTAGACGACTACCTCGAGTGTTGGGTACTCTAGATTTGATGAGATCATATCTAAGAGTGATTGATTAAAAGTAGTTTAATTAATCTTTTTAATTAAATGACAAATGGTTTGTGAGCCCACGACTAATTGATGGTGGACCCAAGGGGCCACACACAATAGCACAAGATGCAACTTAGTTCAATCTATTAAAAGTCAAATTAGATTTGACAAGAAGTAGTAATTAATTAATGGAGATTAATTAATTAAAGGACTCTATTAATTTAAGTGTTAAATTAATTTAGTCGAAATTAATTAGAAGGGTCTAATTAATTGAATGAAGAAATAAATGGGTTTCTAATTTTGAATTAGAGATTGGATTTATTAATTGGGAAATAAATGCCCAATTAACCCATGACCAATTTAAATTGGTCTTATGAGATGATCATATATGATATGATATAATGTTAATATATATATGTGATATATATATACAAGAGAGAGAAATAAATATCTTATCAAGAGTTAGTGGTGGCCCCCACCACTAACTTGTATCAAAAGTAGTGTGCTTGGGAAGCACAATAAAGCTACAAGTCTTATTGGTGGATTTGATCCAACAATAAACTACATTGAATAATGTACACACATAAAAGATAAGATGTTGTCTTCATTCATTAGATGTAATAGATGCAAGACAAAAACAGACACTACACCTTTTAGTGTGTGTTCGGATTTCTCTCTAATCCTAGCAAGAAAAGTTGTTTTCTTCATCTCTTTCTCTTCCTTCATCAAGTTTCTAACTTGATTCAAGTACTACTTCATTCTAGCTAATAGATTGAGGGTGTATTTGCAAGATCTAGTTCATCTTCTTTGCTCCTTAAGTGCTATCACTTGTGTGTGTGGGCTATCTTTGGAGGATCTACACTTGGAGATCTTGGTGTGGTTTTACTTGAGGAGCTTGGAGAAAGAAGTTTCGTAGGAAGCACAAAGCCCGTGAGCTTGGAGGTGCTTGAAGGTTTCGGGTGTTACTTGCTTGTCTCGATTCTTTGCGGCTCTTCACCTCCCAAGATTGGGAGAGGTATGTCTTGATATCTTTCCTTCTAATATGAACTTTGAATGCATGATGATCCTAGGATAGTAATGGTAGAAGGTCTCCAAAGATTTCTTGCAAAGTAGTTGCACTTTTTGGGCCGTTTTGTCCCGTTTAAAAATTTTCGTTATCCGCTGCGTTTTGGTTGACCTTAGGACCATTACCATCAAACGACTAAGTGTGAAAGTCGTTGCTATGTCCCTTAGATCGAAATAAATGAAAAGGGTGAAAGCTGTTGCTAAGACCCTCAGGTGAAAGCTGTTGCTATGACCGATCAAAACGACTAAGGGTGAAAGCCGTTGCTATGCCCCTTAGATCGAAATAAATGAAAAGGTTGAAAGTTGTTGCTATGACCGATCAAAACGACTAAAGGTGAAAGCCGTTGCTATGCCCCTTAGATCAAAATAAATGAAAAGGGTGAAAGCTGTTGCTAAGACCCTCAGGTGAAAGCTGTTCCTATGACCGATTAAAACGACTAAGGGTGAAAGCCATTGCTATGCCCCTCAGGTCGAAATAACTGAAAAGGGTGAAAGCTGTCGCTAAGACCCTCAGGTGAAAGCTGTTGCTATGACCGATCAAAACGACTAAGGATGAAAGCCGTTGTTATGCCCCTTAGATCGAAACAAAATGAAAAGGGTGAAAGCTATTGCTAAGACCCGTAGACTGAACTTTCGAGAAGAGAATATCAGCAGTTAAATCAAAGATCTCGAAAGATCATTCTTCTATACCTCTTCAATCGGAAGATCATTGGATTTATTTTCCAAGTAATTAATTCATTGTTCATCGAAGGTTCTCATTATTTATTAGTGCGAGGCATCTCGAACCAAGGAGCGATCAAAATGTAGATATCATCAGAAAGAATTTCCTAGATATTCTTCTCGATCAACCAATACAAAGTTAGTCCAATCAACTTGAATAATAGCTATTCTAAAGGAAAATATTGATCGATCTTCTGGGTATAATTCGATCGATCTACTGGGTATGCACGAATCAATCACGATCGGAATTTATTTTTCGAGCAACGGGTTCGATAACTTCGTAATAATGTTATAAATTATTTACTATCATCCCAGATTCATTTGCGTTCGATCACATAGTTGGTATAGATCATCTATCTGATTATCAGATACTTTATTCGATCAATTGCCACAGAAGCAATTTGGTTTTCTTGGAAGATAGCTATATCAAGCGGGGTAGATCCCGCGGTTAATAAAATACCAGTAAAAGTTTGTTGGTACAATGGTAACAGATTATATAAATCCTCAAAGCAGCCTATTTTGGACTACCGTTCAATTACCAAGGAAAATTATGTTTCCGAAGGAAAGGGTTTTGATAACTTCAAGTTAACTGCACAAAGTCGCAACCAATCAAGTTTCAACATGTCTCACATATATTCGACCAAAGAAATCGAGAAAATACCAAAGAATATGCAATGGAAATTGAGCAGAAAACAAAGCTTTATTATTAGTATTATTCTTCGAACAAGTTACAAGTGAAGCCTCGAGTACAATATTAAAATTCGGGCTCAAAAAGTACAATACAATCGCTCCCACCCTACTACAAATTCTACGAATAAAAATTAGACGTGTTCGATCCACATTCTCGAGATCGCTCCAGATGCAGAACTCAGCAATGATTCTTCAAGACAATCACTCGCCACGCGTCGCACATCCTCGAGTGTCCTGCGGATAAAAATCGGATGTTAGCCCATCTCCAGGGCTTTTAACCGATCTTATGTCTTCATCTGTAAATAATGATTGTCATACACAATAATTATTTACAACCTAATCCGATCCAGAACAGCGGAAAGTTACCTCAGTTGAATCACTCCAAGCAATCTCGAAGGAACTATACTTCAAGAAAGCCCTCGAGGAAGCTGGTGCTCAAGATTTAAAGAACTCCTCTGAGGTTAACCTACTGCTCGACCGAACGCTGCGCCAGAAAACCGGAATTATAACCCGTCTCAGATGGATTATATCTAAGAAAGCAGGTTGCCTGCCGGTATTCTAGGTGCAATTTCTTTTGCCTGTCGATATTCTAAGCGAGAGAGGCTGCACAAAAGGGGGTAGGATCGAAAAATAAGGTCTGAGTCCTAATTTCAAACTCTTTTATTTCAGAGGAGTTACGTATCATTTTGCTGAAATACATAATTCGAGCTTTAGCGATCAGATGAGGCATTGGTAATGAGTAAAGAAAATGTTGTGAAAAGTAGGACCTATTTATAACGGCGAAGGTTTAAAAATGACGGACCAGATCATGCATCACGGATGGTTGTGATCTAAAACAATAAATGTACTGGCTGTTACATTTCCAAAGGAATAGGGTCCTGTTTGGTTAAAAGAAGAAGCAACCTTATAAACGCACATGAATGGCTCACTGGTCCTGGTTTAATAATTAATTTGAGGGCCAAGACCAAGACATTTGTTTAAAAATTTGACCTCTTGGACATACTATTCAAAATACAACACTAGTTTGGAAAGTTCACGGTATAACTACGATCGAAAATCACATTCGAACACCAAGTTGAAAAATTATGGTCGGTCCGACCGGCACCAGTCCATCACTTACAAGGGAATGGGCATCGTAAACAATTCGAAAGGATATATATATATATATATATATATATATATATATATATATATATATATATATATATATATATATATATATATATATATTCGAACAGCGGTTATCGAATTAAAGTATTCGCCCTCGAATCATCATATTCGGTTAACAGTAAAAATTCGAGTAATTAATACAAGTATTGTTATCGATAACATATCTTCGGCAAATTTTGATTTAAGAATTTGGTCAACTTCAGAAATTTGGTTTTATTGAGAATGGATATTATTGATTACTTATCGGATGGCTCATTAGTCACTCACCCAAATAGGGGTATTTAATTATTCTATGTTTTGACTTAGACTATACGAGTCCGATCTTACTAAAAAAACATAAGAGTACATCTAACTGATAATCGTTCAACCAGCAAAGAAGAAGCCAAAAAACTTTATAACATCTTCTCAAAGGAAGAGAATATGTACAATGGTGACCCTATTACAAATAATTGAAGTTCGAAAGAACAAGAAGACTACATTTCAAGTACGATACGAGCTAATCTATTACATTCCGTTCCCACCACATTCCACAATCCTATGAAATTTTCGGTTTCATCTCCTGTCAGTCGATCGAGTCAATTGAGCCCCGAGCGTGGAATCTCTTTGGACCTGCAGGCTTTTAACTTTATTTGTGGTCCTCCGAAGACGTGGGGGCGAACACGCAATCGGGTAACTTTATCTCCTGTTGTGCCCCCCCACCACGTCTTCCTAAATGCATTGTGGCAATAGGTCCCCAAGCAGAGACCCGCGCCGAGGAGATAAAAAAATTACCGGTCATCCATGAAGAAGTTGATGCTCATATTCCACCTACACTTTTGCGGGTCGAGCAGTCTTCCGGACCTCGGGATAGTCAGCCATAAAAAATACATTCCTTAATTGACTATCCCCGGGCGATGATCGGTAACTCACAGATTTTCCGGATCTGGCATATCGGCCTTCAAGATGCAGAATGAATTTGCCTGACGATATTCTAAGCGGGCACAAAGCAGTTCTGCTCCTCTTAAAGATCGTTCGGAGTCTGAACTCAAAAAGTCGAGTTAATTGAACAATGATCTTGATCATAATGATCGGACGAATAAAAGAGCCAGTAGCGCGAAAGAAATAATCTAAAGTCTTTGACATCGCCTTTTATAAGAGATGGTTGAGATGAATCCAACCGCGGATAATCAGTGAGATGAACGGATGAGATTCAGCAACCATTGAGATTCCCGATGAATAAGGAACTATTTGGCTACAGTTGGGAGTTCTTGAAACTTACCAACATTCGGAACACAAATGCAGCCATCGAACAAAGAATATTAGATCAAATAAAGCTAGAATAGCGCAAGATATTATTCATAAAGATTCCTGAATAAGTAAAATGATACAAAAATTACTTTTCTGCCCTATTACAAGCCACAAGAAAAAAGTTTCGATCCTATAACAAGCCACAAGAAAAAAGTTTCGATCCTATAACAAGCCACAAGAAAAAAGTTTCGATCCTATTACAAGCTACAAGAAGAAGACACTGATCCTAATACAAAACAGGCGCAATCCATCTCAATTACATCTCGTGATTCCAGTAAGACGTCCAGTTGATCCTACCTCCCGGGCCAAGAGATCGGATAGGCTCTTCTTAGGCTTGATAAGTGAGAACTACTGGCCTCTTTGATCGACCAGTCCTCCCAGAGAAAAGGTTCGCGGTGTAAGTATAGATGAACGATAATGCCCTTACTCAAAAGATTTACAAGAATAGCGAATATTGGGTGTTGGTTGATAATAGGAAGGGAAAGATTGGAGAGCTAATTCAACGCCTATGATCGGATAATTCAATTCGAGCGCCACTCCCTTTATTATGTCCGCAACATTCCACACCCTTGGTAAGTTCTGTGGCAACAGATCCCTCATTGTGAGAGCCGTGCCAGAGGAATGATGACCTATCCCTTAACGCCCCTGAATACATCACGCTCGAACCCCTCCAATTTTTTGCAAAGCCAAGGGGGTTATTAGGGCCGTGGGTGGTCAGCAATACACCATGTCGACCTTCAGGAGTGAATATTTCTTCGTCTACGGGTATCCTAATCGATGTCAAAATACTCAATACTTTACGATTCGCAAAATGAGGCCCCAATATTTATAGCAAAAAAGACATCCTATTAGCACAATAATAGAATGGTCGTTGCACATAGAAAAGATTCGATATAAAGGCTCTCGTTAAAATAGCAATCTGATTTAAGGCATGAAAGGATGAAATTGTATGTACGGTTAAAAAAGCAAGATGTACAAGGATCTACAAGCTACAAAATAAAAGTCAAATAAAGCCCTATTACATAATATTCATCGGGGATCGGATTCTTCGGCACTAGGATTGCGACCTTCCTCCGCCTTCTCGACCTCTTCCTCGGAATCACCTTCCGAACTATCATCAGAAGAACTACTCGAGCTATCATCCCCATTTCCGCTACTTTGATCATCAGAACTGGTGTTATCTGTCTGGGGGGATTGATACTCCCTCCTACCTGATCATCGGATTCACCCTCGATATCCACATCCTCATCCTTCCCCTTCGGACTTTCGGCTTCGAGCAAATCAGGGTTAGGCATCGGAATGCCGAACTCAGCAACGAGCGGAGCAAACTCATGATCATCTAGACCCTCAATTTTAGAAGGAAGAGAGGAAGCCTTGTAATCTTCCCTAAAGATGTTTTTGTAACGGTCCATGTAAGGAAGATACTCATCGATAGTGCCTTGAACCCTTCCAGCCATGATAAGCTGTTGAACCCCTTTATAAAAGAAGGCTTGATTAATTGGGCCCGACCGTGACCGAACCAATGCATCAAGAAAAGGCGATTCCAAAAACTCCCTTATAGCCGGAAGCTTGCCTTCTTCCCGGTCACGAGCGTATGCCTGATCGGATGATGCCTTGGCCTGCTCAAGATCCAACTTCAATTTTACTACTTCTTCTTCTAGAGCCCTCTTTCCTTCGGGCTCTTTCCTAGCCTCCTCGAGTTCTTTCAAGACCTCAGTATGTTTGGCACTGGTCTCCTTCAATTGAACGGCCGTAACAGCTTCCTCTTTCAGAAGGTTGTGGAGAGCGTTATGGGTTTCTCGAGACCCTTCTTCTAAGATGGCAAGTCGATGAGATTGATGTGTAAAATAAATCTCCAGCCTGTAAAAGGACATCAATGATAAGGCGAGATTTCAAATAAAAATTGATATATTCGAAGAAAACATGTACCTTCTGATGTACATAAGCGAAATCGCCCATGATCTGAAAACCGTCTTTCTGGAAAAGCTCGGTATTATCATCTCTAAACCTTCCGGCCATCAGAATTCGAAAGGACTTATCCACCGTATGTTCACCATCAGGGCCAAGATCGGATTCGATGGTCCCGTCCTCTGGAAATCCTCCGGCCCTTGGTCCGCGGAGGTTATCTTCTATAAAATCTACCAAATCTGGCTCCGAACGACCTGGTCGACATTGGATCGGGCCTGGACTCTGAACAAATGGCCTCACTTTTCTTGAAGGCTCGGGATCTTCTCTATTTCTTTTCCGGGCCGCTCGAGCTTCAGTTATCCCTTGGGATTGGATCCCCTTCAACGTATAATAGCTATAGCCCGCCGCGGTCGGATCAGATGTACCAGTCGAGAACACCGATTGCAGAGGTCCAGAAGCCCGAGGTTTTGAGGGTCCCTCGGCAGCAATTTGAAGAAAGCTTGTAGCTACGTTCGGAACTGCAGAATTGTCAGTTCTGGCATTAGTCCCTCCAACCATCAAAGTAGCCCTTGATTTCTTTTGCTTGCGAGGCAGGCCTTGGGACTCTGTGGAAAATTAAGCAACGACTAAACCAGCTACAAAGGTTCGAAACCTCTCAACAATCTCAGCTGCAAAATCGAGAACGGATTTACTTTCGAGCCAAGAAAAATCAAATGATTTTTAGAAAAGGAAATAATATACCTAAGGTGGGAGGAGCAATTACAGCACGATCCGCCTCATCAGTCTGAGCGACTTGGTTAGGAGGATCGTCAGAAGGCGCGGTCGAAGATTCGCCAAATTCAAGAGGAGGAGCAGGGTATGAACATTCGCTGAGCTCTGCCATTCTCAAGACCCTCTCTTGGGTCAACAAAGCAGTTTGGTAAAGATCAGAATGGAGGGTATGCAAAAATTCGTCCGAGAGCTCGTGATTCATCCGTCCTACAAGTTTTCGCCTACCCTAAATCCAAGACCTTTCTCCAGGCCTCGGTTCGGGAGTCTCTATGGAAGGTGGAGTATCAGGGCCTCGGACGAAAAAAAACTCCTTCTTCCAACATTTCAGGTTGCTCGAAACGTTGCTCGACTATATCGATCGATTAGACCTCTGTGAGAAATATACGTGACCAGCGTTCGAAGATGTGGAGGAGCTCACCTGAAACACCCGCCAAAAGTTTTGGAAAGCTACTTTCTTCCCTTTGGCCTTCATTAGGGCGCTGAAGGCGACAATATACCCGATCGAATTAGGAAGAATTTGGGATGGAGAAAGATGAAAAGCCTCTAAAACCCTGCAAATTAAAGGAATAAAGGGGATGCGTAGGCCATAAAAGAATTACCTAGTGTAAAAAGCTTGGCACCCCGTTGGAGGATCGGTGACGCGCTCCTCAGGATTTGGAACTACGATCGAAAATCCATCACCTAAATACTTACCAAAATTGGTCTCCAAATATTCTCGATGTTCTTCTGTGTAACGGTAAATGATTTGATCGGTCCTTTCCTCGGTTTTATTAAGCCGCACGCTGGTCGAAGGTTCCATCCACTCAAAAATCATAACAACGACACTTCTACCTATTCTGTACTTGACTTGCTCGTTCTTTCCTTAGGGAAGATTATTGTCCTCCGTGGCCTCTTCGTTGGTGGCCTCGCTTGAAGTATCGTTTTCACTACTCTCCGAACCCGAGTTTGATTCCTCTCTCATCTTGTTAGAACTAGAACTAGGGCTCGGGACCCTTGGAATCTCGGCTTCGGAAGATTGTGTATTTGCAATCCGCATCTCATAGGAACCGTCATCTTGTTCTTCCACTGCATTGGCTATGCCTTTGGGATCTGTTGAGCTGGACATTGTATGCTTAGGACGATCGGACAAGTAATAGGGTTTTCTAATCGATCTATATGCTTCGATCTTGGTTCTATGAGGGTCTGGTGGAAATAAATCTCGGATTATCAGCTTATATATACAAGGTCAAACTGATAAATTGCAAACCGGTCCTCGAATAGTCGCGACGATTGAATTCCCGCAGGATAATTTCAAACCTACTTTCCATTTAATTGCACAATAGATCCCTATACTCTATGGATTTATGGGCCGCGTTTCGACACATGAAGAAAAACAACATTTAGACTTCAGAGTTTGTGTACTACTATACGATCGGAAAAGCTTGGTCGGAAAAAATTGAGGCGGTTTTAACAGGGAAGTCGACCACGGCGTCACGAATTATGAAGTAATGAGATGCTTTCAAAAAGCTCGACAACCATTATCGATGAGAAAATTTATATATCTCAATAGTCATTATGGTGTTTCCATGATATACACTCTTTATCCCTGGTTCGATTTTTATCCCAATGGGTTTTTCCGAATTAGGTTTTTAACGAGGTTTATCCAAGACATCATAATGAGCCTCACTCACCCTGACATATCGCGTACTTCTCCGAGCTTAAGCTCCACTTTGCGCTCGGGAAGTGGGGAGTATTGATGTTGGGTATTTTGGGAGTCTAATTCCGGGATCCAAAGTATGGTCGAGCATTGGCGATCCCCGACCATACAGAAGCAATATCGAGGTCGAACAAGCAATGTTTCGATCCAACCTTGTGAATGGAGTTTTATGACCTATGATTACTATTGGGCCAACCACGGGCCCAAGCCTAGGAACTCGTAACATATACGTACGGACAGTCCAAGAAGCTCATTTTCCTCAGCTATAAATACTGCAGACATTAATGAAGGAGACACGCTTTCCCAGGTGCACTCAGCTCGAAGCTGCTACTTGGATAGATAGATGTGGTCATCTTTATATGTATTTCGCACTCTAGCTTGTACGACATCCGATAATGCTCAAATAGGATCCTCAATACTTGTAATCTATACCTCAACGTTCGGAATATACATATACATTGATATTTCTCTTATTTTATAGCATTGACATTATTTATATTGTATTATTATTATCGATCATACTACGAAATCCCGTAAGATCACAAATTGTGTTCCGTTATCAGAGATCAGGATCCTCGGGATGCCAAATCTACATACTATGAACTTCCATAGGAAGTTGATCACTTGAATTTTGAGTTATTCGAGCAAGGGCGACGCATTCTATCCATTTACTGAAATATTCGACAGCGACTAGAACATATGCTTTCTTAGACCTGGCTACCGGGAAGGGTCCCACGATGTCCATTCCCCATTGATCGAATGGCCATCATACTAGTATTAAGTGCATGTTCTCGGCTGGTTGATGACTTATATTAGCATGAATTTGGCAATGATGACATTTTTGAACATATTGCATGGCATCGTTGTTGATGGTAGGCCAATAATAGCCTGTTCTAAGGCATTTTAAGGCTAAGGCCCTTGCTCCACCGTGATTTCCTGCTTCTCCTTCATGTATCTCTCGAAGGACATCGTTGGTCTGTAATTCGGAGACGCATTTTAGAAGAATTCCAGATACCGATCTTCAGAAAAGTTTATCTTCTATCAACGTGTATTTAGGAGCTCGATATTTTATTTTCCGAGCTTCGTTTGGGTCAAGAGGTAATTTTTCTTCTCGAAGATATTCTATCATTGGAGTCATCCAGTTTCTTTCGGCTTCTTCGATTTCTATCAACTCAGTGGCCGGTGTCTCGTCGATATCAATTGCTGGTGTATTGGAAATTAACCAGTTAATTATTCTTTCAGTTTTACCGTCATGAGACCCCCTGAATCTTGATAGTTGATCGGCCCATTTATTTTCCGATCGTGGAATATTCTGTATCCCAAAAATTTTCGAATTTCTCAGCCAATTCTTTTACTTTGGCAAGGTATTTTATCATGTTAAATTCCTTTGCTTCGTATAGGCCCTCTATCTGTCTTTGTACTAACTCTGAATCGGTTAATACTTTGAGACTCTTTATGTTGGCCTTAACTGCCATTTCCATTCCTGCAATTAATGCTTCATATTCGGCTTTGTTGTTTGTTACTACGAAGTCCAATGTTATTGCATAATTTATATCTTCCTTATTTGGTCCGGTAAAGTTGATTCCGGCTCCTCCTCCTTCTCGGCATGAAGCTCCATCGACATGTATTAGCCAGGTTTGATTTTCTAATATCAATATATCATTATCATTGCTAGTCGATTCCTTATGTTCATTTGTCTGGGTTGGAGTTTCTAACATGAAGTCGGCTAGTACTTGCGCTTTAATCGCAGTTCTTAGTTTGTACTCGATTTTGAACTGACCCAGTTCGATTGCCCACTTGATCAACCTTCTGGAGGCTTTTGGCCTCGCTAAGACCTGCCTTAGTGGTTGGTTGGTTATCACTACAATTTTGTAGGTCAGAAAGTAAGGTCGGAGTTTGCGTGTCGCCACTACTAAGGCCAAAGCTAATTTTTCTATTTCCAAGTAGTTCTTCTCCGCCCCTTATAGTAATTTACTTAAGTAATAAACAGGCTTATGTTCCAGGCCTTCTACTTTAACTAGAACCGAACTGATGGCCACATCGGAGATCGATATGTAAATGTATAATGGTTCTCCCTCGGTTGGTTTGGCCAATAGTGGGGAGGTTGTCAGATATTCCTATAGCTGGTCGAAGGCCTGGTTGCATTCCTCGCTCCAAACAAAGTTTTTTGTTTGGAACTTGTCCCGAAGATTGAGTTTCTTTTATTTCCTTGCAGAAAGGAGAACACGCAACTAGGCTCTCTTGAATCTCCGTACTTCTGGCCCATGGATTTTGAACACTTCGTAGGCGTTGTTCCAGCCGCTCTTGTACCATCTTTTCAATTTCTCTTTCCGAGAATCACATTGTTCGTGGTCGATTAGGAATTGGGTCGACTAGATCATCTTCGATGGGAATTATGGTATATTCCTTTGATCCGGGGTCGATTGGTTGCGGCCTTGTCCGACCCGTTTGTCTTCGGATACGTTCATTGGGTAGTTTTGAATTGCTTCTTTGAGGACTGTGCAACGATCATTGTTCACTTGCAGGGTTGTCTGCTTGTTGCGAGATCTGATCGACCTGCCTCGGCGTCCTTTGAATAGGATTTGCCCTAGTCGCCCTAGGGTTTCCAGGAACTTGCTCGGGTACTACTAATTCCCCTGGGCAGAGCGACTTAAAGAGCATAGCGATCTGTCGCAGCTTTTCCTGAGTATCTGACAAGGGAACAGGGATTGCTGGAGCCACACGGTCTTCTGGTATCGTGTTGGTGGGGATCCCCTGTTGTCCTTGCGGGTTTTGGATATTTATCCCTTGTGGATCCTCCTGATTTGGCAGCTGCTCACTCTCTTGCTTATTGTCGTTTGTTATAGGGACGTTATTGTTAGTATCGTCCGGTCAGATGTGTTACGAGGGTTCGTCGTGTTACTCATTGCTCCATTACGGGCACTCTTCCTTGGGCGAGCCATATGTCGATCGAATAATTAACCTAGCCCCTCGGTGGGCGCCAACTGATTTAACCGTTTTTTGTTGGGTTAGATTAAATCAATGATGTATGTATTGGAGGTTAATTTAACTATATGTAATAGGGCTTTTTTACTTTATTCCGGATGGATCAATCTCAAGGAAGAACAATTACGTAAAGAACAATATGTAAGCAAGACGATGAATATGTAAAGAGTATAGCAAAAGCTTTTCTATTAGTTATGTTATCAGATTGGCCAAGTAAATAGGCGTGTGCTCTGATTTTGTTAGTTGTGTAATACAATGTTTAACTAGGTATTTATATGACAACAACCCTAGCTTTACAAGGAAACATAATCCTTAATAGGACTAGGCATAGTAATCCTCGCGGAAGTCGGACATTACTCTTGATCGCCTAGGTTTGATAACGCATATCGTACCGGGCAGTTCTTTAGCGAATTAGACTCCTGGTCGGTCCGAACGTACATGGATCAGTTATCCGATTATTATAAGGGGTGCGAAATAGCCCCCATCAGTAAATAATTTATTTATAGAGCCGACCAATAATAGAACGCACTAGGAAACAAAATGAAAGCAACAAAACTGGTAACTAAGAAACGGCACCGTTTTATGATTATACTGTTAAAAAAAAAGTTGTTAGTAATAAAAAATATGCAAATCGAGTTAAAGTACAAACAAAACAAAATAGTTGTTCAAACATAAAATACAGAAAAAAACACAAAATTAATTAATAATAGAAAACATCACTAAAGTAATAAATAAGAATTAAAGAAATTGGAAGCAATAATTCTCTATAGTAAATGTAGTTTTTTTTTTAATCGAGAAGAAAGTATGAACCGAGAAAGAGAAACTCAATAAACGGCGCTATTTCCTGATTATACTGTTTAAAAAAAAAAAAAGAAAATTGGAAGCAATAATTCTATACGGAAATATAGTTTTTGTTTTTCATCGAGAAGAAAGTATGAACAGAAAAAGAGAAACTCAATGAACGGCGCCGTTTCGTGGTTATGCCGTTTAAAAAGAAATTGCAAAAGTAGACTCGCACGACCAAAATTCCCCTACCGGGCCCACAGGTTGCAAACGGAAGGTGGAAAAAGCATTAAATAAAAAGAGAATGAAATTCAACGAAGAGCAAATAATTTCGGAAAATAAAGAAACGCCGGCGTTTTTCGATTAAATCGATTTAAAAAAGATCGAAAGAAATTATTTATATCGAAAATGTTGTTTTTGTTTTTAATCGAGAAGAAAGTATGAACAGAAAAAGAGTTACTCAATAAACGGCGCTGTTTCGTAATTATGCCGTTTAAAAAGAAATTGCAAAAGCAGACTCGCACGACCAAAATTCCCCTGCCGGGCCTACAGGTCGCAAACGGACGGTGGAAAAAGCATTAAATAAAATGAGAAAAGAAATTCAACGAAGAGCAAATAAATCCGGGAAATAAAGAAACGCCGGCGTTTTTCGATTAAATTGATTTAACAAAAATCGAAAGTAAATTATGTTGTACTGTTTCTTGACCGATTCGGCTCTTATAAGCTATAATATATATCTCTATTAGAAGAGTCCTCCTTCTAATAGATATATATCATATCTTTTTAAAGATCTTCTCCTTATCAAGATATAAGATATGTATATCACCCTTTCACTATATCACAAGATTTATACTTATCCTTCTTCCCATAAGAAAATCGGCCGTCTACATTATTTAATTGACATAAAATTAATTTAATCGATCAATAATTACTCAGCTAATTTTCGGCCTACTTGGATTGATAATTAATCAATCTTTCTCAAACTAAAATCGGCCACTCCCATTAATTAAATGGTTAACTATCAATCAATCAATGTGATTCGGCCCATTTAATTTAATTGATTAATCTACTATTAATCAATCATCCCTTAACAAAATCGGCCCATGCAAGAATATAATTAATCCAAGATTAATTTATCATCACAATAATCGGCCCATATGCTTAATTAATTAATCCACTATTAATTAATTAATCTTTCCAATTAACACTTTAATTGAGGATTTAATCAATCAAATATTCCAATTGAATTAATTTGATACTTCTAATTAATGTTTCTCCACTTCGAAATAACACTTTAATTCTCGTCTAATTAAATTAGATTATTCTAATTAATTATTCTTCTCTTTGAATTAACAATTTAATTCATTTATTGATTTAATTCCTTAAATCAAATGTTTCCTCTTACGATTATCACTGTCCAACTGTATTGTGTGTGACCCTCTAGGTTCACCATCAATTGGCAGCATGCCCACGACTCTTGTGATTTAATTAGTGAGCAATTAATATATAATTAATTGCTCCGATCAATTAAGAACTTTTAATTGACAACTCTAGAATTAATTTCGTTATTAATTCATGAGTACCCACACCTCATGGTCGATGTCTAGCCACAATCCCATGAGGCCCAACTTCAGGTGAATTGATATTCGTGAACCGTCACCTCTTATAACTGCCATGTACATACGGTCCTTCTAACGACTAATTTCTCGATTGAGACCTAGGGTGCGTGAATTGGTCGGCACCTCTAATTATCTTAATAATGTACTTTCTAATTCAGGATAATAATTGCAGTGTGACTTCTAAATTTGGAAACCCCTTTCCAAATCTGTCACTGACCACGGTCGTAGGTTTCTCGGAATCTATTATCTAAGAATGTACAGGAAATTCTCTCATCTTATCAAGACGATTCGATAGATCCTATTTTAGTACTAACCATCCGCGTACACGTTCATTCGTACCCAAAGTAGTCGCACAATGATCAGGCTACATGATCAGCTCCTAAATCAAAGTACGTATTCTCATGTACCGAATTCGCCCTAGTACCTCAAGTCCGAGGACTAAATCGTACACTATTATAAGTCTTGAGAGACTTCCCATTACCGATATGCTTAATGCACTTCCACAATGGGTCTCTCTGTTCGGGTCGTTCGATGCGTTCGATCCCCTATTGAACCATCTAGTCATTTGCACTGACATTAAATGTCTTGTTCATGAAACTCTACAAATTCACTTCATGTGAATCATGCATAATCGTACAAGTCTTAGCGATTCCCTCGATACCCCGTCTCGATAGTAATCTAAGACTTGGAACAGTTTTAAGATCACGACCTTAGAGACTGTTGCATGATTGCACTCAATACTGAAGTGAATCGTCCCATAGTCGAATGTGATCTTAGGATTTCATCCAATCGCTAGATAAGTTCGCGAGGGATGAAGAAGGCCATTGTTTAATTCACGTACTATGAATAAACGGGCGTATTATCTTATGAATCATAAGATTGCTTTCTAAAGTAGTCCCTTTACAAGATCGTATTTGTTGGCTTGTTGGGCACTATCCTTTCAGCACCAATGCCCTTGTGATCGAGTTTCAACGATATCTCAGTCAACTTCTTTAGCTTTGTTCTTCTCAAGTTGTAGTTGGGTTTCATTTGAACTAGTTCTTGGTTTAGTTGAGTCATATTATTGTTTATTTGATTAAGGAGGTCGAGGTCTATTTTAGTACTTACTTGGTTTTGATTTCGGCCATGGTATTTGTTAGTAATGGTTTTATATATCAGGGTGGGCAAATAAATGTGGTTTGCCACTTGGGGAAAAGAAAATAAGAAGAAGTTGAGCACCAATGAGTGTGGCTAGTTCGCTAGCTTTTTTAAATAAACCAACACGCCTTTTAGAGAACGTAACCTGAAGGTTATTCTCGTTTTCAATATTTTCTATGTTTATTTTTTTCCGCCCTTTCCCTTATCTAGCAGATTTATTTTGTAATGGATTCCATTGAGTTGGGTCATTTTGATCTACATTCATCTTTAAAAGGGGAGATGGCGGTGGAAAGTTAAAAAAGAAGAAGAGATTTGTTATTGACGGTTTAGGCATGAATAAAGTTCGGTATGTATAGGTGCAAATGCACATCATAGGTGAATAGTCAAATGATGTTGGTGAAATTTCATTAAGTGTGCCATGTAATTAAGGAAAATTCACAACATTATTGTTTTATTAATACAATTCTTCATTTTATCACCTACAGAATAATTGAATAAATGTAGCATTTACTTCTATTTTTGTAATGATGAAATTAGCATCTTACATTTTTTACTAAATAAGGATCGGGATGCAATATTTCACAGTTGTGCATGAAAGTTGTGGTTTATAATTCTTTTAATTTACATAGATATCATTGAGAATTATATGGCAATTCAAACTAAGTTATAAAGTTGTTTTTCGCGATACTGCAAATGGATAAATTTTTTTGTAGGATTCTCAATTAATACGAGAACCAATAAATAACTTACTAATTAAGACTTTATTCCCAAGAATGAGCAATTGGTCCATGTGAACCGCTATATATATATATATATATGATTGCCAATAAGTAGGATGTATTTTGGATTTAATCAAACAACAAACGATCAGGGAGTTATCATTTGAACTATTCCGTCTGAGCAATATTACACAGTCTAGTAGATAAAAAAATCATGGATATGGAAAATTGAAGTTAAGAAGAAAAAATGAAATGCCCATTAACAAATTCCATGCCTATAATTTTTTATGGGAGAAGCAAAACCGTTCGACATAATTTTCCAGTTATAATATGTTGTAGTCATTTTTTGTATGGAAATATTAAACATTCAAGTTGTCATTTCATGTGGAATATTAAGATTATCCCCAATTTTTTGAGATTCAATTAATTAAATTTTTTTTGTCATTAGTTTAAATTTCATGTACTAAGTACATACATGCAATAATATGAATCAAATGTTTGAGAATATTGTTTTTTGTTTCCCACGGGTTTAATCTTTTTGGAGGCGCGTCGGACACATAAGTGGGAACCTCTCCCAACAGGGATTTGAACATGAGTCCGCTACTTTATATTGACTAGTCCCTTCCACTAGACCAATCACATGTTGGTAAGAATATTTTCTTTGGATTAGGGTCTATTAAAAGTAAATATTCCCTTGTGATATTATTAAAAATCAGTTTACCTCATGATATAATTTACAATGGCTTTCATTTGGTTTTTATATTTTTACGTGTGCATGTAAGGTGCTCATTTAAAAGCTAAATATGTTGTCAAGATCATAGAGTTAAATTGACAAATTTCTACATCAAAATGAAATCTCAGTCGCAACCATTTTTATGCGAGTGTGCAATTTTAAACACACTCACAATGAAAAATGTAATATGCCTATCCTCATATCGCACATAGAGAGTAAATTTTCCATTAGTTCATCACATGGATAAAAGCATTTAAATTTCATGCACTACGTAAATATATTAAAACAAAGACCTTTAAATTAAAATTAAATTTTCATGGCCATTCCAGTGGTTGAACTCTCAAATCATGTTTTATAAATCATTGTTTTGCCCAGGTGCCGTAGAATTTCCAGAGTCATTGTTGTTACTGTTTAAGCCATGGAACATGTTCTGATCATTTCCTTGATTTGGCAATGTACTCTGGAACATGTTCTGAACATTTCCCTGATTTAGCGCCATAGAATTTCCATATCCACTGTAGTTGTAGGTGAACATCCCCGGAAACATATTCTCTAAGTTGTCTTGCATTGGCGGCACCATATAATTTCCAGGTTGGAAAACATCAGAAGCAGCATTTCCAATGATGGGATTGACTGGGATATTTATATTCGATGAGTTGCCACCACTCGTAGGAGTAATAGTGAAAGTGGAAAATTGTTCCCACATGGGATCAACTGTATGATCCATTAGACTGGTGCCACTAGGACTTTGTGATATGTCAATGAGATTATTGGTCCCACTCGGCCCTGGAATGTCCATTAAATTTGACCCCTTTAAGTTACCAGTCATGTTGTCAAATCGAAAAGACGTATCGAGTCCACTGGAAATTATGGACCCTTCTTGATTGCCCAAATAACTTGGCCCTGGCATATCATAGTTACGACTTGGTATACCAAAATAATTGGTTCCAGCTTGGTTTGGCCTTGGGAAATTAATCTCATCAATTCCAGTACTTGCAGCAATATTCATTGGATCAGGAGCATATGTGTTCTGGTATATATTTGGAATCGGATACGTGTTCGTATTCGGATTAGCCATACTTAAATGATGATTTTCTAGTAGATCATCCATAACGACATTGAAATTACGAGACTTCCCTTCCAAATCAGGTACGTCTTTTTCGCTAAGATCATGTATGTCAGGGCAGCACCAATGCCCTTGTGATCGAGTTTCTACGATATCTCGGTCAACTTCTTTAGCTTTGTTATTCTCAAGTTGTAGTTGGGTTTCCATTTGAGCTAGTTCTTCGTTTAGCCGAGTCATATTATTGTTTATTTGATTAAGGAGGTGGAGGTCTGTTTCAGTACTTACATGGTTTTGATTTCGGCCACGGTATTTGTTAGTAATGGTTTTTATATCAGGGTGGGCGAATAAATATGGTTTGCCACTTGGGGAAAAGAAGATAAGAAGAAGTTGGGTACCAATGAGTATGGCTAGTTCGCTAGCTTTTTTAAATAAACCAACACGCCTTTTAGAGAACGTAACATGAAGTTTATTCTCGTTTTCAATCTTTTCAATGTTTATTTTTTTCCGCCCTTTCCCTTTTCTAGCAGATTTGTTTTGTAGTGGATTCCATTGAGGTGGGTCATTTTGATCTGCATTCATCTTAAAAAGTGGAGATGGTGGGGGCAAGTTAAAAAAGAAGAAGAGATTTGTTATTGATGGTTTAGGCATGAATATGGTGTGGTATTTATAGGTGCAAATGCACATCATAGGTGAATAGTCAAAGGATGTAGGGAAAATTTCATTAAGTGCACCAGGTAATTAAGGAAAATTCACAACATTATTGTTTTATTAATACAATTGTTCATTTTATCACCTACAGAATAATGGAATAAATGTAGCATTTAATTCTATTTTCGTAATGAAGAAATGAGCATCTTACATTTTTTACTAAATAAGGATCGGGATGCAATATTTCATAGTTGTGCATGAAAGTTGTGGTTTATGATTCTTTTAATATACATGGATATAATTGTGAATTATATGGCAATTCACATTAAGTTATAAAGTTTTTTTTCGCGATACTGCAAATGGATAAAATTTTGTATATGATTCTCAATTAATACGAGGACCAATAAATAACTTACTAATTAAGACTTTTTTTCCAAGAATTAGAAATCGGTCCATGTAAACCGCGATATATTTATATATATATATATATATATATATATATATATATATATATATATATATATATATATATATGATTGCCGGTAAATATTTTTATAAATTGAATGATCGGATATCAAACCGTAATAAACAAAACTAAGGAGGATGGACACTAACATGTAACCGATGTGGGATTTGAATCCAAAATTTCGAGAAACAATAACCTGAATTGCTTAGGGACACATGGCCATATATTAGTTGAAATATTAAAGTTCCATCTATAGTTTCTAGAAAGTCGTTTCTAGATAAATTAGAAAATTTAATATGTGATAACTTAAAAGAATGAAATAATAGGATATTGAATTTTGGCTAAAGTTATTCTATTCCATCTCTACCTCTCATTTGACTATGAATCCAACTTATGTGTTGTAGGAGAATGTTTGCTACGCATGGTGTGGCGCGACTCAACTCAACTGGGTTGTGCTAGGGTTCAGTGTAAGAATGAATGGTTCTTCGTTATATGTAATTATGATCCTCCGGGGAATGTCCTTATTAGTTAGCTGGCAAGAACCATGTTTTATGAATCTTTTATCGAAATTTAAATTTATAATAAAATAAATAAATATTTTTTAGTTCTGAAGTAAGTAGGATGTCTTTTGGAGTTAATCAAACAACAAACGATCTGGGAGTCATATTATTTTATCCTTTGCACTATTCGGTCCGAGCTATATATATACAGTCTAGTAGATAAAAAAAATCATGGGTATGGAAAATTGAAGTTAAGAAGAAAAAGTGAAATGCCGATTAACAAATTACATGCCTATAATTATCGATGGGAGAAGCTAAACCGTTCAACATAATTTTCCTCTTATAATATTTTGTAGTCACTTTTTGTACGGAAATATTAAACATTCAAGTTGTCCTTTCATGTGGAATATTAAGATTTTCCCCAATCTGTGAGGTTCAATTAATTAATTTTTTTTTTGTTATTGTGATTTATATGGAAATGGATAAAATTTTGTATAGGATTCTCAATTAATACGAGGACCAATAAATAATTTACTAATTAAGACTTTTTTTTTCCAAGAATGAGCAATCGGTCCATGTAAACCGATTGCCGGTAAGTATTTATAAATTCAATGATCGGATCAAACCATAATAAACAAAACTAATATGGATGGACACTAAGAGTTAACCGATGTGGGATTTGAATTTAAATCTCAAGATACAAAATCGTAATAAATTAAACTAATGAGGATGGACACTAACATGTAATCGATGTTGGATTTGAATCCAAAATTTCGAGAAACAATAATCTGAATTGGTTTGGGACACATGGCCATATATTAGTTGAAATATAAAAGTTCCACCTATAGTTTCTAGAAAGTCATTTCTAGATAAATTAGAAAATTGAGTATGTGATAGATTAAAAGAATGAAATAATAGGATATTGAATTTTGGTAAAAGTTATTCGAATAAAACTTTACCTGTGTTGGAGGAGAATGTATGATATGCATGTTGTTTGGCGCGACTCAACTCATTTGGGTTGTGCTAGTTCAGTGTAAGAATTATTGGTTTTTCGTTATATGTTATTATGATCCTCTGGGGAACGTCCTTATTAGCTGGCAAGAACTGTGTTTTATGAATCCTTTATCAATTTTTAAATTTTTTAATAAAATAAATAAAAACCTACAAACAATCAGGGAGTCATATTATTTTATCCTTTGCAATGTTTAGTACGAGCTATATATACACATTCTTGTAGATAAAAAATTCATGGGTATGGAATCCTACTATAGACACCACACTGGGGAAGACTTATACCATTTGTACTCTTCGGTCCGAGCTATATATACACAGTCTAGTAGATAAAAAAATCTTTGGTATGGAAAATTGAAGTTAAAGAAGAAAAAATGAAATGCCCATTAACAAATTCCATGCCTATAATTTCGATGAGATAAGCTAAACATTTCAACATAATTTTCCAGGTATAATATGTTGTAGTCACTTTTGGTATGAAAATATTAAACATTCAAGTTGTCATTTCATGTGGAATATTAAGATTTTCCCCAATTTGTGAGGTTCAATTAATTAAATTTTTTTGTCATTAGTTCAAATTTCATGTACTAAGAACTTACATGAAATAATATGAACCAAATGTTTGAGAATATTTTTTTTCTGTTTCCCAAGGGTTTAATCCCTTTCGAGGCACGTCGGACACATAAAATGGGAACCTCTCCTAACAGGTATTCGAACCCGAGTCCGCTACTTTGTAGTGACTAGTCCCTTCCACTATACCAATCACCTGTTGGTGAGAATATTATCTTTGGATAGGAGTCCAATAAAAGTAAACATTTCCTTACAATATTATTAAAAAACAGTTTACCCCTTGATATAATTTACAATGTCTTTCATTTGGTTTTTATATTTTTACGTGTGCATGTAAGGTGCTCATTTAAAAGTTAATTAAATATGTTGTCAAGATCATATAGTTAAATTGACCAATTTCTACATCAAAATGAAATCTCAGTCGCGCCCATTTTTATGCGAGTGTGCAATTATAAACACACTCACAATGAAAAATGTAATATGCCTATTTTCATATTGCACCTATAGAGTAAATTTTCAATTAGTTCATCACATGGATAAAAGCCTTTAAATTTCATGTACTACATAAATATATACATGCTACATGAACGTTTATGAATCACTTGATTGAAAATTTACATTTTCGTTGGATAGGAAATTAAGTTCCATGCTACTTCAACTATATATACCATACTTCTCTCTACTAGAAATCTGAGTATTTGCCACCCTATATTAGAGATGGTTGAAAAAGATGTCGCCATTGAGTATTTGAATCGTCGCTGCAGCCGATTACAATATTATTTTGGCAGCTTAAATCTTGGCACAAATTGGAATAAATGCCACGGCATAATTTCCCTTTTTTTAACTTTTCATTTACACCTCAATATTTCACTTTTCACGTTTCACTTTTACGGCTCGGTCGCCATTTCCAGCTCCTCCATCATCATCATCATCGCTAGGGACGTACCTCTTTGAGGAAGGGGGAGGGGGGGCATGTCTTCCTCTCCCACACTGCAATAGCCGAACCCTGTCTTCCTTTAGGAAGAATTTTTCGTTTTCGACTTTGTTCCAAAATCGTTCCTAATTCCTAGATCTTAATATATCTTATGTTCTAGTCGATCAAGATATATTATTTTCGTGATATTGTGGTGTATCAACTCGTAGAGGCGCAACACGTGGGGCGCTGGTGCAGAGCTTGGATCGATTTTGCTGTAGCAGAAATCAGAGTTCGTTTTTGCTGACTGCCAACTTGGAGTTGCAAGGAGATAGGTATAACATGTAAACTTATACTATCGTTTTAATTAATATTTATATATATACACCTAAAGTAGTATCCTGGCAAGATTCCGTAAGCGGTCCTAAAATTTTTATATTCCGCTGTGCCTAGGGCTGTTTATCTTACCGAATCCCAACATATGTATGTAGAATATGGTTATATGTCTGAGGGTCTTTTTAAGACAAATGTAGCCGTTATCGACAAAAACAAGTTTTTTAATAATAATAGTACTTATGCTTACATGCTTACATGCTCGAGTCTCCTGCTTTAGTGCATGACCGTTTAGGTCACATTAATTTTCATAGAATGAAACATTTGGCTAACTTAGGTTTAATACCAACTTTTGAAGTTGTCAAGCCATATAATGTGAATTTCGTGTGGAGACAAAATTTTCCAAATAACCTTTCAACTCAATCGAAAGGAGCTTACAATCCCTAGAGCTAATTCGCATTGACTTGTGTAATTTAAAGGCAACATCTACTCGTGTAAGTAAAATGTTCTTCGTCAAATTTGTTGATGACTGTATGCATTATTGCTATATGTATTTACTACATTTGTCACACAAATTAAACAAAATTGAACATTATTTTCCGTTTGAGAACTTTTAAAGATCGGCTCGAGCTCGATAAACTATAAATTGTTAAAATATATGTAAAATATCAAGATACTCGATGCTCGACTCTAGCTCGTTCGGTAAAAGCTCATTTTAAGCTTGGCTCGTTTAACAATCAAACGAAGCTGAAACATAAAATTTCAAGCTCGATAAAATTTAAACAAAACTTGAAGAATGTATAGTTCAACACTATTGAGCTCAATTAAGTAACGTTTGATCATTGGTATAGTACAACTTAATTAATTAATATTTACCCGTGTACGTACGTGTATAAAAGTACTTGCTCAACAATATAACTTCGAGTGAAAGATCATTTTACTTTTGCTCAATTTGATGAAACTTACCACTACCATCTGTCATATTAGGGGGGTTTTAGGGACACTTCTTATGTAAAAGTGTCTCTAAAAGTGACCTAACATGACAGATGGTGATTACTCAGAGGGTAACCACGAATTCACCCAAAAGTAATGAAGCCTAATGTTGAGGTGTCCTTCAGCATAACAATCAATAATGTAGTAATGTTGACTATATGCCATTAAATTAATAAACTAAACACAACCAACAAAAGATAAATGTGATCACAAGATAAATGCTGAGAAGATGAAGGCTATGTTTGATAAGTATTGGGGGATACAGAAAAAAATGAATATGATTTATAAGTTGTTGTAATGCTTGATCCTAGATACAAATTAAAATATATCCTTTTTATTCTTATGGATATTTATGTTGGTGTATTGGGGAAAACTTGTGTAACTTGACAAAGAAAGCATTGCAAGATTTGTTTGAGGAGTACAAAAGGTTGTATGCTTCTGGGGAAAATTCATGTAGTACAAGAAGCACAAAGAAGCACAAGTACTTTATTTGAAACTGATTCTTGTGATTCTAGTGGGCCTTGTTGGGATTCGGTAATATAGACAGCCCTACAGGCAGCGGAATTTAATAATTTTTAGGGCTCCTTACGGAATCTTTCCAGGTGATCTTACCGAATTTCGTACGTGATGTTCGTGCGTGGTGTGGTCGATCAAACACTTAATAATAAATATAGAAGATCAATATTATTGTATTCAAGTAGTTCGATTACAAGGTTACAAGAATACAATGAATCAGAGTCCTATTCGAGCCCTATTGAATGCCGTACAAAGCTAGAGGGCGAAATACATATAAAGGTCCTAGGCCTAAATTCCGAGCGGTAGCTTCGAGTAGGGAGCACCTGGGAAGTTGTGTCGTCGTCATAAATGCGTGGGGTATTTATAGCTGAAGGTAGGGTTTAGGTGATCCACCCGCAGGTCTGTATTTCTCGGCCCATAACCTTGGATCAGGGCTCGGCCCAACAGTAACTTTGGACCCGTAGCCATCTATCTTATCCCGTTCGATCTCCCTTGGTCGAGATAGTTGCTTTTCCGAGCCCTCACGCTGGATAATGAAAGGAATCCGAAATACCCCTTATCAATACTTCCCCACTTCTCGAGCGTAAAGTAAAGCTGAAGCTCTGAGAAGTAGATATGGCGCAGGATGAATCAGCGAAGTGAACCCGAGGGATGAATTAACCTTAGTGCAACTTTTTAGGTATGCCTCATTAAAAACCTGGTTCGGAAAAACCCTTTCGGGATAAACACCGAACCGGGGAAAAAGAGTGCATACTTTTAAAATAAAACTTTATAATGGCGTCGTCGAGGGATTTGTTCTTATCATCCGTTGTTAAAAGGAGAATTCATACTTCAGGCCTTTTTTCTCAACACCTTATTGGGAAGGCGCAATTCGGAATTCTTGTTATCCTTCAAGCTGATAATCATAAAGGTCCGATAAATCTTAGAATGTGTCATATTTTTCCTGGGTCTTTGATTTCGGAGTCCTTGAAAATATAAGGACCGTAAGTGTAATTTCTGAGAATACGATCATTAGTTTACCCTGGGGGAGTTCAACCGTCGCGGTTACTCGGGGGCCAGTTTGCAATTTCCCATTTTGTCCCTGTATATATACTTTGATGAGGATCATTATTTACTATAAGTTCCGAAGGTAAAAATTCTTGATCGGATCAAACAGATCGATAAGCGAGTCGAAGTAGTCGTATTTCGAGCAACTTTCATATATTCACCATGTCTAATCCCACAGATTTAAAGGGAAAATCTCCCTTGGAGGAAAATTCTGCTGGTGATCGAAAGGAAAAGGAATTTATAGCAACTCGTTCATCCGAGGTCGAGAATGCGCAGGACTCAAATTCGACTTCCGAGTCTGGTGGGGATGAGCGGGAATCTAACTCTAACTCAGAAGATAGCGAAGAAGAGAGTTCTAGCGGGGCGACCGTTTCCGACGATGGACCCAAGGAGGATGGGGATCTGTCTCTAGGGGAAAATGAGCAAAAGAAAATTAGACTGAACAGAAATGCCGTGGTTACCATTTTCGATTGGGAGGAACCTTCGACCACCGCGGGTCTGAATAGGACAGAGGAGAGGGCTGACGAGATAGTTTGTTCTTACACGGAAGAAGATTTGGGGGATTTGCAAGAGGAGTTTGGACCATATCTTGGCGCTGGTTTTTCGATTGTCCTTCCTTCTTCCGACCAGCGGGTCACCAATCCTCCTCCTGGTTGTCAGGCTTTTTACTCCAAACAATTTCATTATGGCCTTCGTATCCCCTTTCCTCCTTTGATAGAAAAAATTCTGGAGGCCTTCGAGTTGACACCTAGTCAGATCCTTCTAAACTCCATTGGTCTTATCGTAGCTTTCTGCGTGCTAATGAAGGCTAAGGGAAAAAGAGCGGTTTTTCAGAATTTTTGGCGGGTATTTCAGATGAGTGCTTCGACGTCTTCGAACGCTGGATATGTGTATTTCTCCCAGAGGCCTAAAATTTCGATTTTATCAGCCAATGTCAGTAGCAATCTCAAGGGGTGGAAGCACGAATTCTTCTTTGTTCGAGGACCGGATCCTCCATCTTCTGAAAATAATCCCGAGCCAATCCCTTATAACTGGCCTGGGGCGAAGTCATGGATATATGGTAAACGCCACCTGAAGGGAAGTATGAAGAGCGAGATATCAGATGAAATGCTGCAAATTCTTCGTGCTGATACTCACCAAACTGCGTTAATGACTCAAGAGGCCGTTTTGAGGTTGGCTGGCCTTAGTAGCTGTACTTTTCCCACCAAACCAATTGTGTTCGGAAAGGCTCGGATTGATCCTGCCAATCCTCCTTCCAGCTTAGCAGATGTCGTCGATAAATTCCGAACATCAGTGGCTGGCAATCACGTTGCTTCCTTCTCGAAGGGTAGCAAAGGACGACCTCGTCCTCAAGCATCAAAAACATCTCGGAAGGCGAAAAAGTCTAAAACCCGAGCTGTGGCTGCGGGGGCTGCTAATACCTTGATGGTCATTCCCCCGGTTACTGATGCAGGAGCCTCCCGTTTTCGGGTCGAGGCAGAGGGGACTTTCGATCCCCAGGCTTCTGCTGTTATTCGATCTATTTTTCCGACCGGCTCTTCTAACCCGAGTGATGCGGGATATAGCCGTTATACATTGATGGAGGATCGGGCTAGGGAAATTCTGCAGGTTAGGATGGCTCGCAAAAGAAGTAGCAACGCTTCGGAGTCATTCAGACGAATTAAACCTTTTGGCCGAGGACAGGATCCAATTCCTTGTCGGCCTGGTTGCTCCGAGCCGGATCTGGCCGACTTTATCGAAGATCACCTGCAAGGACCTAGGGCAGCAGGATATCCCGAGGATGGAACAGTCGAATCCGACCTAGGCCCTGGGGGTGAGCATTCGGTAGATAAATCACTTCGGATGTTTCTGGCGGGGAGGTTCAAAGATGATATCATTCAATCTTTTAACAAGCCGGGCTTCGAGATAATAGGCGACTATGCCGAAGCCCATCAAAGGGTATTGTTCTAATAAGTTTTTAACACTCCTAATTTTTTTTTTTTTTTTTTTTTTTTTTTTTTTTTTGTTTGTGCCGTGTTTCATACCCTTTTTCTTTGCAGGCCGGTGATCTATTTATTCAAAACGCTCTTCGAGCGGCCGTGCTGAATGAAGAATCCCAAGCGGGACAGAAAGGTCTGTTCAATGTTCTGAAGGATGAGGCTGCTAAAACTAGCCAATTAGAGGAGATCAAAGCCGTGTTGTCTGAAACCGAAACAAAGCTCGAACAGAATAAGAAAGAGTTGGAAACCATGAAAGCTTTAGAAGGGGAGGTAGAGAAGTTAAAATTAGAGCTCGAACAAGCCAAAGTATCGGCCGAACAATCTTATGAGCGAGGCCGTCAAGAGGCCAGATTTCCAGCCATAAGAGAATTTTTGAAATCTCCGATTTTGGATGCCCTGGTTCGCTTGAGGTCCGGGCAAATAAACCAATCTTTCCACTTTAAGGGGGTTCAACAGCTTATCTCGGCCGGACAACTTGCTGGTTCCATCGAGGAATATCTTAAGTTTTTGGATCCTTTTAAGAATATTTATGGGAAAGATTACAGGCCCAGTTCTCTTCCTCCCAAGATTTCAGACTTTAAGAATCATGAGTTTTATTCCTTCCTTGAAGAGTTCGGAGTTCCCATGTCCAATCCCGACGTTCTCGAAGCGCAATTTGACGATCAAGATGTGGACATCGAAGGCGATTCCAGCACTCGCGGAGAACAGGGTAACAGTTCTACCAAACTGGAAGGATCGACCTCCGGTGGTCAGGATGATGGTGGGGAAGAGAAGACTAGTTCAAGTAGTGAAGATTCCGAGAGCTCGGGGAATGGTTCTGGGAGCAGGAATGAGAAGGCGAGGTCGACTGATGATTCCGACTCCGAGGATTCTAGTGATTGAGGGCTCTTTCAATGTAATAGACATCCCTTTCTTGTTAGATTGTAATAGCCATTCTTCCTTAATTTGTATTTTGTTCCTGGAGTTATTTTTGATGTGATGCTGGTATGAATTTAATTATGAAATATTTCTTACGTCATCCTTACGTATTTTGGTTACGTCACCGAATCTTTTCTTGGGAAAAGATAAATCGTCTACCTTTCTTTCTGAGTAACCTGCATTCCTTATAAATACTTAGGCTTACGATAGCCTATCTTAGTAATATTTCTTCCCTTCCGACGGTCGAAGCTTAGGAGAATTTATGCGAGTTCGGGCTTCTCGAACTTATTGATCAAGAAACTACTTCTTCTTTTTCTTGGATCTATTTTTATTTGGAAATTTGTCAACTGTTAGAGAAATGAACCGTAATCCGAAAATTCCCTCATTTCCTTCTATAACGTCAACCCGGTTCGATAAGGGTAGCGTCTTGAAGAGAAAAAGGCACACTCCTGCTATATCTAGATTTTCCTTCGACCAGGCTTTGTGTGGAGAAGGTAGCTCCTCCGATTTGATTCCCTCCTCTTGTTTGAGAAATAGGAGCGCCTATAAAAAGGCTAAAAAAGTTTCTTTTGCGGATGAGGTCTTCCCGATCGGACGAGGCGTTGCTCGCGCTGATAAGGTATTTCGAGGAAAGTCCGATCTGAGTTTAGTTCGGGCTGACGTTTCTCTTTCCGAATCAATATTATCGGGTGGAGACTATTCCTCGTTTCTGTTTCATTCTGGATCTGAGTTTCTCGCCCATGTAATTCCAATCACCGTATCATGTATTTGCGGATATTTCTGTTTTTGTCTTAACATGCTTTCTCGCAGGCTGGCGAATGTTTTTCCGTGCTTTATTCGTTGGCGAAACGCGAGCTCGAGCAACGGACTAGTATTAGTCTTGAGCTGGCCCTGAAAAAGGCCGAGTTGGATCGAGCCTTGGAAGCCAATAGATTTTTCAAAGAGAAGTTGTCTTGTGAGAAAAGTAAAGAGATCCGAGTTTGTGGCGGAAATCTTCCGGAGAAGCTGAGCTTGGAGTTGAAAAGGCTAAAAGATGCTTGCGAATTTGAAAAGAAGAATTTCGATCTGCGCGAGAAAGAGGCTTATGCTCGCGGATATGCTGATCGCAGTGCCGAAGTTCGAAAATTTCTTTCCGAGAATGTTTAGTTGTATTACCTTGTTGTAACGATATCAATAAGCCGTTGTATTTCAATAAACTTCATCTTGATTTGGACTTGTATTTCAACCCGTTACTCCCAGGACTTGTTTGTAACCACTTGAATGTAGAATGTATACTCTTTTTAATAAGAAATATTTTTACTTTGTTTTGTAATGATAATTTCGACGTTAAGTCTTTATGAATTATGAGAATTCTTCGATCTTGAAAGGATACGCTTCTCTAATTCAGATAATATCCTTGATTTGTGATTGCGCAATAGATATAGGATATAATTTCGATTTGATTCTCGATTAGCAAATTTGATCTAAAGGGCGTAGCAACGGTTTTCTCTTCTTTTGATAATTTCGATCTAAGGGGTATAGCAGCGGCTTTCACCCTTAGTCGTTTCAGAGCATTTTTAGCCCGAGGGTCATAGCAGAGGCTTTCACCCTTTTTTTATAATTTTCGATCTAAGGGGCATAGCAGCGGCTTTCACCCTTAGTCGTTTCAGAGCATTTTTAGCCCGAGGGTCATAGCAGAGGCTTTCACCCTTTTTTTATAATTTTCGATCTAAGGGGCATAGCAGCGGCTTTCACCCTTAGTCGTTTCAGAGCATTTTTAGCCCGAGGGTCATAGCAGAGGCTTTCACCCTTTTTTTTATAATTTTCGATCTAAGGGGCATAGCAGCGGCTTTCACCCTTAGTCGTTTCAGAGCATTTTTAGCCCGAGGGTCATAGCAGAGGCTTTCACCCTTTTTTTTTTATAATTTTCGATCTAAGGGGCATAGCAGCGGCTTTCACCCTTAGTCGTTTCAGAGCATTTTTAGCCCGAGGGTCATAGCAGAGGCTTTCACCCTTTTTTTTTTATAATTTTCGATCTAAGGGGCATAGCAGCGGCTTTCACCCTTAGTCGTTTCAGAGCATTTTTAGCCCGAGGGTCATAGCAGAGGCTTTCACCCTTTTTTTATAATTTTCGATCTAAGGGGCATAGCAGCGACTTTCACCCTTAGTCGTTTCAGAGCATTTTTAGCCCGAGGGTCATAGCAGAGGCTTTCACCCTTTTTTGATAATTTTCGATCTAAGGGGCATAGCAGCGGCTTTCACCCTTAGTCGTTTCAGAGCATTTTTAGCCCGAGGGTCATAGCAGAGGCTTTCACCCTTTTTTTATAATTTTCGATCTAAGGAGAGGTCGATAACGGACGAGCGAATTAAAGAGATCGGCAATATCATAAATAGCAGAACAAATAATAACTCTGAAGGAAAACGGATATTCATTAAAGAGATAAATTCAGTCGAAATAAGCTTTCGCGACAGATACATTCTTCTTAATGAGGAAATAATAGATCCAACCAAACTAGATGACTGATTAAGAATTGCTACTTTATCTTCCATAATATCTTCTCAAGTTAACTGCATTCCATGCTCTGGGTAGGGTTTCTCCATTGGGATATGCAATCTTGTAAGATCCCTTCTTCCCAATCTCAACGATTACGAAAGGGCCATCCCAATTGGGCTGAAGTTTCCCGACGTGTTTTGATACTTCCACCTTTTTAAGCACGAGATCACCTACTTTAAAAGATCGGATTCTCACATTTCGATTATACGATTTCTCCATGCTGGCTTTGGCGGCTTGAATTTTTAATTTTGCGCGGTCCCGTCGGCTATCCGCATGGTCAACTTCCATTTCCCTTAGAGCCTGATTTTCTTTAGGATCGTAAAATTCGACCCTAGGCGAAGGTATAAGATTTTCTACTGGGATTACAGCCTCCGACCCATAAACCAAACTGAATGGAGTCTCTCCGGTTGCAGCTTTAACCGTAGTTCTATTGGCCCATAAAACTCCAGGTAATTCATCTAGCCACTTTCCTTTTGCCTCCGATAAGCACTTTTCAAGAGATCGAACAATCTCTCGATTTGCAACTTCAGTTTGTCCGTTAGCTTGAGGGTGTCCTACAGATGCGAAATTCTGTTGTATTCCGAACTTTTCACACCAATCCGTAATTCTCTTCCCGGCAAACTGTGTTCCGTTATCGGATATCAAAACTCTGGGAATTCCGAATCTGCAGATAATATTCTTCCATAGGAAATTTATAACTTGAAACTGGGTTATCTTGGTCAAGGCGACACATTCGATCCATTTACTGAAATACTCTACTGCCACAAGTACATAGTTCTTTCTTGTTCGAGCTGTTGGGAAAGGTCCAACAATATCAACGCCCCATTTATCAAAAGGCCAACAAATGGGAATAGAATGCATATGCTCGGCTGGCTGATGAATCAGGTTCGAGTGGATCTGACAGTGATGGCATTTTTTTACATATTCTACTGAGTCAGAAAAAAGAGTAGGCCAATAATATCCAGACCTTGAGCACTTAAGAGCTAATGCACGAGCACCACAATGATTTCCTGCTTCCCCCTCATGAATCTCCTTTAGGATAGAACCATAATGAGTTTCGAGAACACATTTTAATAGAACTCCCGAAGAGGATCTCTTGTAAAGTCGATCGTTTATCAAAGTAAATGACGGCGCTCTATATTTGATTCTCCGAGCCTCATTCGTGTCTTCCGGAAGTTTTCCTTCCTTTAAATATGCGATAAGAGAATCGCTCCACGATTTGCTTGGCTCTTCGATTTCCATGATATCGATCTCCGGGGCTGCATCTAACTCGATGGCGGACATATTTGATAGCAGCCAAGTGATGGATCTTTCAGTTTTTCCTTCGACCGGTCCCGTGAACTTTGACAATATGTCAGCCCAAAGATTCTCCTCTCTTGGTATAGGTTGAATGTCGAACTTATCGAATTTGGAGATTAACTCCTTTGCTTTGTTCAAATATTTTATCATATTGAACTCCCTGGCCTCGTATGTACCCTTCACCTGCCTATGAACAAGCTCTGAATCAGTTAACACAACAATTGATTTTACCTTTGCCTTAATGGCCATTTCTAATCCGGCGATTAGTGCCTCATATTCGGCCTCGTTGTTGGTGACGACGAAATCCAAGGTTATCGCGTAACTTAGATCCTCATCGTCGGGCCCTTGGAAATGAATTCCAGCTCCTCCTCCTTCCTTGGTTGATGAACCATCCACATGCATCAACCAAGCTCGGTCGCTGATTTCTTCGATCAAACTTAATTCCGAGGTCGCTCCTTCATTCGCTTTTGATATACCGGTTGATTCAAGCACAAAGTCAGCTAGAACCTGAGCTTTCACGGCGACACGCGGTTGATATTCGATCTCGAACTGGCTGAGTTCGATCGCCCACTTTATTAACCTGCCTGAAGCTTCTGGCTTCGAGAGGACCTGTCTCAAAGGTTGATTAGTTAAAACAATGATCTTGTATGTTTGAAAATAAGGCCTCAACCTTCGGGCGGCCACCACTAGGGCCAGTGCGAATTTCTCGACTTCCATAGAGTTCTTCTCTGCGCCCTGCAACAATTTGCTCAAGTAGTACACTGGTTTATGCTCGGCCTTATCCAGTTTGACCAAAACCGAGCTGATGGCCTCTTCTGATACGGCTATGTACAAATACAAAGGTTCCCCTTCAGATGGTTTTGCTAGCATTGGAGGTGAGGTTAAGTACGCCTTCAGCTCCTCGAATGCCTTATCACACTCTACGCTCCATTCGAAAGTTTTAGATTTTCGTAAGAGTTTGAAGAAAGGTAGACTCTTGTCAGCAGACCTGGATATAAATCTATTCAATGAGATAATTTTTCCAATCAGTCTTTGAACGTCGGAAAGCTTCCTCGGGGGATTAAGGTCAGTGATCGCTCGGATTTTTTCAGGGTTTGCTTCAATTCCCCTCTCGTGAACTAAGTACCCTAGGAACTTTCCTGATCGTACACCGAAAGTACATTTAGCCGGATTTAGCTTCATTCCATATCTCCTCAAGATTTGGAAACATCTATCAAGGTGATCGATATGATCCTCCTCGGACATGCTCTTCACGAGCATGTCATCCACATATACTTCCATGATTTCTCCTATTAGTTCTTTGAACATCATATTAACCAACCTCTGATAAGTTGCACCAGCGTTCCTTAACCCGAAGGGCATAACGATGAAGCAGTACACTCCCCGTTCGGTAATAAACGCCGTTTTATCCTGATCTTTCTCATTCATGAATATTTGGTAGAAGCCTTGAAAAGCATCCATCATGCTGAATAACACGAACCCCGCGGTGGAGTCCACGAGCATGTCGATTCGGGGCAATGGGTAAGGGTCTCTTAAACATAATTTGTTCAAGTCGGTGAAATCGTTGCACATTCTCCATTTGTTTTCGACCCTTTCGCCCTTGGAGACTAAGACCACGTTGCATAGCCATTCTGTGAATTTTATTTCCTTGATTTGCCCCGCAGCCAACAATCTATCGACCTCCGCATTGATTATTTTGTCCTTTTCACGACCGTGATTGCACTTTTTCTGCCTTACCGGTTTGGCCTTTGGATCGATATTTAATGAATGAGTTATCACACGCGGGTCGATTCCTACTATGTCGTCCGAACTCCAAGCGAAGACATCCACATTTTCCTGTAGGAATCCGATGAGTTTTGCTTCCATGCCGCTGCTTAGCTCCGTTCCTATTTTCGTGAATTTTTCTGGGGATTCAGGTACCAAATTCACCTTTTTGTGGTCGGGTGCCTGTACACTCATGTCCACGGTTCTTCCTTTCTTTCCTTGTAGCCTTTCATTATCGGGAATCGGAAACTCGGGGTTAGGAATCGATTCATTTAGCTTTCTTTTAACAGGGAGCTCAGGCTCTACTTTCTCCTTGATAGTTAGAGATGAATTATAACATTCCCAAGCCATGTACTGATCGTTCCTCATCTCTCCTATGTTGGGATATTCTAGTATAGGGCTCGATTGTCAATACAACAAAATGCGGAATTTAAAATTTTTCGAGGTTTCCTAATTGTCCCATAAATAGATCTCCATAGTTATTTATACGAAAAGCTTGAATCAAACAATAACATAATTATCAAAGGGGGTTTTTCGCAATTTACCTCACCACAGCTTGGTGGTGGTTACCATTGGGATTCCCGTGTCCTCCGAGTGTTTGGTTTGATCCACAAATTGAGTGATCCATATGTGTCACCTCCAAAGCTAGTCCACACCAATCGGATTGTAGCGACGCCTACGAGTCTTAGGCTACGAACTAGATTTCGCAGGTTTATCAGCAAAGGAACGGAGACACCAATGGAAGAATTCGATCCACAGGCCTTATGCGATCGAGCTGGGTACGGCCAAGTCCAGATTTGGTCCGAGCAGGGTTCGGCCAGGGTCAGGTTTGGTCCGGTTTGTGTTCGGCCGAATCTAATTGGGCGGCTAGGGTTTAAGGGGCGAAAAACTTTTGGGGCGATTTTGTAATTAAAAATTCTTGTTTGAAAAATCTAACTCTCTCGATTTTTCTCTCAAAATTTTCAGCAACTTTTTCTCTCAAAAGCTTTTTAGGGTTTTCAAAAACTAGTGCAAAAACTTGTGTTAGCATTCATTGTTAATGAAGAGAAGGTAAGGAGTATTTATAGGAGGAGAGTCCTTCTCCAAAAAGATCTCCTTTCCTTGTTTATCAAATCTTCATTCCTTATCCTTAGGAATGTGAGATTTGATAAATCTCTTCATACTTGATATACAAGAAACAAAACTCCTTTTCTTTCCTAACTACTAAAATCGCCCCCTAGCCCCTAAGTTTGGATAATTCCAAAATCAACCCATAATTATCCAATACTTAAATTGGTTAATTATTTATTCTTCCAATTAATTAACTACTTTAATTAATTCCATAATTAATTAGATAACTCTAATTAATTAATTATCAATTAATCAATTAGTCATCTAATTAATAATCTCCAATTGAATTAATACCATAATTCAATTACCTTGATTTAACAACTTTAAATCACTTTCTTTATTTCCTTTAAGACAGTCACCGTCCAATTGTATTGTGTGTGACCCTCTGGGTTCACCATCAACTGGCAGCAGGCCCACGACTTACGTGATTTAATTAACGAGCAACTAAATGCTTCCGATCAATTAAACTACTTTTAATTGACCACTCCTAGAATTAAATCCTCTATTAATTCCGGAGTACCCACACTTCATGGTCGATGTCTAGCCACAAGCCCATGAAGCCCAATCAAAGGTGAATTGATTTATTGTGAACCTCACCTCTTATAATTGCCATGTACATACGGTCCTTCTACGACTGATTTCCCGATCGAGACCTAGGGTGTGTGAATTGATCGGCACCTCTAATTATCTCAATAACTATACTTTCTAATTTTCCGACAATGATTTCAGTGTGACTGCCAAATTTGGAAAGTCCTTCCAAATGCATCACCGACTATGGCCATAGATTCCTCGAAATCAATTATCTAAGAAACGTATAGGAAATTCTCTCATCTTATCAAGATGAGGCGTTAGATCCTCTCTTAGTACTAACCACTCGCGTACACTTTTGCACGCACCCAACTTAGGCACTTTGTGGCCAGGCTACGTGACCAGTACCTAAATCTAAGTACGCACATCCATGTACCGAATTCGCCCTGGTACCTCAAGTCTAAGGACTAAATCGTACACTATTATAAGCCTTGAGAAACATCCCATCACCGATATGCGTCATGCGCTTCCACAATGAGTTTCTCTGTTCGGGTCGTTCGATGCGTTCAATCCTCCATTGAATCACCTACTCATATGCACTGGACTCAAATTCCTTGCTCATGAAACTCTACAAATTCACTCCATGTGAATCATGCATACTTGTACAAGTCTTGACGATTCCTACGATACCCCGTCTCGTTTGGAATCTATGACTTGGAACGGTTTTAAGATCACGACCTTTGAGACTGTTTCATGATTGCACTCAGTACTCAAGTGAATCGTCCCATAGTCTATTGTGACCTTAGGATTTCATCCAATCGCTTAGATAGGTTCGCGAGAGATGAAGTTGGCCATTGTTCAGTTTCACATACTATGAATGAACGGCGTATTAATTATAAACCATAAGAAAATAGTACTTCAACAAGCTAATTAATATTGGCTTGCTGGGCACTATTCCATCAATCTCCCACTTGCCCTAAAGCCAATCTCAACATTTCTAAGACCCATCTATACCAAGATGTCCCTCGAACCATTTGTGAGAGAGCTTAATTAGTGGATCTGCTAAGTTTGTCCTTGTCGAGATGAAGTAATACTTCTACTCGTCTCAACCACCTATGACTTGTTCAATCATTCGGTGTTGCGTTCAGATTACAGGTGAGATCTCGATTTCCTTTCATTGAGCAATTGCCTCATCTAAATCGGCTAAGATTATGATGAGCAAATGTCATGCTAGGTATTTCATCCAGTCGTTGGATGAAAATTTCTCATCTAAACACTTCCTTTTGTGCAGCATCATAATGGTGCCCTTTTATTCTTGTTTGAATCGGCAATGGTATATTATTGGAATTTCTTCCAATTTACCTTGCTCTATCGAAACAGAATAAATAATCCACTCCAGACTGGAAATCTCAAATTTCAAAAATCTTTTGAGTTTCAATTCTCCACTACTACCATAGACCAGCATTATATCCTTTAATTATCTTCGAGGATTGCATTTATGGTAGACCAGTGTCCTTGACTGGCGTTTGACTATCATCAGCTCGTTCAGAGCATTTTGACGGGTCAGGTCTAGTACAAGACTTTGCATGCTACATGCAATCCAAATGCCAAAACATTAGGTTTCTTGAGACAGTTACTTCTTCACTCATTTAATTTAGGGCTCATTAAATAAGTGAGAGAGTTTTTGTCTCTTTTGGAACTAATCCTTACTTGGATTCTTCCATATTGAATTCAATCAATATTGTCTTTGTACTTTGATTTGGTAAATCATTACATCTTCTTCCTTCTATCTTCCGTATTGCCAGTACGTGAGATGTAATTCCAAATCTTATCATGGAGAATTGCGTGAAGAACACGCTTTCGTCTGTGCTTTTATGATATTCTTATATCTTGCTTGATGTACAGAACATCATCTTGTTGCGCTTCGAACTCAACTACGCTCCCACTGATTCTTTTGCACATTTGGAATCCATATGCCTTTTGACAAATTCAACATTCTTGATCAACTATCAAGTTGCATGTTCCAAATTTGGGAAAAAGTCATAGATTGACCTTTGGATTAGAATAGAGATCTTCTCATCAATTTTCAATTGTGAGATGCAGGATTCATATCCAATACTCATGCCTTCGGTAGTCAAAACCACCTTTCTATGGCTAATGATTTCGAAATGAATTTTGACGTACTAATGGATATAAGGTATTTTCATCAATCCTAAAAGGACTTTTGAATAATGACCTATTGCCATTAAGTGAGTCAAAGTTTTCAACTTCGAATCTTATGGCTATGTGCCATGTCCCTTAGATCATGTTTAACATAATCTCTTTGTAATCTTGGATTGGAATCCAATTTCTCAATTTCGTAAAATGGAATTTTGAGTTCCTTACGAATTTGATCAGATTACGATTTCTTTGTGCATGGATTGATTCAGCAGTTTTCAGTGTTTACTCCCACTGTTCATGGGGACGGGTCCACTCCTTGGACTTCATCAAGTTCTACGACATTCCTTATTTCCTTTGACAAGGTCTTGTCAACAGAGGAACAAGCTACTTACGAGATACTTTTCGTTTCTCATTGTCGTGGAACAGGTATTCAACGAATTTTGTTGAATACCCCATAAACTTTATATGAACTAGATCTACCATCTAATTTCTCATATAAGGGTGTTCTGCTATGTCTTAAAAGACACGGCGATGTAAGGACTTACTTCGAAATATACTATACCAAGTATCTTTGAAGAGTCAAGGGGAGGTATCCCCTAATTTGAATAAAGGAAACTCAGCAAGATCAGAGTCGAGATTCAAACAAAGTTCGATTTCTTCTTTGATTTGCTTCAAGAGAATTCTATTCTCGTCTTAGATAATCGAGGTGTTAAGTTGCTTATGTTTCAGCAGGTTTGATTAAATCAAATTGCTTCTGACATAATGCATCTAGTTACTTCATTTCCAAAACGTCTATTGAATTACTTCAATAGTTTCAGAATTGTACTTCAGCCAAGTACACATATATTTTAACGATTGAAATCGTAGGTATATGTGAAGTAGCTTTCCTTTGAACTAGTGCTTTCAGTTCATGTCGATTGAAATGTTTTGGAGTGCCTTAGCAATCCTTCACTTCGGTTATCATTCCTTCAAGATTTGAAAGTTCCGATTTTACTCAAGTTCATTATCTCAGGAACAGTAAATAAAAACTTTCCTTTCGCATCTCTCTTTAGGAAAAATGTCCAGAGTGAACACTTCAAGCGTAAATGATTATCTCGTTTGTTTTGCTTGTTTTCGATTTAGCACATAGTTTTCAAAGTTTTTGATTCGTTTATCATTGTTTTATTTCTATGCTCTAATGCATCAACATTTGTACAAAGTTAAATCGCTCTAAAAATGAATTCCATTCTCAATGGTAAAGCAATGAAGTCTCGTACAAAATGTGAAATAATACTCAAAGTAAACTAAAACTTAAAACTCATGCTAATACGAAAAACTAAGAAAAACTTCTTTTGCTAAAAAGGAATGTCTAGGTACAATTCTTTCTTGACCCAGTCCCGGAATTCCAGTTTCCTCATCTCGCTCTGCACTACTTGCATCTCCCTTTCAAGGAATTTCCTCCTTTTGGGTTGAGCGGGAAGACTATCATCGCCTGTAAATGCTTTTACAGAAATGAAAGTTTTAATCAGATGTCTTACATCAAAAAGATTCAACAAGTGTATAACTTAAAAAGTCATACCGTAGTCAAGTCTTTCCAGGAAATCCTTTTCAACAAGCTTCCTTATTTTCTCTTCGTACTTACACAAAGGGCAATTCCAATCGTACAGGCCAAAACCGCCTTGATGAGCTTCTTCATATTTGTCTAACAACTCATGCAATTGCTTTGTTTGTATTCCATCAGGCGGAATATCGCAATGTTGCATAAAATGAGTGAAGGTCTCAGATAATCCTTGAAGGGTTATCGTTATCTCATCTTCGAGAGTCAATTGGGCTCCAAACCCTTTCATCAGCTCGAATGTCTTGCTCAAGTAAGAACAATATTCCCCAACATTGTCAAACTTAGCCATGTCGGTTTCGTAGAGGAAATTGCACATCACTTTTAAAGTTGGTTCGGTTCTCAAACGCGTCAAGGATTGGATAGTGGATGGTAAATGGCTAACATTTAAAAACAGACAACTATAAGCAGACAGGTTTAATATTAATACTTATAATTAACGAAATTTGGACTTTTTATCGAAAAAGTTCTCCCACTATTTTATCGAAACAGTAACCCCTTCTAGTTTCGGGAAAAGTCTATTTCCTAGTAGGTCTTGACGTCCCAGCAGCAATTAGTTGCACCCACGACTCGTGGCCATACAATTAATTCCCTAGGTAGGTATACATATTACCAATTGTGTCTACTACACAACCTTCAAGCTATTTTGCCTCGTTTTTCGCATTTATCTAGCACTGCTACATCATAAATGTTACTACGCGTTAAGTCTAACCCATTAATCATGATAAGCAACGAGCCCGGTCATGAATTCTCCGTAACTAGTTATCGGTCGATTTTCACGTCCCGACTAGTCCCTACCCTTGTCAAGTTTTAAGAAAACTAGAATCAAGGAATTTCGTGCATTGCCCCTTTCTTCGACTCGGGTGCCAGACTCTGGATCACCTCTATCGATAAGTAAACAACATACACTAGTCCCTATTAATGGAAGGCTTGGATTTTATAAAACCTCATTTTATAATTTAACCCAATATGACTTAATATTTATTCGAGAGGGGAATTTTCGTTTTTGAAAGTTTGAAGAAACTCTCCTCGAGATCTCACCGCTTCAATTATGCTTTATCTTTTATTTACGATCTAGATTCTAGCGCGCAAACACACAAGCAATCATAAATCGACTAATAAATAAAAGCCATACAAGCCTAGCATGCATACTACCACAATATGTTTTCGATCGGGAGCCTCCTATGCGGGCCATCATCGAGCCAATGATGTTGGCCTAATTGGTCAATCTAAAGGGTTCTCAAAGAACCTATGCTATTACACAATGTACCACGCATACATGGCCTTCAATTCTTCTTGGGCTCCCACCTTGCTTGTAAATGGGCCTCCATCCTAAACTAGGAAAGCAGTAAAGCCCTATTCTATTACAAAGGCTCAAAGTGGCCCAATAACAGGCTCGCAGGCCCAATAAAAACCATGCATTAAATTAAACCAATCACATCTAACCTAAGGTCAAGGCTCGGCGCGATCGAAAACCACGTAAACAGTTCACGTTGAGCAAAGAAACATGTAAACAACTTTTACTTTCTTCTATCTTAATTTTAAAACACCTTCTAAAATTAATTTCCTATGATTCTTGCTTTTTAGTCAATACTAATTATGACAAATAAATTCTCGGAAAAACAAAAACAACTTTTCTGCCTTAATTTCAGATTCTGATTTTTCAACTTTTGAAAATTGCAGTTCGGCCCCTATACTTTCAGAAATTGCACTTTTGACCCCAAAACTTTTGAAAAGTTACAAAATACCCCCAAAACAGTTTTCGGACAGAATGAGCAGAAAATTAAAATTTTGAAATCCAGAAAATTTTCGAATTTGCAAACAGACCCCTGAAGTTTCGGAAATTACAAAACAGTCCTCAAATTTTCGAAAATTGCAAAATGGTCCAAAGTTGCGTGCGATCAGATTTTCAGAAAACACCCAGATTTTTCAAAAATTTCCAGAAACAGAAAATTAAATTTTCAGCCCTATTTTTCAAGTTTTGCGATTTTTGCATAAAAGCCCTGATTTTTCGAAAAACTATAAATTCGCCACAGATCTAAAAAAGCAGTTTTACCCAATCATAGATCTAGTCATAACAAGCAAGAATCAATCACTAGAACATAATTAACATGCGTTCTCATACATACAATCAAGCATATACAGTGAAAACACATTATGTTCAGGCCTTTTCGTATAAAAACGTATGGAGTTGGCTCTGATACCACTGTTGGGATATTCTAGTATAGGGCTCGATTGTCAATACAACAAAATGCGGAATTTAAAATTTTTCGAGGTTTCCTAATTGTCCCATAAATAGATCTCCATAGTTATTTATACGAAAAGCTTGAATCAAACAATAACATAATTATCAAAGGGGGTTTTTCGCAATTTACCTCACCACAGCTTGGTGGTGGTTACCATTGGGATTCCCGTGTCCTCCGAGTGTTTGGTTTGATCCACAAATTGAGTGATCCATATGTGTCACCTCCAAAGCTAGTCCACACCAATCGGATTGTAGCGACGCCTACGAGTCTTAGGCTACGAACTAGATTTCGCAGGTTTATCAGCAAAGGAACGGAGACACCAATGGAAGAATTCGATCCACAGGCCTTATGCGATCGAGCTGGGTACGGCCAAGTCCAGATTTGGTCCGAGCAGGGTTCGGCCAGGGTCAGGTTTGGTCCGGTTTGTGTTCGGCCGAATCTAATTGGGCGGCTAGGGTTTAAGGGGCGAAAAACTTTTGGGGCGATTTTGTAATTAAAAATTCTTGTTTGAAAAATCTAACTCTCTCGATTTTTCTCTCAAAATTTTCAGCAACTTTTTCTCTCAAAAGCTTTTTAGGGTTTTCAAAAACTAGTGCAAAAACTTGTGTTAGCATTCATTGTTAATGAAGAGAAGGTAAGGAGTATTTATAGGAGGAGAGTCCTTCTCCAAAAAGATCTCCTTTCCTTGTTTATCAAATCTTCATTCCTTATCCTTAGGAATGTGAGATTTGATAAATCTCTTCATACTTGATATACAAGAAACAAAACTCCTTTTCTTTCCTAACTACTAAAATCGCCCCCTAGTCCCTAAGTTTGGATAATTCCAAAATCAACCCATAATTATCCAATACTTAAATTGGTTAATTATTTATTCTTCCAATTAATTAACTACTTTAATTAATTCCATAATTAATTAGATAACTCTAATTAATTAATTATCAATTAATCAATTAGTCATCTAATTAATAATCTCCAATTGAATTAATACCATAATTCAATTACCTTGATTTAACAACTTTAAATCACTTTCTTTATTTCCTTTAAGACAGTCACCGTCCAATTGTATTGTGTGTGACCCTCTGGGTTCACCATCAACTGGCAGCAGGCCCACGACTTACGTGATTTAATTAACGAGCAACTAAATGCTTCCGATCAATTAAACTACTTTTAATTGACCACTCCTAGAATTAAATCCTCTATTAATTCCGGAGTACCCACACTTCATGGTCGATGTCTAGCCACAAGCCCATGAAGCCCAATCAAAGGTGAATTGATTTATTGTGAACCTCACCTCTTATAATTGCCATGTACATACGGTCCTTCTACGACTGATTTCCCGATCGAGACCTAGGGTGTGTGAATTGATCGGCACCTCTAATTATCTCAATAACTATACTTTCTAATTTTCCGACAATGATTTCAGTGTGACTGCCAAATTTGGAAAGTCCTTCCAAATGCATCACCGACTATGGCCATAGATTCCTCGAAATCAATTATCTAAGAAACGTATAGGAAATTCTCTCATCTTATCAAGATGAGGCGTTAGATCCTCTCTTAGTACTAACCACTCGCGTACACTTTTGCACGCACCCAACTTAGGCACTTTGTGGCCAGGCTACGTGACCAGTACCTAAATCTAAGTACGCACATCCATGTACCGAATTCGCCCTGGTACCTCAAGTCTAAGGACTAAATCGTACACTATTATAAGCCTTGAGAAACATCCCATCACCGATATGCGTCATGCGCTTCCACAATGAGTTTCTCTGTTCGGGTCGTTCGATGCGTTCAATCCTCCATTGAATCACCTACTCATATGCACTGGACTCAAATTCCTTGCTCATGAAACTCTACAAATTCACTCCATGTGAATCATGCATACTTGTACAAGTCTTGACGATTCCTACGATACCCCGTCTCGTTTGGAATCTATGACTTGGAACGGTTTTAAGATCACGACCTTTGAGACTGTTTCATGATTGCACTCAGTACTGAAGTGAATCGTCCCATAGTCTATTGTGACCTTAGGATTTCATCCAATCGCTTAGATAGGTTCGCGAGAGATGAAGTTGGCCATTGTTCAGTTTCACATACTATGAATGAACGGCGTATTAATTATAAACCATAAGAAAATAGTACTTCAACAAGCTAATTAATATTGGCTTGCTGGGCACTATTCCATCATCCTACTCCTCCTTCGGTCGGAAACTTAACCTTCTGGTGATAAGTAGATACGACAGCCTTAAAGGTATTCAAAGCTGGTCTTCCCAAGATGGCATTGTAAGCAAATGGTGTGTCTACTACTAAAAATTTGATCATTCTTGTGACGTTCTTCGGCTTGAGTCCCAATGTGGTACTCAAAAGTATGGTTCCAAGTGGAACGATCTCCGATCCCCCGAATCCAACCAGTGGGGTGGTTACTTTATCCAAACGGGGATGGCAGAGATTCATTCTTGTAAGCGCTTCTGAAGAAATTATATTTGCCGAGCTCCCGTTATCAACCAATACTCTTTTGACCTCGAAGTTCGCAATCTTCAGTGTCAATACCATAGAAAAGTCTGGATCGTCCTCATTTGTATCCCAATGAACATCAGCAGGTCGATCTGCCTCTGTAAAACTGATGACTTGGTTTTCCATTGACGAAAACTCCAAGGATAAAATTTCCTTTTTCGTGGAGACTCCTGCCCTAATCGACCTCAAGGTCCTTTTTCTAGCATTCCTGCTATCTCCCCCAGCGGGTCCACCAGCTATCATGTTTATTACTCCGTTCAACTGTTCTTCCGCTTGGTTTCTAACCTGTCTCTGCTGATTGTTGAATTTTCTCGGGCTACGAGATCTATAACGATTGCTGTAGTTGCCGTTTTTGACAAACTCTTTTAGTTTTCCTTGTGCTATTAATTTCTCTATCTCAACTTTCAACTGGTAACAATTTTCAGTACTATGTCCTCGGGTTCGATGATATCGACAGTATTGGTCATATCCGGGTGCACCAGGCCTTGCCTGCGTGATCCTTTGGGCCACCGGAATCAAATTCCCTTCTTCTAATACAGTCAACACTTCTTCCTTCGAACTGTTAAGTTCAGTAAACTGAATTTTGTCCGGTCTCGGGGCCCGGTTCCGATCAAAGGGAGGTCCATAGGAATTCGGTGCCTGAGGCGGCATGTGTGGCTTATAGGTGTTGATTCGTTGCCAGACGGATCCTTTAGTCGATCCTCCGTAATCACCCGGTTTTGGGATCGGGGCCCGATCTGGTTTTTTGCTGAGGAGAGATTTGTCGATATGCGAACTCTTTAATTTATTCATTTTCTCCTGTATCATATATTTTTCAGCTATTTCCATTATCCGCTCGAAAGACTTGGGTTGTTTTCTACATAAAGCATTTCCGAACTGGGTGCTCTTAGTCAGTTCGAACATCAGGGAGGATAGATACTCGATCTGTGGGGTATCTACCTTCAAAAGCTCAATACTGAACCTTGCTAACCATTGCCTCAATGTCTCCCCTTCCAATTGTTTCATAGTGCCCAAGTGATTTGCTGGCAGCCTCGGTTTCCTCTGGCTGGCAAACTGATGTTTTAGCTTATCGCAGAATTCTTCGAAAGAAAAGATAGAGTTTGGGGGCAATTTTCCGAACCAGTCAAGGGCAATTCCTTCGAATGTAGTGACCATGATCTTGCAACAGAAATCCTCCGAATGACCATATAAGTTCATCACATTAACGAAACTGTTAATGTGTTCTCCGGGGTCGGTAGTCCCGTTATACCGTGGCAGCCTGGTTGGTACTGTTTCCGTGTTTCGTGCTTCGCGTATCTCTCGACAGAAAGGTGAGCAACGCATGATATTATTCGAGATCTCCCTATCTCGCAAGCTCTCTCCAACTAGTGCGTTCCCCGCTCGCCTTGTGGCTTGATTGTTGAAGGGGATCTCAATTAGATTATCTTGCTCCTCCAATTTTTTGGCCACCCTTTCCTGTACTATCTTTTCCAATTCCGATTTGGTAATTCTTTTATAGGTTGATTTGTTTCTCACTACGGCACCGGCTGTATGACTCTCTCCCACGACGGAATCCTCCACATCATTTGCTCGCACAACTGGGTTTTCAGATCGGACATAGACTTTCGAGGGCGCAGCTCAATGCGGATGTGTTGGTGGAGCATGCGACACACTGTTATCCTTCTGTAAGTTCGAGGAGGGTAGCTCCGGTCTTGCTTGAACTCCTGGTTGGTCGACAGGCGATTGATCTGCCCTTCCGCTGTTCATGAATTCCCTGCACATCGTGCCTATTATAGATCTTAAGTCACCCATGGTCGTGTGTATCGGAATTTTATCTTGAGGAACCGCAGGCGGTACTTCTGGTTGTTGTTGAGCTGCGCGTGACAGATTATCGGGCTCATTGTTGACAGAATTTTGTGCTCCCACTGCATGGGAAGGCTCTCCTCTATTATACGTATTTCTCCTCGTAGTAGGCATATTTTGATCTAAGACTCGAACAAGGCCCCACGGTGGGCGCCAATTGATCTTACCGAATTTCGTACGTGATGTTCGTGCGTGGTGTGGTCGATCAAACACTTAATAATAAATATAGAAGATCAATATTATTGTATTCAAGTAGTTCGATTACAAGGTTACAAGAATACAATGAATCAGAGTCCTATTCGAGCCCTATTGAATGCCGTACAAAGCTAGAGGGCGAAATACATATAAAGGTCCTAGGCCTAAATTCCGAGCGGTAGCTTCGAGTAGGGAGCACCTGGGAAGTTGTGTCGTCGTCATAAATGCGTGGGGTATTTATAGCTGAAGGTAGGGTTTAGGTGATCCACCCGCAGGTCTGTATTTCTCGGCCCATAACCTTGGATCAGGGCTCGGCCCAACAGTAACTTTGGACCCGTAGCCATCTATCTTATCCCGTTCCATCTCCCTTGTTCGAGATAGTTGCTTTTCCGAGCCCTCACGCTGGATAATGAAAGGAATCCGAAATACCCCTTATCACCAGGATACTAAACTGGTTGTATATATATGAATAATAAAATGACCGGAATAAGTCAGATCTAAATTACACCTGTCTCCTTGCAAATCCAAGCAACTTGCAAAGTTGCGTTTCTCCCTTCTGATGGCTCGATCCCAACTTCCTGGTAGCGCCCCACGTGTTGCGCCTCTATGGGTTGATACACCACAATATCACGAAAATTAATATATCCTAATCGGCTAGAACATAAGATATATTAAGATCTAGGGTTAGAGAACGAGTTAGGAGCTAAATTCGAAAAACGAAAACCCTTCCAACGAAGAAGAGAGTTCGGCTGAATTGGGAGAGAGAGAGAGGGGGGGGGGGTAGTTTTGTTTGACTTAGATTTTTGGCTCTTGAGTTGTGTGTCTTGTATATGAGATATGATATATAGTCTCCTATATATAATTATCTCATCGTCCTAATCCTCCTAGGATGAGGACTCTAAGTCTCCTATATGGGTCATGGCCCTTTTAATTGGAAGACCAAGTCTTCTAATTACTTCATGGCCCATACTTGATTTAATTAATTGGGTCTTTATTTAATTTCACAATTAAATAGCCCAATTAGTTTATTTCTCTCTCATTTATTTAAATTAGACTCTAGGTCTATTTAATTAAATATTCTCATGATTAATTAAATCCAACCTAATTAATTATCACACAAATTAAATTCCAATTTAATTTACAGTCTTGATCAAATTCCAATCGGATCACTTTCGCTCCAATTGGGTCGACCTAGTTGACACAGTCAACCCAATCGACCCAGTCGATCCAGTCGACCTTGTTCTTCATATTGGTCCCAAGTGGTCAGATGAGGTCTAGAGGTGGGGGGGGTGAATAGATCTCTGAAATTTTTTAGACTTTAAAATTTTCAAGACGTCTGTTAGCAGACTAAGCTGATGTAGAACAGTAAGCTGACTATGCTGATCTAGAACAAATCTTGAACAGCAGAGTTGACCACTTCTCTTATCACTACTTAGCTTATTTCAGCAAAATCAGTTTTAAAAATAGAATACTTGCAGCGGATGGTTAAAGTGTTTTCCACATGTAAACTTAGTCTTTTGAAAGATTTTATCCCATGTTATAACAAACTTCCTTTTAAAATCTTTTCAACAGTTTTCTAAAGTGTTTAATGCAACTTTGAAGATATGCAAGAACACAATGCAAGTTAAAACACAAAAAAATTTTATAGTGGTTATATGGATAAAAATCCTTTAGTCCACTCTTCCAAGTCACTTAGATCTTGGGTTATACTATAAACACAGTTTACAATATACTCTGCTTGCGCCAAACAACAAATGAAATGTCCAAAATCACTTAGAAATCCTACTTTCCGAATCTAGATTACTCACAAAGACGATCCACACTTCTCACAACACTCAGTATAGGAAATCACTCAGAAGATCTATACTACGAAGTTATATCACTCACAAAGATGGATATAAACTCCTTCTCTTTACAGTTGAATGTCACTCAGACAAACAAAGGTTTGATCTTTGTTCTTCAACAACTTTCGCTCCGTCAACATATGACTTGCTTGTGATCAGACGACTCAACTGATGGATCTTGCTCTAAGGATAGGATCTTGATTTGTGCAAGTCTCTCTTCAATCTTCAGTCCCTGGTCTATTTATACTCTTGGATTTGTAATTCTGCCCGTTGAAGGTTGGCAAAATTGCTTTTTAGTCCTTAAGCAACGGTCAAAATTTGAATGGTAACTTTTGCAGCTGTCGCACTATACACTGTTGTACGAATCTAACAGTCGCATTAAATGCACTTAGAATGTTACCGCTGGAGAGCTTTCTGACCAACTTCACTTTGCTGATGGGATTACTCTACTGATTCATGAATGAACACATTTATCTTGACTCGGCTGATGATAACCAATCTGATCTTCACTGATCTGATATCCCACTCGGCTAATTCGGTCACATAGCTTCCAGACTGTGAGATAGGTTTCACTAAGCTTTTCAGTTCTTAGTTGATGACAACTCTTTTATCCTCTTAATCTTCAAAACCCTTTTGTCCTTTTTGTCATATTCAAAACCTTCTCCAATACTGACCAACAATTTTTCCCTTTTTGATGATGACAAAACCTTCAACTAAGAACGTCTTCCAAGTTTCTGTTTTGGTCTTCATACTCTGAGATGGAAATTATTTGACCTGATACAACTTTCAAAAGCCACTTGTCGTTAGTTTTCCCTTTTGATTTTCTTCTGATAAGGGTTCTTAGTTGCATCCTTATCTTCCCCCTTTTTGTCATCAACACCAATACTTAGTTGCATCTCTTTCTTCCCCTTTTTTCTTTTATAAAATTGCAAACTTAGTATGTTGAATACAATTAGGTGAGTACTTAGTTGTTCGAGATAGTCTTCTTTGCTGTTTATCACTCCAGCTATAATAAATATTTTACATGACATCAAGAATTGATACCACTTGTTGATATCAGATTAATCAGCTGATACCACTTATTTGGGTGATACCACTTGTTGGACTGATACTACTTGGTGTAGTACATTCTTGAATATCACTTGGTTGTTGAGTTCTAGTCGGCTGATGAAAGCAGTCTTCTGATAGCTTCATTTTGACTTATTGAAAACTTCATCTTTATGCCTGAGTACCGCTAGTGGTACACATTCCCCCTGAGTTCAAGAATCCATGGTCAAGTAGTCTGATGAGAGTTGCTCTTAATAGACACTCAGCCATTGAATTCCAGTAAGCTGTTTTGGGTTAGTCTTCTGATACGTTCCCCCTCAACTTATGAATCCAAAAAAATAAAAAACCAATTGTCTTTGTCACATGGTTACCTGTTGGTTCTGATGGTCTCTGCCCCACTTGTTATCCTTTGATAGGCTTCAGCTTTCCAACACTCTTGTTTCTTTGAAATCTCCAAATGTAGCGTCTACCACTTGTTGATTTATACCAATTGTCTGACACCACTTGTCTGATACCACTCACTTGACTGATATCACTTGATGGTTCTTAGCAATCTAGTATAAGCAGCTTGATATTACCAATTCCTGGTCCACACTTGATGGTAAGATCACTTGTTGAATTTGCAAGGGCAGTCAACTCATCTTTGTCATCTCACATGCACTTCACCGGTAAAACAGATGACTATTTTTGGTACCCCTTATTTATTGGGTCCAGCAGGGTTAGTATAACCTTTGACATGTGATGATCCAGTGACTTATGTTTTATCACGATAATACCACTTACTTGTTGGTCATGATTAAACCAGTGCTCATAAGAAAGGTAAGATGCATGAAATATGTGATAAACATGCATATTATAATGAGGATGGCAATAGCACAGTGAATATGATCAGCATGATAATATGGATAAGCATTGGATGTCATAATAATCATTATCATAATGTGATTCAAATTCTTGCCAATTATTTCATTTTTGCCTCAATTACTTACCTGAGTTATCTAACAACTCTCCTTAGATTTAGCAGACTTAATACCACTTTTAATTTTACTCGTATTAGCAGTGTATTTCAGCTTACTCAGCTGATGAGTTTACTAGTCTTGTTTAGTCTTAGGTAGCTTACTAGGTTTTCTAACCTTTTGAGCCTCAGTAGACTTCTTCTTTTAAGCCTCTGATTTCTTTTTAGAGAATGATGCAATTACTTCTTTCAAGTTCATTTATATTTTCCATATGAATTGCATACTCAGCTCTTAGAGTTTCATTCTCATGCTCAAGCTTTTTCAGTCAGCTGATTCTTGAGGTTTTTCAACCTAAAGTTTCAGTGATCTATTTTTGCTCTTTTCAGCAGAGTCATCTCTTCATTAAGCTTGAAAATGCACACACAATATTTGAATTTGTAATTTAGAATTTATTCAACGATTCAAATTGTGCATTTAATTAATAGTAGAAGTTACCTCAATTTCAGAATCATCAGATTCTATGACAGTTAAGCATAGAGTTTCAGGTACTTCTTCAAATTCTTTATCAGACGACTGGTTGTCTGAATAAGATATGTCGGAGTTTATTAGCTTTGTTGCATCAGCTAACTTTGATTTTCTCTTACTAAGCTTACGCTCCTTTTTGGCACACATTTCCTTTTCAGCTAATTTCCCAGATGATGAATGTGGATGATCTTTCATCAAGAGTCCATACTCGTTGTCATTGTTGTCTCTAAGCTTAGCTTTTAAGGAATCCATGTTTTCCTGGAAATGATTAGAAGAAGATGAAATAGCATTTTCATATTTTAATTTCATTTTCTTTTTATAAAACTTCTTGAAATCATTCAGAAGTAGGGCAACGTCGTCAGCAGTGTATGCTTTTTCTGAATTCAGCAGAGTCTTCTCTTCGGACTTATTTGCTAATTTTCTTGACTTGTCTGACGCGGTTAGTGCAGCAGTACGGTTTGAACTGGTTGACACTGATAGGATAGTGCCCTGCAAGCCAGTTCAATTAGCTTGTAATAGATCTATCTTGTATATAACAATCTTTGATTTTATAATAATACGCATGTTTATTTATATATGTATAAGGATAAACAATGGCCAAACTTCATCTCTCGCGAATACATTTAAGCGATTGGTTGAAACCCTGAGATCACTCATGACTATGGGACTATACACTTCAGTACTGAGTGCACTTATCATGAAACAGTCTCAAAGGTCGTGATCTCGAAAATGTTCCAAGTCATAGATTCATATCGAGACGGGGTATCGAGTGAATCGTCAAGACTTGTACGATTATGCATGATTCACACGGAGTGAATTTGTTGTAGTTTCATGAACAAGGAATTTGAGGCCAGTGCATATGACTAGGTGATTCGATGGAGGATCGAATGCATCGAACGACCCGAACAGAGAAACCCATTGTGGAAGCGCATGACGCATATCGGTGATGGGATGTTTCTCAAAGGATTATAATAGTGTACGATTTAGTCCTATGACTTGAGGTGCTAGGGCGAATTCGGTGCATGAAAGTGCGTACTTAGATCTAGGTATAGGCCACTTAGCTTGGTCATAAAAATGCCTAGGTTGGGTGCGTATGGACATGTACGCGAGTGGTTAGTACCAAGATGGAATCTGTTGACTCATCGTAATGGATGAGAATATTTCCTATACGATTCTTAGATAATGTTTCCAATGAATCTACGGCCGTAGTCGGTGACGGATTTGGAAAGGGGTTTCCAAATTAGGCAGTCACACTGGAACATTATCCTGAATTAGAAAGTATAGTTATCGAGACAAATTTAGAGGTGCCGATCAATTCACACACCCTAAGTCTTGATCGGGAAATTGGTCGACAGAAGGACCGTATGTACATGGTAATTATATGAGGTGAGGTTCACTAAATATCAATTCACCTGATGTTGGGCTTCATGGGCTTGTGGCTAGACATCGACCATGAAGTGTGGGTACTCCTGAGTTAGTAGAGGAACTGATTCTAGGAGTGGTCAATTAAAGGTAGTTTAATTGATCGGAGCAATTTATTGTTCATAAATTAAATCACGAGGTTTCGTGAGCCTGCTGCCAATTGATGGTGAACCCAGAGGGTCACACACAATACAATTGGACGGTGACTGTTCTGTAGGAATATAAAAGGAATTAATTGATTTAAAAGTAATTAAATCAATTAAGTGAATTAAAGTGTTAATTCAAGTGGGAGATAAATTAATTAATTGATTTAATTGATTTAAATGACAATTGATTAATTAAACTAAATATTAATTAAGTAATTAATTAATATGGGCTGAATATTTAATTAAGTAATTAATTAAATTAAGGTGGGCTTGCAAGAGACAGACTCCTAAGCCCATTAGGAATCTTGTAACCCTAGGACTTGAGGAGTGCTTATAAATAGAGTTCTGACAGAACTCAGAGAACTAACACCTAAGCAAAAACCTTAGTCTCCTCTGCCCTAGGAAATCCGCCCCTCCCCTTGCGCCGCCCAAGCTCTAGCGCCGCCACCGTGCTGCCGTAAAACCGCCGCACCGCCGCCGTGATTGCCCTAGCGCCGCCGCCGCAAATCATCTCCTTTATTCCGTTTGTGCAGAATTTTTATCTGTCAAATAGATCTGCACAATCCTACATCAACAAGCCTCTTAGATCTAGTTCTGAGCCTAAGACTAAGAGGTGTCATCATAATCCAGTTGGTGTGGACTTTTCTCTGGAGGTGAGACACTTGGATCACTCCAGTGAACCAGAACCTTAATCAGAGTTCAGAATCAGAGTTGGAGGTTTCCACCACCTTGCCTGTGGTGAGGTAAAATCGAAAACCCCCTTTATTAGATTATTTCTGTGCTTTGTTTTATGTCTTTCGTATATATAACTTGGAGATTTTATTATGGGATCTGTGGGTGTGCCTTGAAAAATTTTAATTTCCGCACTCTGTTGTATTGACAATCAAGGCATATTCCAACAGTGGTATCAGAGCCAACTCCATGATTATTATACGAAAGGCTTGAACATAATATGTGTTTATATTATATGTTTAATTATGTATATTAAAACGCATGATAATTATGTTCTGTCGATTGATTCTTACTTGTTATGACTAGATCTACAATTGGGTAAAACTGTTTTTCTAGATCTATAGCGTTTTCATAGTTTTTGAAAACTTCAGGACTCTTTGGGCAAAATCGCAAACTAGGGTTTTTAAAGGGCTAAAAATTCGAAATTTTAGAATCTGGAAATTTCAAAAATTCTGGACTGTTTTCGCAAAACTGGTCGCACGCTTTTTGGGGTCATTTTGTAATTTCCGAAAGTTTAGGGACTGTTTTGCAATTACCGAAACTTCAAGGATCTGTTTGGAAAATTGAAAATTTTCAGAATTCAAAATTTATTTTCTGGTATGCTGGCCGAAACTGCTTTGGGTGTTTTTGTAACTTTTTAAAAGTTTTTGGGGTCAAAGTGCAATTTTCAAAAATTGAGGGGCCGAAAATGCAATTTTTAAAAGTTGAAAAACAGAATCTGATTTTCAGCAGGAAAGTTTATTTTGTTTACCCGAAAGTTTATTTTGTCATAATTAGTAGTGACTAAAAGTAAGAATCAATGGAAGTTAGTTTTAAAAGGATGTTTTAAAATTAAAGAAAGGAGAAAGTAAAATGTCGTTTACATGTTTCTTGCTCTACGTGAACTGTTTACGTAGTTTTCGATCGAGCCGAGCTTTGACCTTAGGGTAGATGTGATTGGTTTAATTTAATGTTTGGTTTTTATTAGGGCCTGCGAGCCTTTTATGTTTTGGGCCAATTTTGAGGCTTTGTAATAGAATAGGGCTTTAATGCTTTCCTAGTCTAGGATGGAGGCCCGTTACAAGCAGGATGGGAGCCCAAGGAGATATGAAGGCCATGTATGCATGGTGATTAATGTAATAGCATAGGCCTGTTTGAGAACCCTTTAGATTGACCAATAGGGCCAACATCAATGGCTCGATGATGGCCCACATAGGAGGCTCCCGATCGAAAACATATTGTGGTAGTATGCATGCTAGGCTTGTATGGCTTTTATTTATTTGTCAATTTATATTTGGCTACCCGCTAGAATCTAGATCGTAATAAAAGATAAAGCATAACTGAATCGGTGAGATCTCGAGGAGAGTTAGTATAACTTTCAAACCAGAAATACCCCTCTCGAAATAAAATATTAAGTCATATTGGGTAAACTATAAAATGAAGTTTTATAGATCCAAGCCTTCCATCAATAGGGACTAGTGTATGTTATCTACTTATCGATAGAGGTGATCCAGAGTCTGGCACCCGAGTCGAAGAAAGGGACAATACACGAAATTCCTCGATTCTTGTTTTTAACTAAACAAGACAAGGGTGGGAACTTGTCGGGATGTGAAAATCGACCGATAACTAGTTACGGGGATTTCATGACCGGGCCTGTTACTCATCAAGATTGACTGGGTCAGACTTAAACGAGGAGTAACATCTATGATGTAGCAGTGCTAGATAGGTGCGAAAATCGAGGCAAAATAGCTTGAAGGTTGTGGAGTAACACAATTGGTAAAAGTATACCTACCTGGAGAATTACTTGTATGGCCACGAGTCGTGGGTGCAATTAATTGCTGCTGGGACGTCAAGACCTACTAGGAAATAGAATTTCCCGAGCAATCAAAGGGGTGATTGTTTCGACAAAATAGTGGGAGAACTTTTTCGAAACTAAGTCCAACTTCGATAATTATAAGTATTAGACATAAGATCAGTTAGCTTAATGTTGTCTTCTTTCCTATTGTAGATATTAATTACAATGTCTAAGAATCCATTATCTGTTATCCTCGACGCAAACAAATTAATGGTTCAAACTTTGTCGACTGGCTGAGAAATCTGAGGATAGTCCTAGACTCCGAACGTCGCAGTTATGTGCTCGACACACCCATGCCTGCTGCACCCGCAGCACGAGCTAGTGAGGAACAACGAACCGCCCATGCTAAAAGGGTTGATGATGATCTTCAGGTTCGTTGCCTCATGCTAGCTTCGATGTCAAACGAACTGCAGAAACAGCATGCTGCTATGCCGCTTGCTAGAGATATGCTTCTCCATCTCCAGCAGATGTTTGGGGAAAGGTCTCGCGCTGAAAGATTCGCGACCTCTAAAGAGTTGTTTAATCTCAAGATGGCTGAGGGAAGCAGTGTAAAAGATCACTGTCTGCGTTTCATCAACTTGGTTGAAAAACTGGGGCGATTGGACGTGGCTTTGCACGCTGATCTTAGCACTGACCTCCTTCTCCATACGCTGCCCCGTTCATTTGACCAGTTCGTGTTGAACTTCAATATGGAGGATAGAAACCTCGCTCTTCACGAACTGACCAATTTATTGGTAACGGCAGAATCGACTCTCAAGAAAGAGAAACCTGTAATGATTGCACACCAATCGAAGGCTGCAAAGCCTAAGAAAGGTAAGAAAAAGAAGAAGGTATTTTCTTCAAAGGCAGTCACCAAGGTGGTCGAGAAAAAGCGCAAAAGCCCAGAAGACGAATGTTTCCACTGCAAGAAAGCAGGGCACTGGAAAAGGAACTGCCCAGACTACCTAAAGATGAAATTGGTAGCCAAAGGTATTTTTCTAGTTGAAGTTAATATTTCTGTTAACTGTGCATCGTGGGTGTTAGACACCGCAGCAGGTTCTCATATCTGCAATGATTTGCAGGTGATGGGAGCAGTAAGAACCCTGAAGCCCGGGGATAGAATCCTGCGTTTTGGAAACGGAGCTAGGATCGCCGCCGAGGCTATAGGAGACGTGGAATTAGTATTAGGGAATTTTACTTTAATTTTAAGGGATTGTCTGTACGTACCAAACGTTATTAAAAACATCATTCTATTCCTATGTTAGACATTGATGGTTTTAATTTTTCCATTCAAAATGGATCTTTTTGCATATTTAAAGGTGATTTAATGTATGCTCGTGGTACTTTGATAGATGGTCTATATTCCCTAGAACCTATAAATTCCAACGTCATGCACATTCAATCTAGAAAAAGGAAATATGATAATCGAACTCCACAACTTTGGCACGCTAGACTTGGACATATTTCCAAGAGTAGGATTCAAAAGTTGGTTTCCTCTAAGGCTCTTGAAATAAAGAACTTAGATGAACTCCCGACTTGCGAATCTTGTCTCAAAGGAAAGATGACCAAATCACCCTTCACAGGGAATCCCGAGCGAACCAAACAGACATTGGATCTCATCCATACTGACGTTTGTGGACCATTGAGTGTCAATGCGAGAGGTGGATTCTCTTACTTCGTAACATTCACCGACGATTTTAGTCGTTATGGATATGTGTATCTTATGACACACAAATCCGAAACTTTTGAGAAATTCAAAGAGTTTCGAATGGAAGTAGAGAACCAACTTGGACATAGTATTAAAGCACTTCGTTCTGATAGAGGTGGTGAGTATTTAAGCCAAGAATTCCTTGATTATCTAAAAGAGAACGGAATTCTCGCACAGCGAACTCCCCCTAGGACACCTCAACTCAATGGAGTGTCTGAGCGGAGGAACCGGACTTTGTTAGACATGGTTCGTTCCATGATGAGCTTTGCTGACCTTCCCTTTTCGTTTTGGGGCTTAGCCCTATTAACTGCTTCGAAGATACTAAACATAGTACCTTCAAAGTCAGTGCCAACAACGCCGCACCAAGTATGGTATGGTAAAGCACCCGTATATTCGTTCTTACGAGTATGGGGATCTCCTGCGTATGTAAAGAACAAGAAGGGAGATAAGCTAGATAGTAGATCTAGTTTGTGCAAGTTTGTGGGTTATCCAAAGGACTCTATTGGATACCTGTTCTTCGATCCTAAAGAACGTAATACGTTCGTATCTAGGAACGCCCACTTCTTGGAAGAGGATTTCCTCACCAACCGAAATGGGACAATCGTAGAACTTGATGAAGTCCAAGAATCGGACCCATCCCCACAAACAGTGGGAGCTGAACCAGAATTAACTGAACCTACTAGTACACCTATACTTCGAAGGTCTAATCGAATTCGTAAGGAGCCAGAGCGATTTGGTCTCATTCACGAAAACGAGAAAGTTGATGCTGATCCAAGGACCTATCAAGAAGCGATGTCTGACATAGATTCGGGTGCGTGGCTCGAAGCCATGCAATCCGAAATGGATTCCATGCATTCCAACAAGGTTTGGACCTTGGTCGATCCACCTGAGGGAACTATCCCTGTAGGATGTAAATGGATCTTCAAGCGTAAGCTTGGAATGAATGGAGAGGTAATTACTCATAAAGCTCGCTTAGTGGCGAAAGGGTATTCTCAAAGGCCTGGTATAGACTATGAGGAAACCTTCTCTCCCGTGGCGATGTCAAAATCCATTCGGATATTACTTGCTATAGCCGCGTGGCATGACTACGAAATATGGCAAATGGACGTAAAGACCGCCTTCCTCAATGGAGACATTGATAAGGAGATCTTTATGCAACAACCTGAAGGTTTTGCGTCCAAAGGAAGTGAGCACAAACTGTGTAAGCTTCAAAGGTCAATCTATGGCCTCAAACAGGCGTCCCGAACCTGGAACATACGATTTGATGAGACAGTCAAAGCTTTTTGCTTTATCAAAAACGTATATGAACCTTGTGTGTACAAAAAGAATAGTGGGAGCTCAATACAATTCATTGTTTTGTACGTCGATGACATTTTGTTAATCGGAGACGATATCAAGATGTTAGCGCAGACTAAAGCGTGGTTATCCGCGCAGTTCTCTATGAAAGATATGGGAGACGCATCTTACGTCTTGGGAATACGTATCTATAGGGATAGATCGAAGAAGATGATAGGACTCTCCCAATCTCAGTACATCAACACGATCTTGAAGAGATTTAGTATGGAAGAATCTAAGAAAGGATTTGTTCCAATGAGACATGGTATCTCTCTTTCTAAGTCTATGTGCCCTACAACCGACGAAGAAAAGACGAGAATGTCTATCATACCTTATGCCTCTGCTATAGGGAGTATAATGTATGCAATGTTGTGTACTCGACCAGACGTAGCACACGCTCTAAGTGTAACGAGCCGCTATCAGTCAAATCCAGGCGAGAAGCACTGGACTGCCGTAAAAGCAATCCTAAAGTACCTGCGAAGGACTAAGGATATGTTTTTGGTCTACGGTGGTAGTGGAGAACTGAAACTTGAAGGATTCACTGATGCAAGTTTCCAGTCTGACGTGGATGACTTCAAATCCAACTCTGGATACATATTCCGCCTCAATGGAGGAGCGGTCAGTTGGAAAAGCTGTAAACAGTCTACCACTGCCGACTCAACCACAGAAGCAGAATATATCGCAGCATCAGATGCAGCAAAGGAAAGTGTATGGATGAAAAACTTCGTCCAGGAATTGGATGTTGTTCCTAGCATTGCTGAACCTGTAGTCGTCTTCTGTGACAACAACGGGGCGATAGCTCAAGCGAAGGAGCCGAGATCACACCATCAATCCAAACACGTACAGAGGAAATACCACGTGATCAGAGAGATCATGGGTAGAGGTGACATGCACATGGAGTATGTCAAATCGGAAGACAACATAGCTGACCCACTAACTAAGCCACTTTCGCAAAAGGTGTTCGAGGGACATCTAGATAAGATGGGTCTAAGAAACGTTTGTGAATGGCTTTAGGGCAAGTGGGAGATTGATAGGATAGTGCCCTGCAAGCCAGTTCAATTAGCTTGTAATAGATCTATCTTGTATATAACAATCTTTGATTTTATAATGATACGCATGTTTATTTATATATGTATAAGGATAAACAATGGCCAAACTTCATCTCTCGCGAATACATTTAAGCGATTGGTTGAAACCCTGAGATCACTCACGACTATGGGACTATACACTTCAGTACTGAGTGCACTTATCATGAAACAGTCTCAAAGGTCGTGATCTCGAAAATGTTCCAAGTCATAGATTCATATCGAGACGGGGTATCGAGTGAATCGTCAAGACTTGTACGATTATGCATGATTCACACGGAGTGAATTTGTTGTAGTTTCATGAACAAGGCATTTGAGGCCAGTGCATATGACTAGGTGATTCGATGGAGGATCGAATGCATCGAACGACCCGAACAGAGAAACCCATTGTGGAAGCGCATGACGCATATCGGTGATGGGATGTTTCTCAAAGGATTATAATAGTGTACGATTTAGTCCTATGACTTGAGGTGCTAGGGCGAATTCGGTGCATGAAAGTGCGTACTTAGATCTAGGTATTGGCCACTTAGCTTGGTCATAAAAATGCCTAGGTTGGGTGCGTATGGACATGTACGCGAGTGGTTAGTACCAAGATGGAATCTGTTGACTCATCGTAATGGATGAGAATATTTCCTATACGATTCTTAGATAATGTTTCCAATGAATCTACGGCCGTAGTCGGTGACGGATTTGGAAAGGGGTTTCCAAATTAGGCAGTCACACTGGAACATTATCCTGAATTAGAAAGTATAGTTATCGAGACAAATTTAGAGGTGCCGATCAATTCACACACCCTAAGTCTTGATCGGGAAATTGGTCGACAGAAGGACCGTATGTACATGGTAATTATACGAGGTGAGGTTCACTAAATATCAATTCACCTGATGTTGGGCTTCATGGGCTTGTGGCTAGACATCGACCATGAAGTGTGGGTACTCCTGAGTTAGTAGAGGAACTGATTCTAGGAGTGGTCAATTAAAGGTAGTTTAATTGATCGGAGCAATTTATTGTTCATAAATTAAATCACGAGGTTTCGTTAGCCTGCTGCCAATTGATGGTGAACCCAGAGGGTCACACACAATACAATTGGACGGTGACTGTTCTGTAGGAATATAAAAGGAATTAATTGATTTAAAAGTAATTAAATCAATTAAGTGAATTAAAGTGTTAATTCAAGTGGGAGATAAATTAATTAATTGATTTAATTGATTTAAATGACAATTGATTAATTAAACTAAATATTAATATGGGCTGAATATTTAATTAAGTAATTAATTAAATTAAGGTGGGCTTGCAAGAGATAGACTCCTAAGCCCATTAGGAATCTTGTAACCCTAGGACTTGAGGAGTGCTTATAAATAGAGTTCTGACAGAACTCAGAGAACTAACACCTAAGCAAAAACCTTAGTCTTCTCTTGCCCTAGGAAATCCGCCCCACCCTGCGCCGCCCGAGCCCTAGCGCCGCCGCCGTGTGCTGCCGTAACACCGCCGCACCGCCGCCGTGAAAGCCCCAGCGCCGCCGCCGCATATCTTCTCCCTCATTCCTTTTGTGTGGAATTTTGATCTGTCAAATAGATCTGCACAATCCTTCATCAACAAGCCTCTTAGATCTAGTTCTGAGCCTAAGACTAAGAGGTGTCATCATAATCCAGTTGGTGTGGACTTTTCTCTGGAGGTGAGACGCTTGGATCACTCCAGTGAACCAGAACCTTAATCAGAGTTGGAGGTTTCCACCACCTTGCCTGTGGTGAGGTAAAAAAATCGAAAACCCCCTTTGTTAGATTATTTCTGTGCTTTGTTTTATGTCTTTCGTATATATAACTTGGAGATTTTATTATGGGATCTGTGGGTGTGCCTTGAAAAATTTTAATTTCCGCACTCTGTTGTATTGACAATCAAGGCATATACCAACACATTTTGTGAAGGACATCAATCTCCGAACTACTACCCGAAACATTTTCAAAAGAGAGCATAGCAAATTGCGTCATACCCTCGAAAAACTTGACGCCAGAGCCTCCCTAAACCACACAAAGGCCATGGGCCATTGGGGTCGTGGATGGTCAGCAATAAAGCTTATTGGTCTTCAAGGTTGAAATAGCATTCGCCTGCAGATACCCTAGTCGAGATTGAAGTATAAATTTTACTATGATACGCAGAATAACTCCTAACCCGATATTCGAAATATTGAGTCGAGCAACAAAATCTCCTATTCAGCATGATCGAAGGAGTCTGTTTTCGAAAAATGTTATAAGAATGCAAAACGAAGAGCCCCATTTATAGATACTATTCTTAAAAATCCAACGGCTATCAGAGAACAAAAGAAACGGTCAACATCAAAAGATTGTCGCGACTCCCGAGAATTTCACCGGGAAAAGAAAGTGAAATTACTTTTGGAAATTAAGCGGAATTACTACGCCAAGATCGAAAGATCAAGAAAGCAAACTAAAGAATGATCAAAGAAAGAACACATAAGAGGAACATGCGATTCGAGAAGAAAGTAAATTATTACAAGCCATAGAGAATAAAATATCTGAAAATTATTCAGGATAGCACAAGTAAAAACAGTATACTACAAGTCCGGGTAGATAAGAGACAACATCTAAACAAGCTTATTGTCAGAGAGAATCTTTCGAAGCTCAGCATTGCGAGCCTCACATCCTGCTGCAAATCCACGATCATAAGCTTCCTTTTCTCGGCGAACGGACTCTTGTCTCTCCTGCTCATGAAAACTCTTTAGTTTCTCAAGCTCGTCGTTCAGTTGCTTATGGATCTCTTCTCCATGCTCTTTAGCAGTCTTCTCCCTCTCTAAAGCAAGCTTCTCTGCGAGGACACGATCGAACTCAATTTTCCTCTCCTCCAGCTCGAGGGAGATAGCAGAACTCTGATTCGCTTCCCGCTCAGCATATGTTTTGAGCTCAATGAAATCTTGTCCAGCCTGTTAGAGGGATCGGCAGTTTTAAAAAAAAAAAAAAAAAAAAAAAAAAAAAAAAAAAAAAAAAAAAAGAAAAGAGAGTACACCTGAAAAAGGAAGTGCTGCCCAGACTCGAACAACTCTTCTATGTTCCTCTCCTTGGACGCGTTTCTCTCCTTGGGTATGTCAGTCTCCGAAGAAGTAAAGTTAGCTTGCAACAAGTTACCCATGGGGTCAACCTTAGAAGGAGATCCATCTTTCAACTCCTCGTGCAGGGAAGAAGCAACTTTTGGAGGAGAGGAATCAACAAGAGGTCGGGAAGGATTATCAATTCCTAAAGTTTCAGCAGAGGCCCCTCCACCAATCTCTAACTTGGATTTTTTGCTGAGATTCCCTGCGGGAGGAACGGTCGAGGCATCGGAAGATGACTTGCTATCAATAGCAAGATTTTGTAAAGCCTCAATGGGAGTGACCCCATCGGAATAAGGCCTCTTATTCGAAGAAGGAATAGGAGTCTTTTCTCGAACGGGATCTTCACTCGGAGAGTCGACCACTTTCGGGGAAGAACCCCCGAGCGCAGCCTCGAGCTCTTCATCCAGAATGGACTTGCCGGAAGTACCCTTGTTTTGCTTGGAGGAAGTGGTTTTCTCCTTCTTATTTTCCCCCCCTTTAGGAGCTTTCGGGGAAGACAGGGAGGTCTTAGAAGAAGATTTAGAAGGCTTGGCCTCCTTGGCAGCCTTCTGTTCTTTCTGCTCTTTGTTCGAGTTCTTATTTTTCGAACCACCAAATAGCGACCTGGGATCGATAGCTTTGCCTAATACGTTCTCCATGGTAAGCGAATTCGGGATCGACAAGCTAAGTTCTTTACTTTTTAAGGAATTCAGAAAATGCAGAAAATATGGGGAGAGCTCCGATCTCTGTGAGGAAGGATGTCGTGTGAGTAATGAGAAGAGATCCTAATATTTATAGACGCTACACACTACAATTGTGATAACGAATCGACGCAACCGTGAAGAGAAACCCCACTCGGATAAATAAAGTTCGAGCAGAAAGCGTGAAAAGCTATCGATATTTATAAAGTTAGAATTCACAAGTTACACGAATCAGATCAAAAAATATAAAGTTAACTCGTTTACAAAATTGGGTTACATGAGTAAATACAATTGATTCCTAACTAGAGATCTTTGAATCGCCCCCTCCGGCTTGCTCAACCCCAGTAACTCACTAAACTGAAGATCGGACGAAATTTATATATGGAGCTGGATAATTACCCAGCTTGGTCGAAAGATCGATCGTCTCCCTTATCCGGGGCATTGCCTATATTGACATCTTCGCCTGTCCCCCCGGACACATTAGAAGGGTCGTCGCAGGAGTACTCGAGCACATCAGGATTAGGCATCGGAATGCCATACTCCTCAACTAAGGGGGCAAAGCGATGTTCCCGCCAATTAGTATTCACCTTGGGTAGAGAGGAAGCTTTATAATCCTTCCCTTCAGCATTCTTGAAAGGGTCCATATACTTAAAGTATTCCTCCATGTCATCCGGAATTTTCTCGGCCGCGACTAATTGTTGAACCCTTTTATAAAAAATCGCCTGAAGAATTTCTCCCGTTTTCCTTTGAACCAAAGGGTCTAAGACAGGGGATTCCAAGAATTCTCGTATGGCCGGAATCTCGGCTTCTTCCCGGCCCTGGGCATAAGCACGCTCGGAATCTTGCTTCGCCAGCTCTAGGTCTATCTTTACCTTCTTCAGCTCTGCCTCGAGGGCACTTCTCTCTGTAACAGACGCCAGCAAATCTTCCTCCACGGACGAGGAACGTTTCTTAGTAGCTTTTTCAAGTTCCTTCTTTATTTGAGTTAGTTCCTGTTGACTTTCTGCTAGCTGAGATCGAAGAGATTGATTATCGACGAAAATTTGCGCATATGCATCGTGAGCATCCTGCGACTCTTGTTCCAGCAAGGCTAAGCGATATGTTTGGGTGGCGAACAGATCTCCAACCTAAAAAAGTAAGAAGAGATATCACAGAAATATTAAGGGCACTAAGGAAAGAATAGTTGGTCGAAAGATAGGTATTTACCTCGTGATACGTCCTGGAGAAGTCACTTAAAACCTCAAAATCCCCTTTAACGGACTGAAGCAGAATGTCCCGTTTAAACCGACTAGCCATGTAGATCCTAGTGGCTTTATCAAACTCGTTCTCCCCACCCGCATCCAAATCAGTCAGAATGGTGCCATCTTCAGGGTATCCAACAGCTCTGCTACCTCGAAGATGTTCTTCCATAAAGTCTGCCACATCAGGCTCCGACCTACCTTCTCGACATGGAACAGAGTCAGATTTCATAACAAAAGGTTTTACCCTCCTTGAGGGCCCGGGATTTCCAGCATTTCTTTTTCGACTTAGGAGCTTCTCATACTCCTGGACGCCCTGAATTCGATTCCAAGAGTGCTGGCTATAGCCAACTGATGAAAGAACGGAAGTATCCGGGGAAAACAGAGCTCGAAGAGGCCCGGCAGTGGCAGAATTCAGGCAACTCATAGTACCAACCCCTCTCAAATCGGGAAGCGTAGCTGCTATAACGACTGAATTCCCACCTATATTATGTGCGTCCGCAGTCCTCTCGGAAGTACGCGGTGATGGCTCAAAATAAAATGGTTTATTTCCAACCAAGCCGGCGGCGGACACTCGAAAATTCTCGACGATTCGACCTGCGGAGTAATACAAATCAGGCACGGATTTAGACAAAGAGACTTATTCGGATAAACCTCAAAGTAGACAGAAGACAAGGAGCTTACTCAAAGAAGGAATCTCGAGGGGCGGAGCACCAGAGGGGGGCAGGACATTAGTTTGCATACGAGATCCTTTAGAGGATGAATTGGGATACTTGATCGCCGGGGCGGGATAGTCACAACGGCTCAACCCTGCCAATCGTAATACGCCTTCTTGAACTAGGGATTTGGTATAGTAAGGATTGGATCGCATTTGTTCGAGAAAATCGTCGGAAAGACGCTGTCTGAGCTTTTCTCGGATTCTGCGAGAACCATACGACCAGGAATCCGCACCATCCCATCGATACGGTCTAGTCTTTAAACTACCTTCCGACACAGGAACATTAGGACCCTTCACGAAGAAGAATCTCCTCTTCCAGCCTACACTTTGTTTTGTTGCTATCTTAGTAAGAAAAGGTCGTTTCGACCTCTGGAGAATGGATACGAACCCCGCATTGGAGCCCTTACTTAATTCCATTCGGAAGGTATGCCAGAAGTTGCTAAAAGAAGCCTCTTCCCCTTTTGCCTCCATTAGAGCACTGAATGCCACTATGTAGGCGACGGAGTGCGGGAGAAGTTGAGCGGGGGACAGCGAAAAGAAAGAAAGGACATTTTTGATAAGGGGAATGAATGGAATACGTAGACCACAGGAAAATTGACCCTCATAAAAGGATTGACAACCAGCTGGGGGCTCAGTAGCACGGTCGGAATAAGAGGGAATGACGATCGAAAACCCTTTCGAAAGAAATTTCCCAAACTCCGTCTCAAGATAAACGCGATCTTTCTTCGAAAAACAACAGGAGGTTTCTTTAGCAGGAAGTTCTGACGTGTTCGAGGTTACGACCTCATAAGTGAGCTTGGGTTTGAAAATTCTGACAAAGGCGCCCTCACCGATGCTGCGTTTATCAACCTCATTTTCTTCGAGATCCTCGCTCGGATCATCATCCTCGCCTCCTTGACGGAATTCTCCTTCTTCGTAATCATCAACGAGCTTTAACAAAGGATCAGATTCTTGACTCTCTTCGACCTTATTCTTGCCCTTTGAACTTCTAGAACTTGACATAATGAATTCGGAAATGAATGTATTAAAGTAAGTACCTTTTCGATTCAAACACTTCGAGCTCAAGAGAAATGTAACATGGAAGTAATTTTTCAACGGGTCAACATATATATACGGGGCTAAAAAGGTAAAATTGCAAAGAGGTCCCCGAGTAACCGCGACGGTTGAACTTACCAAGGGTAAAAACTTAGGGTTATCCCCCTCAGAATAGCCTTTTGGATCCTTCATTCTCCAGAATTGCGGAATATGTCCTTGCAATTTATCCCTAAGAATCTCATCCTGGTTATGATTGAAAATTCTGGAAAGCATTCATCAAGGGATAGAACAACACATCGTGGAACCAAAAAGGACATGACTATTTCAACATCCTCCGATAAGGGTAGCTTTAGAAACACGCCGGTATATGTTTTCTTGTATATGCACTCTTTTTCCCTAGCTCGGTTTTTGTCCCAATGGGTTTTTCCGAGTTAGGATTTTAACGAGGCATATCCTAAAGACATTCTGAACGGCTCGTCTCATTATAATATGGGACATATTTTGTACTTCTTCGAGCGCACGCTTCACTTCGCACTCGAGAAGTGGGGGAGTATTGATGAGGGGTAATTCGGATCCCCTATCTTTTCTAGGCTCAACGCAGTTCGAGTAGCACCAAATCCGATCTCAGGAACCAAGAGGCAAACCAAAGCCTAAAATTAATTGTTCCGAGCGCGTAAGAGAACCGGAGGTCGAAGGACGCTGTTGGGCCGAGCCCTGGCCCAAGCCCTTCAAATCAGCTATAAATACCCCAAGCATTTATGACAAGACACAACTTCCCAGGTGCACTAACTTTGAGACTGCTGCTCGGACTCGCATGAGAATAGTAGTATAGGCTTTCTCATATGTATTTCATCTTTTAAAATGTACGGCATCCTATAATGCTCGAATAGGACTCCAAACACTTGTAATCTGTACTCGATAATTCAGAATACAATACTATTGATCTTTCCTATTTATCGTCTAATATTATTACCGCATTGTTTATCCACCCTTGATCGAACACACGAAAACCCGTAAGATCAAGCGGGACCAAGAGAAAACTGCGTTCATAAACGAGCAGGGAGTGTATTGCTTTATAGTAATGCCGTTCGGCTTGAGGAACGCCGGGGCCACTTACCAAATGTTAGTTAACCTGATGTTTAAATAATTAATTGGAGAAATAATGGAAGTATACGTAGACGATATGTTGGTCAAGAGCATGAATGAAGTTGATCAGGTAAAACACCTCGATCGATGCTTCCAAATATTGAGAAAGTATCGAATGAAGCTAAACCCTGGAAAATGCACTTTCGGGGTTAAATCCGGAAAATTTTTGGGATATCTGGTACATCAACGAGGAATCGAGGCCAACCCAAAAAAAATTCGAGCAATAATCGAAATGAAGCCTCCAAAAACGATCTCCCAAGTACAGAGCTTGGTAGGCAAAATCGTGGCGTTAAACAGATTCATATCCAAGTCGGCTTACAGAAGTTTGCCGTTCTTCCAAACCCTTCGGAAAGCGAAAAACTTTGCTTGGACCGAAGAATGCGACCAGGCCTTTGAACGGTTAAAAGAATACCTAACGACGTCCCCACTATTGGCCAAACCTACCGAAGGAGAACCATTATATTTATACATATCTATCTCCGAAGTGGCCATTAGTTCGGTATTAGTTAAAGTGGATGGCTTAGAACATAAGCCTGTTTATTACTTAAGCAAACTACTGCAGGGGGCCGAGAAAAACTACTTGGAAATAGAGAAATTCGCTTTGGCCTTAGTAGTGGCAGCAAGAAAACTCCGACCCTATTTTCTAACTTATAAAATTGTGGTATTAACCAATCAACCATTAAGACAGGTTTTAGCAAAGCCAGTGGCCTCTGGAAGATTGATCAAATGGGCAATCGAACTCGGTCAGTTCGATATTGAGTACAAACCAAGAATTGCAATTAAAGCCCAAGTCTTAGCCGACTTTCTATTAGAAACTCCCAGCCAGGCAGTTGAACATCCTAAATCAATCAGCCATGCCAATGATATCCTGCTCGTAGAAAATCAAACGTGGTTAATGCACGTCGACGGCGCTTCATGCCGAGAGGGAGGAGGTGCTGGAATTAATTTTACCGGGCCAAATAAGGAGGATATCAATTACGCAATAACACTAGACTTCATCGTGACAAACAACGAAGCAGAATATAAAGCATTGATCGCAGGAATGGAAATGGCAATTAAGGCCAACATAAAGAATCTTAAAGTATTAACAGATTAAGAGTTAGTACAAAGACAAATAGAGGGCCTATATGAGGCAAAGGAATTTAACATGATCAAATATCTGGCCAAAGTGAAAAAATTGGCTGAAAAATTCGAAAGTTTTGGGATACAGAACATTCCACGATCGGAAAATAGATGGGCCGATCAACTCACTAGATTTACAGGGTCTGTCGATGGAAAGACTGAGAGAGTAATCAATTGGTTAATTTCTAATACACCAGCAATCGACATCGATGAAACACCGATCACTCAAGTATTGGAAATCGAAGAAGCTGAAGCAAACTGGATGACTCCAATGATAGAGTATCTTCGAGAAGGAAAACTACCGCTGGACCAAAATGAAGCTCATAAAATAAAATATCGGGCTCCGAAGTATACATTAATAGAAGAAAAAATTTACCGAAGGTCAGTATCGGAAATTCTTCTAAGATGCATTTCCGAACCTCAAATCGATGATATACTCCGAGAAGTGCATGAAGGAGAAGCAGGAAATCACAGCGGAGCGAGTGCCTTGGCTTTAAAATGCCTTAGGACCGGATATTATTGGCCTACCATCAACAATGATGCAATCAAATATGTCCAAAAATGTCATCATTGTCAAATACATGCTAACGTAAGTCATCAACCGGCCGAAAACATGCACCCCATACCAATCTGTTGGCCTTTCGATCAGTGGGGAATGGACATCGTGGGACCATTTCCAGCAGCTAGATCCAAAAAAGCATATGTTTTAGTCGCTGTAGAATATTTCAGTAAATGGATAGAATGCATTGCCCTTGCTCGAATAACCCAATTCCAAGTGATCGATTTCTTATGGAAATTCATAGTATGTCGGATTGGAATCCCAAGGATTCTGATCTCTGATAACGGAACCCAATTTGCGGGAAAGCAGGTCATAGAATGGTGTGCAAAGCTAGGAATTCAGCAAAATTTCACCTCGGTTTGGCATCTTAGAGCAAATGGACAAACTGAAGTAGCGAACCGAGAAATAATCAAATCTTTGGAGAAAAGATTAGGGGCAGCCAAAGGAAAATGGCTAGATGAACTCCCAGGAGTACTTTGGGCTAATCGAACCACAGTCAGGACCTCAACCAGGGAAACCCCATTCAGCCTAGTATATGGCTCCGAAGCTGTTATTCCGATCGAAACTCTAACTCCAACACCAAGAATTGAAATGTATGACGATCAGGAAAACGAAAAGACAAGAGGAAACGATATTGATTTAACAGAAGCTTTAAGAGAAAAAGCCGCTGTACGTTTGCAAGTCACTAAAGCAAATATGGAAAGGGCGTACAATCAAAAGGTACGCATCCGAATCTTCAAAGAAGGGGACCTGGTCTTGAAAAAGGTAGAAGTATCCAAGCATGTGGGAAAGTTACAACAAAATTGGGAAGGACCTTACATTGTCATTGGTGTCGGAAAGAAAGGTTCATACAAAATTGCGCACTTGGACGGAACAGCCTTACCAAGAACCTGGAATGCAGTCAACCTTAGAAAATACTATGGTAAATAAATTATAGTAGATCATGATGCTTTATTTTATTTTAGTAAGTTTTATTCTTTGTAATAAAGGCTTTAGCCTACGGTTCGATTACTAAAGATTTTAGCAATTTTAAATATTAAATCAAGATTGAGTATAAATCGATTTACTCGGTAAAGACTCCTCGGAATCCTACGATAAGTATTGGTTGAGTTCAAGATACAACGAGTCGAGTATAAATTGATCCGCTCAATAAACACTCCTCGATCTAACTATACAACGAGTCGAGTATATATTGATCCGCTCAATAAACACTCCTCGATCTATCCATAGCGATTAAAAGGCTTTTGGTATTAAAACCTGAGTCTAAAGGAAAAAGAGTTGAGTATAAATTGATCCGCTCAATAAACACTCCTCGATCTATCCATAGCAATTAAAAGGCTTATGGTATTAAAACCTAAGTCTAAATGAAAAAGAGTTGAGTATAAATTGATCCGCTCAATAAACACTCCTCGATCTAACTATACAACGAGTCGAGTATAAATTGATTCGCTCAATAAACACTCCTCGATCTATCCATAGCGATTAAAAGGCTTTTGGTTTCAAAACCTAAGTCTAAAGGAAAAAGAGTTGAGTATAAATTGATCCGCTCAATAAACACTCCTCGATCTAACTATACAACGAGTCGAGTATAAATTGATCCGCTCAATAAACACTCCTCGATCTATCCATAGCGATTAAAAGGTTTTTGGTATTAAAACCTAAGTCTAAAGGAAAATGAGTTGAGTATAAATTGATCCGCTCAATAAACACTCCTCGATCTATCTATAGCAATTAAAAGGCTTTTGGTATTAAAACCTAAGTCTAAATGAAAAAGAGTTGAGTATAAATTGATCCGCTCAATAAACACTCCTCGATCTATCTATAGCGATTAAAAGGCTTTTGGTATTAAAACCTAAGTCTAAATGAAAAAGGGTTGAGTATAAATTGATCCGCTCAATAAACACTCATCGATCTATTTATAGCGATTAAAAGGCTTTTGGTAGTAAAACCTAAGTCTAAATGAAAAAGAGTTGAGTATAAATTGATCCGCTCAATAAACACTCCTCGATCTGTTTTTAACGATAAAAAAGATTTGATAAATACACCTAAATCATGGAAATGAGTTGGGTATAAATGGATATGTTCGATAAAAGCTCCTCATAAATAAGATTAAAATGAAATCAATGACAAGAAGAATGCAAGGAATAAAAATTTATTTCATTTGTAAATATGTAATAAATTACAGAAGCATTGATCAAATTACAAAAGTCTATATACGATTTACACATCGTTACAACTGT